>CM071933.1:20028035-20628035 GCA_016081115.2 Rehmannia glutinosa | reverse complement strand
TACATCAACTATGGAAGAGAGAAATTCCAATGGTTAAAGTGGTGTGGCAGAACCATAACCGAGACGAAGACGCTACGTTGGGGATGGAAGAAGACCTAATGAATCAATACCCCGAGCTATTCTGAAGGAAATTTGGGGACCAAATTCTTTTAAGGAGGGGAGGATGTGAAGCCCTCAATTTTTGATCATGGTTAAGCGTGTAACTATTGTCGTGTATCGATTATGTATCATTCGTGACTACTTTATTGCGTCATTTTGACGGATAAATGTTAATAATATTTTTGCATTTTAATTTTATTTTATTTATTTGATTGACTACTTGTGTAATTATTGATCATTTATTATTTTCAATTCTATGCTTGATGATCACTTGATTGATCATATTACTATTTGTGTATTTATTTGACACCTTAGAATTTAAGAGACCTATTTCATTAAGTGACTTATATCCTACGGAAATAAAAAAATTATTTAGAATAAGTGATCATGAGACTTACAAGTGATTATGCGAATCACTATTAGATTAATATTATACAGCTATTATCATCAATTTTGGGACAAAAAAAAAATATGGATACCACATACAAGCCTTGTAGTGGATGGCCAACATAGTATTTTGGTGTAGAAATACCTCTCAATTCTTATACACATACAAAATTGTACACAAAATCAATACCCAAAAATCCTACACATATTATTTGTTCATTTCTTCCTTACAAATTATAACATAACCCCACTACTCCAACATTCTTCTTATTTTCCCCTACAACCCATCCTCCACCTTTCATTCTTGCCCATACCTTGACCAAACCTATTGTTCCCCTTGCAAAGGACAATTTGCAAGACTTCAAAAAAATAATCCTTTTCCTCTCTCCCTCCCTCATGATCGGCCATAAGGCCTTTTGGATGACCAATTTTGATTCAAATTTCATTCTCCACATCTCACATTTGCCAACTTCTCCTCCTTCTCTCTAGAATTTTCCTACGTGTCTCTTCTTCTTCTTTCCTTCTTCTACTTCCAATACTTAGCCAAAATACAAGTAAATCTCCTCCCTCTATCCACCTAAAATTCGAACCTAACCTTGAAACAAAGGTAAGAAAATTTTCATCTTGTTCAATCACTCCTATTATCTTCAAGCCCTCTTTCATCTTCTAATTTTATTTTGTTATTTTCATCCTTGAGGTACTTAGAGCCTCTCAAATTGAAGGACTTTAGAGACTTGAGACTATCTTGAAGAGGACTTCAAGATTTAAGTGAAGAAACAAGATTATAAGGTAAGAATTTGAGTTTGTAGCGCCTTCTTCTTCTTCCCCTTAAAAATCAAAATTTTGACTCAACATTTTCATTTTTTGAGGTTGTAGGGGCTAACCTTAGAAGCGTTGTTTAAGGGAGATCAAGATATTTATTTTTGAAACCTCCTACTTGACAAAATTTCAACTACATAAGGTAAGTGTAGTACTTGACCATTTTTTCCTTCTTCTTTCTTCTTGCTTCAATTTTCCATTTTCTAACTCCATTTTTGTTGTATTACTTGACATAGGGGCTGGCCTAAGTGAGGTTGATATTCCCAAATTGTGATCATCTCTCTCTTTTTCACCAAAACAATCAACCAAGCAAGGTGGGTGGAAAAATATTATATATATATATATATATATATATATATATATATATATGTTTATGTAACGTATGTACATTTTAAGTTGTGAATTCCAAAATTTCTCAAGTGATGCTTTAAATTACAATTATTGCAAATTAGGTGTATGCATGTGCCATTAATGACTTATGTGATGAATTCTTGTGTGATATGTATATGCATGTTCATGAACTTAAAAATTCATGTTTTAATTGCCTTATAATCTGGAAATTTCGTGCACAATTGGTTAAATTATAATTTTTGGACCTTAAATGCAAGAATGGCAAATTGGTGGACTTAATTACAAGAAAATAAAACTTAAGGGACCTCTCTGTAATTTCTCAATTTTGGGACTGTACTTGTTTTTAAAAATGATATTTTGACATAATATTAAAGTTTTAAAGGTTTTGAGATAACAAAAATTAACCCTTGAAATCCCAAGGACTAGATTGTAAAATTTTGAAAGTTTAAGGGTTAAAATGCAAATTTTCAAATAGTTCCAGCACCACTTTAAAATTTCAAAAATTTTAACTTTTAAGGACTGTAAAACACATATTTCAAATGTATTCCAAAAATCAAAATGTTTTGAGTTAAGAAAATGCAAATTTTGTAAAATTGGGGGACTTAAATGTAAATTACTAAACTCAAGGACCAAAATGAAATTTCCAGTACTTATACAGTCAATGTACCTGGTAATATACCTCTAACTATAATTTTATAATATTTTAAACCTATGGTTCAAATTTCATAACAATTGGACCCCTAATAAGCCTTAAGGGCAAAAACTTAAAATTGGACTAGAATGGAGTTTTTAAAAGTTAAGGGACCTAAACACATACCTTTTCAAAACTAATTTCGTCCCAATAATCCCCTGACCTTAGTGATATTTTAAAATTAGAATCACAATAAAATCCCTTCCGGTTTGTGAGATCCAATTATTTTAAACTCGAGGCCCGAATTGATAATTTTGAAAAATTTAGGGCCAAAAAGGGACTTTACCCAACACTCGACCGCAAAATTTTGAAAAACAGAATCTCCAGAGAATTTGGAGAATTTAGGAACTGACCTTATAATTTTTCAAGGTCGAAATAAAAACATATTCAATTTTATACCCGATAAAGACTAGTTTTCCAAAATAGGGCTAAATGTAAAATTTTCCTTTAACAAGGACCTCAAATTAATTATTTTTCTTTATTATAGCCCTAGTACTACGGACTTATATATAATTATTTATAAATTTAGTTTTTCTAAAATTTCTCGAGGCTTCACGGATTTCCTTGACCGAATAATACGCGTTACGTGAGGCGACTTCCTCGCCTTTTGACCTTAAACATACAACGGGACTTATATCCCACCTAAATTACCAAACCACCCAAGATAAGTTATCCTCCTGATAATTAACTTCATTCAATAATTACTCCGTCAATACTGATAAACGCCACGTGCAAATTTTTTGCATAATATACTTGAACCGCTTTCTTGAATTGTTATACTCGACTGCCTTGTTGACATATTATATCCATTTATATCTACTTGCTTGAGTTAACTTGGTGTGTCGAGCTCACAGTCGGAGTGGACCAGCTCGGAATAGAACCGGACAGCTTGACTGTTATTCCACTCTCCAGCCCCATAGTCCTAATCCCACCCTTGGTGGACGAAGTGTCCAACGGAAGAAGTGGGTCGTAGTACTTGAGGTATAATCGCGATTATAAAAATCCAGGCCTTGCAAGCCTTGCAAATATTAGTTGGATTTTCGTGCCTATGGCGTGATGGAGAGGCCTTGTGCCAATGCTTGGGGAGTCATAAGGTAAAACGAAGGAATCGCTGTCTGATCCACATGGTTCTGGAGTTACTCGAACCGAAATACTTGCTTGGGTTGACGCTACACTTAGTACGCAACCACTACTTGACTTGTTTGGATTCAAACATAGTGCTTGTATGTACATGAATTTATTTCATCAAAACTGTATAAGTATATTATTTGAATATCATGTCGCTTGCGAGCTGTATATGATACACGCATCATAACTCACACATTTTTTCACATAACAGTTTTGTTGCATTTATATATATCGCCACTATCTCACACGATCACCCATCCACTGATAATTCCGTCTCACTCCCTCCTATTTTTAAACGGCTAGATGAAGATTTTGTGCAAGAAGCAGACCAAGCCACAGAGTGATCCTCTTCCGTGTTTTCTGACTTTTGGGAATTCTGCTACTGTTCTGATGGACTTTTCTTTTCCTTAAGCTGTAATTGAGGGCGGACTCTTTGACAATTTAAGTTTATGTATTTGGGATGTAATTCTGATTCTTGATGTTTTAGACTGTAACTGTAATCCGCTGCTATACTTTACTCTGTTTCTTTTAGTTTTATGCTTGATGATTGACTAGACTGCTTGGTTTATTTCTGTTTAACTTTTGATCACGTCATGTTCCCGTTTGGGGCGTGACAATATCTAAATATATAATTTAATTAGGGAGAAAATGATGAGTCAAAATATTATTTGGGGCTATGCTTCTAAACAATAAAAGAATTTCAATTTCTCATTGCTCTTAGCAACAATGCACAAGTGGTGAATGGAAAAATGAATGTTGCAACTGAGTCGATTAAAAAAATCACACCCGTTTCAAAGATAAAGAAAATGAGGAAGACATCCATATGTCAACCAATCATGTTTGGGCTAAGCATGCATTCACAAATGAATTTGCAAAAAAATCTCAAAGTCGAGTATGAAGAAAAATAAAACAAGAGATAAATTGATACAAAATGAGTTCGTGGAAAATATTTTTTTAACTTATATTACTCTTGAATTTTTCCTATCCATTGTACTTTCTTCAATGATAATATCATTTAATTATAGTATTTTTTGGTTCAAAATATCATAACCATTTTCACCTACTAAGAGGTTTAATTTTAATCTAGCAGATTTTATTTTACGATCAAAACACGTGCGCGAAATTTACTATGAATAAAAATAATTTAATAAAACATAATTCAACTTTAAGATTTGATTTTAGTTAAATTAATAATATTATTTGGATCACGTGCACCTTACTAGTAAATACCGACTAAAGAAACATACACTACAACATAAATGACATTAGGTAACACAAATTTTGTAGCACTTTTTACATAAGGTACATATGTAACACATGTTTGTAACACTTTTTACATTACAATATTTATGTAACACTTTTGTAGCACTTTATCAATTTGTAACACTTATATGTAACATTTTTATATAAGTAACACTTTTTAAGTATCACTTTTTTTTGTTATTTCTTTTGTAACGCAAATAGATAACACTTTTATCAATATGTAACGCTTATATGTAACACTTTTATATAAGTAACACTTTTTAAGTATCACTTTTTTTTGTTATTTCTTTTGTAACGCAAATAGGTATCACTTTATTTAAGAAGCACTCTTGGCAACACTATATTTTATTGATTGTAACACTTTTTAAGCTATATTTTAGTAAAACAAAATTATATAACTATCATTAAATCATGTCAAAGATTTATTTAATTAATTGATGTCACCAAACCTAAAAATTGTAGACATCATGTACTCTGTTTTTTTTAACTGAATTTTTATTTTCTTTTTACAAAGTATTTTAGTTTTGCTTTTATTTTTTTCGAAGGTAATTAATTCCGTCTTAATACCGACGGAAAATACGCATGTATATATTTTATTATTATTATTTATTTATTTTTTACGGAGACCAATTTCATCGTTAACTTTTGTTTTTAATTTTTTTTACTTTTTTAAAAAAAATTACCAATGAAAATTGATGTTGTCGGTAATTACTTAGGAATTTTTTCCGTCGGTAAATTATTTTTTCGTTATTTTCTTTATTATTTAATTTTTTTACTGTTAGGACTTTTTTATCTGTAGGTAAATTAATTTTATATTTTTATATATTTTTTATTTTTACCGATTGAATATTTATCAGTCGATAAATTTATTTTATATATTTTTGATATTTTTAATTTGTTGTGTCCTTTAATATATAATATAATATGATTTTCAAACTATACTATATAATATAAAATTTGATATATACAGTGTATAATATAATTTAATACATATATTATGAAATATAATCTTTATTATATAAAATATATTATATATACATAATATATATATATATATATATATGTGTGTGTGTGTGTATGTGTGTGTATACATAAAACAAAGCAAAAGTTGTAATAAGAATCAACTTAGCTTAGTGGCAAATTGCCACTTCCATACATAACAGGTTGTGGGTTCGAATCTACTTGGTGGCAAAAATTAGTATTTCTACGAAGTGCTACAAAAAAAGTGTTACATAAGATTCATATGTAACACTTTAGAAGTATTTTTTTTAAAGTGTTACAAATATAAAAAGTGTTACATAAGATTCATATGTAACACTTTAGAAATATTGCTTCAAAGTGTTACCAATAGAAAACTTAATGTAACACTTAGAAAAAGTGTTACTAAAAGCTAATAAAAGTGATACTTTAGACTATAGGTAGCACGAGCAAGTGCAGCGCCATAAAAGTGCTACCTATTGTCTATAGTAACATTTTATGGCCATTAGGTAACATTTTTTGAGTGTTACCTAATATCATTTATGTTGTAGTGATAAAAGGACAAAGAAGAAAGAAAAGAACTATCATCTAAATGTGAAAATTGATAAACTTTGGTATCCCCCAATTAATTTAAAGGATGATTACAAAAACCACCCTTGAGGTTTAGTGTAATTACAAATAGTTGAGGTTATTTGCAATATTTAGAAAAGTTGAGGGGTGTAATTGTAATATATTTGATATTGTTAGCAAATTTTGTGAGATCAACTAACGGTAGTTATTGGTAATATGTAAGGCAGAATTAAACCTCAAGAGATTTCTGCAATTTTAGAACTTCTCTATCTTTTTTTCTAACTATCCCAAATCTTAGGGTAGTTTTTGTAATTATCCCTAATTTAATGGTTACATGGTATTTTTATTATTTATTTAGCTTTTGTGCCTTGTTTTTGTAACTCTATTATATTTTTTATTTTTTTATGTGGTTGGGGCTGGGCAGGGGACTCATGCATCAATCTTTTTGCAAGATAAAAGACTAGTAGGCTACTCATCAAATATTCCACTTCTAAAAATTATTATAAAATAAAATAAAATTAATTATTTCAGCTTCTTTTGAGTCCTAAGTATTACGCAAGCTTGTCTTTGTTAAAATTGGTCATTGAATTTTTTTTCCCTTTTTTTCCCCGGAAAAAGATAGTATATGTAAAAACTCAAACAAAAACACATTACAACTGAAGTTCACTAACCTGAAGTCCCTTTTGGTATCTGGAAAAACTAAAGATGACACCGAAGCGCCACACCCTAAAAGTTAAGTGTTGTGTAAATATACAAGTATTGTGTTTCAAAAGAACTTCTCTCTCCCACATAGGATTGGATAAAAAATTTTCTTCATTTTAGTAATAGAATGACTAACATGGGTTTATAAAAAGGCTAGTGGGGAAGTTGGGCTCGTGCGCATAAAGAGCTATGCAAAAATTATAGATTGTAGTGTAAAATCAATGATTGTGCAAGCGATACAGACTCGACCCGACTTGTTTTGCCACTTCAAAATTTTATTTTGACTTAGTCTATTTGCTTATCTAGAAAGATGAGTTCTCATTCATTATTTTTGACTGTCTTGAAGCTTTATCAACATTTGTGCTTTATCTGAATTCATAATAACAGAGGCCTAATTTTTTTACAGTAGTTAACAAAAATGTTTTTCCTCTTCAAATAATGCGCCTTATTTTTCTGCCAATACCTGCTAGCCCCTAATTTTAAGCAAACACCCATTGGCGTTATGGGTATATATTCCTAAGTTTTGGCTGGAAAAAAAAACTAATAAAAACATTATTCACTGTCTGCTTTATTAATAATCATTTTAAGGAGAGAATATTCTTGATCATTGACATGCATGTCATCACTACTGCATCATTCAAAAGAAGCCCTAATCTTCTACTACCCCAAAGGAAATGGAGATGTGGATTTATGCCAACAAAATTCATAGACATATGATCATTAGCACTTTTACTAATAATTTGTTTTGATGTTTATTGCTTGTACAAGGAAGCTAGGGATATTTGGGAATTAATTAATCTAAAATACACTACTAAAGATAAAGTTGTCAAACCCACCCCGCCAATGTTAGGGTGAGTTGAGGGTTATGTTGCTCGGACTCGGACATGGGTGTCGGACACTGGTACATATCCGGGTGTCAGATCTTTTCTAGTCTAAAATTTAGGATACGTGGACACGGCTAAAAAGATCCAAAACTTGGACACAAACATGGAGACATGACCGACAAATTCAGTTTTTTCCAAATATATATTATAAATCATATTACACTTTTTAATACGATATTGATAAACAATATATGTTCGTTATAATTTGAACAAAATAAATAAAATATAAAAAACTGATGCAAAATAAAACAATCTTTCAAGTGCTTTATTGCTTAGTACATAATAGTATGAAATTGGAGTGTCCGAATTTCTTTTTGGAGGATCTGACACATGTCCAGTATCATGTCCAGTGTCGTGTCCTGTCGACACGGGTACGGTGCCTGAAATAAAGAGTCCGAGCATCATAGGTTGAGGGTTTAGTGGCCCGTCTCTTGGCTAGCCCACACGGGCCGCGGGCTTTGGTGGGTTGGCCCAGCAGGCTGGCCCTCCGAAATATCTAAGACAGGCACTGTACGTTTCCAATGGCTAGTCAAAGTGAAAGTCTAAGTCTAACAATCCCTTTTGTCACCTAAAGAAGCATCTGTTTATAACAAAAATAAGCCAGATCATCACGAGAAGTTCTTCATTTTATGGATCAAAGAAACTCCTAAATGTATTGATTTAAGTACAGGTTCTTCCTCAAAAAAAAAAAAAAAAGTACAGGTTCTTCCATTTGCGCAAATAAAATACATGCCTTCATGACAGCTAATTCTGGGACCCATTGTCCACTCCTCTCCTTCATGACAGCTAATTCTGACGCCAATGTGTACGGGTTGTATATACACTTTGCAACTCAACATCTATATGAAGTATATTGATTTAGAATTTCTCCACTCTGCCTACTATTAAATAATCAAGTCATAGTTTATTAAATGCATCCATGATGCTATATGTTGAGTCATTCACCAAATGCTTCAGATATTGCATAATCTACTTCATTCATTTTCCTCATCTTATTAAATACATAATTTGTGAAGAAATAAGTTATTTTTTTTTGCAATTTGGGCGGGCCGGCCCGCCAGCCCTCAACCCGTGGTGGGTTGGGGTGGGCTATGATATTCCTGGCCTGCCATCTTGGCGGGCCAGCCCGCCCCGCCAACCCATTTTGACAAGTTATAAGAGTTCATTATTGGGAATTTCTATAGATGGGAAATGACGGATTATAGGATATCAAATGCAGGTCATGACTACATAAGCTACATGAGGATATGAAGGCTGAAAAAATCGTACTGCAAGAGGAATTTGTTGCTGGGATATTGATTGAGAAGCTACCACAAACATTAAATGACTACAAATAACAACTAAGGCATAAACACAAGCAATCGTCACTCTTGGACCTGATATAACACATATATGTTAGTTCAAGTGGCTACGATAATCTAGAGGGGCGTGAATAGATTATCCCGATTTTCTGATTTACGCCCTCTTTTTCGAATATGAAGATAATGACCAAAATAAAAGTGCGAAAATGTAAACAACAGTCGATGATTTATAGTAGTTCAACCCACGAATGGCATAATCTTCTACCACTCCGGTATGTACGGAATGGATTTCGAAAAAGGAAAAAGATTTATTAATAGATACCAAACTATTACAACCTTTATATTGAAGAGCACCAAACTCTTCTTACAACACTACAACATATAATGACACTAGGTAACACAAATTTTGTAGCACTTTTTACATAAGATACATATGTAACACATGTTTGTAACACTTTTTACATTACAATATTTATGTAACACTTTTGTAGCACTTTATCAATATGTAACACTTTTATATAAGTAACACTTTTTAAGTATCACTTTTTTTTGTTATTTCTTTTGTAACGCAAATATGTAACACTTTTATCAATATGTAACGCTTATATGTAACACTTTTTAAGTATCACTTTGTTTTTGTTATTTCTTTTGTAACGCAAATAAGTATCACTTTATTTAAGAAGCATTCTTGCCAACACTATATTTTATTGATTGTAACACTTTTTAAGCTATATTTTAGTAACACAAAATTATATAACTATCATGAAATCATGTCAAAGATTTATTTAATTAATTGATGTCACCAAACCTAAAAATTGTAGACATCATGTACTCTATTTTTTTTAACTGAATTTTTATTTTCTTTTTACAAAGCATTTTAGTTTTGCTTTTATTTTTTTATTTTTTACGAAGACAATTAATTCCGGCTTAATACCGATGGAAAATGCGCATGTATATAATTTATTATTATTTATTTATTTTCAAAATTTTTACTAACGGAGACCAATTTCATCGTTAAATATTTTTTTTTATTTTTTTACTTTTTTAAAAAAAAAATTACCAATGAAAATTGATGTTGTCGGTAATTACTTAGGAATATTTTTCATCGGTAATTATTTTTTCGTTATTTTCTTTATTATTTAATTTTTTTACTGTTAGAACTTTTTTATCTGTTGGTAAATTAATTTTATATTTTTATATATTTTTTATTTTTATATTTTTGATATTTTTAATTTGTTGTGTCCTTTAACATATAATATAATATGATTTTCAAACTATATACTATACAATATAAAATTTGATATATACAGTGTATAATATAATTTAATACATATATTATAAAATATAATATTTATTATATAAAATATTATATATATATATGTTTGTGTGTGTATGTCTATATATAAAACAAAGCAAAAGTTGTAATAAGAATCAACTTAGCTTAGTGGCAAATTGCCACTTCCATACATAACAGGTTGTGGGTTCGAATCTATTTGGTGGCAAAAAATAGTATTTCTACAAAGTGCTACAAAAAAGTGTTACATAAGATTCATATGTAACACTTTAGAAGTATTTTTTTTAAAGTGATACAAATAAGTGTTACCTAAGATTCATATGTAACACTTTAGAAATCTTGCTTCAAAGTGTTACCAATAGAAAACTTAATGTAACACTTAGAAAAAATATTACTAAAATCTAATAAAAGTGATACTTTAGACTAGGGCAAGTGCAGCGCCATAAAAGTCCTACCTTTTTTCTATAGTAACATTTTATGGTCATTAGGTAATATTTTTTGAGTGTTACCTAATGTCATTTATGTTGTAGTGCAACAACACAACTCGAAGAGCACCAAACTCTTCTTCAACTCGAAGAGCACCAAACTCTTCTTCACCTTGAAGAGCACCAAACTCTTCCAACTCGAAGAGCACCAAACTCTTCAACACGAAAAACACCAAGCTTTTCAACCAAATCAACCAAACATGTTCTTGTCAAAAGAACACTAACAATGATTTCTTGTTTTGGATGATGTTACAAATACAATCAAGATTACACTTTAAAAGAAATATTACAACTCAAAAGTGCAAGTGTAATCAAGAAGGAAAGCATAATAAGCAAGATGTGACAGCGATAAACTTAGGCTATTACAAGAATATTGAAAATAAAGACTTAGACAAATTTGCAGATTTTCTTGTAGTGTTGCTTAAAGCCTTCATCTATTTATAGGAGAGCTCTTGGATTTGAATCCCAGCAATAGGCTCCTCCTTGGAGATTGAAATCTGTAAAAGTTGCACATCAAATGGAGAATATACCTGTTAGAAATCAATCCCCTAATTTCATGAAAAGCTGCCTGCTGTGCAACAGATAGTTTGCTGATAAAATCTTAGGTCGAAGTTGACTTCTAATAGGAAAAGTCAAATTTACTTGAAAAATACACTGTTGGACCGGTCGACCAAGGGTTCGACCGACTGCCCAAGCTCTGGACCGGTCACCCTCCACAAAATGTGAGTCAAAAATATTTTTGTACAATTTCACACATTCAGACACCGATCGAGAGGTCAACCGGTTGACCGCACTAGTCAACTCCCCAGGTCGACTGGTTTACCCCCTAATTTCAGCAAACATGTTGTTCTCTATTTTGACAAACTTTCAGGTAAGGGTTTCCCTCTAGGGCAACCGGTTGACCTTAAAACAGAGGAGTTGTCTGATTTTTGTCAAAAATAAAGTTCAAGAGATACTCCAAAAAATTAGTAAAAAATATTTAAATCGATTAGGAGTATTTGGTCAATATTTAGGGACATTGTTTTGGTGAAAAACTCAGTTAAATGAAATCATCAAAATTACGATAAAATATTTATCTAACAAATTCCCCCTTTTGATGATTCCAAACCAAAACAAGTTTTTCCGTTAAAAATAAATTATCCATTTTAGGCGACGCTTTTCATGAATAAGAATCATAAGGATAGAAGCAAAGATTTTTCAAAATATTTTATAAAAACGACCCCTATCAACATATAAATCAAGAATATGCATAAAAGCAAACAACTAAAAGCTAAAAACTAAGCTTTTACATTTAGAGCTTGAATTTCAAGAGCTCAAAAGCTCCTCCTGTGAAAAATAATTCATTAGTCACAAATAAAAGTCTATTATGCATCCATTGGACTAAGTTCCATCCTCAGCTTTTGGCTTTTTCGTCCGCATCTTATAGTTTTTTTTGGAAGCTTTTTCTAGCTTCTTTGAGCTTATAAGCTTATTTCATTTTTCTATCCTTTTAGAATCATCAAAAAGACTATTAGCACGATAAAAACATCATAAATATATATCAAAGTGCACATTGAATCACATTATCGAGCTTTTGAGTATAATGCTTAAAATTCCAAATAGTATGGGAAATTTCTAGAAGAAAGTTTGTAGAAGCTCATTTGATTCATAAAACATGATTTCTATAAACATATAAGACATTTGAAATCAAGATATTCATGTAAGGGATGAAATTTTCATTGAGACATTTTATCAAACACTAGGTGTGCGTAGTATAAAATCGATATAACATTTGTAAATGCAATCATGCCCAAACAATCAACACCAAATACAATTCTGTAATCACAATCCATCAACAATCATAATTCCCAATGCAATGATACAATAAATTCATCAATATACCAAGTAGAAGCACTTTCTCAAGGGTTCAACCCAATTGAGATTAAAGAAGCAATTAAACTTACCAATTAATCAAAGAAGTTGAGTAATATGGATGATATACCCATAATATAAGTCCAATACTATAAAATTTACAAGAAATAAATCATTTTGAGTGATTTGTGGGTGGATTTGGCGAAGGGGTGCGAAAAATGGACGAAATGAAATAAATGAGTAGAAACTGAGACACAACCGATTTAGGTCAAGAATTGCCTATGGTCGACCGGTTGAAAGGGAGGTTCGATCGGTCCAGGCTTTGGTCAACCGGTCGACCTCTCTGTCATCCGGTCTCTGAAGTCCACTTTTGTTTCTGTCCAAATTTTCTGTTAAGAAATTCGATTTTTCACCCCCAAGTTTTAAAAACGCACAAAATGCAATCATATACTTTATTCGATATGCATTATGCCTAAACGAGCTTGAATTGAAGTAAAAAGCTCGGCGATTAAAGGTTTTGTGAAAATATCCGCGAGTTGATCTTGAGATGGAACAAAGCACATCTCAATTTTCCGTTTAGAAACACAATCCCCTAGAAAATGGTGTCGAACCTCAATATGTTTTGTTCGGTTATGATGAACCGGATTTCGAGCAATGTTTATAGCGGATGTATTGTCACAAAAATTAGAAACATTTATGAAAGAAACATTTGTAATCCGCTAATGTTCATTTCATCCAAAGAAGTTGAGTACAACAAAAGATGGGGGAAATATATTCGGCTTTGGCCGTTGAAAAAGATACACAATTTTGTTTCTTTGAAAAAATAAGATACTAGGCAATTGCCCAAAAATTGACATGATCAATATTTCCCTCATATTCTGAATCACTATATCCTTTTAGAAAAAAAAAACCATTTTCATTCTTTGGATAAAACAAGCCATTTGAAATAGTGCCTTTCAAATATCAAAAAATTCTTTTAACGGCACTTAAATGAGATTCTTTTGGAATTATTTTGAAATCGACCACATGGGCATAAGGTATAAAGAATATCGAGTCTATGAGAGTTATAAAAGTTGATGAACATACCTTGATTGTGTTTCCGTCAACCAATTCAAACTTGACCAATTTGATGTAGATAATCATTGATATCTCTACGATCATTTGTCCTTTTACACCCAAGTATCTCCTACAAAATCTTAAGAAAAATTCTTGCACAAGAATTTAGTAGTACCAAATAATATAGACAATATCACTTCAAAAAAAATAAAAATAATATAGACAATAGATATAAACCAATTTAGAAATTAGACAAGTTGCACATACTATGCTTTTGTAAAAACTAACAAGAGTTTGAATAACATGCAAGTTCTAATGAGCTTATAGAAAAGCTATATAAGGTCTCTTTTGAAATTTGAAAATCCGAGAGTATATAGTTGAGAGCTCATCTTTAAGAAATATTTTGAAAAAGTGTTTTGACAATCAAGACAAGGATAAAGACATAAATATGTGCAATAATTAAATAAAATGCATAATTCAAGAAAATGATAAGAGTTACCAATTTCTCCATTGTCAAGGGTTGTGTCTTTCCCATTGTTGATTATACCTTCTTCGTGGAAAATAATTTTATTGATAATGTCTTTTCCTTTCATCAAATAGCGCGAACATAAGTTGTCTATTTGACTATTTGAATTTCCTTTGACTTTTATTGTGCCGAGCACCTACCATGAAATTATCGTGTGGTATCCTCCAGTGTTTGGGTCCATAAGGATTATCTTTGAGACTTTTAGGTCTCCAATAATAATTTGAGCTATTTCTAGCCCTACAAGAATTTGTCGTGTGACCACTTTTACCACAATATAAACATGTAATAGTTCTAGAAGCCTGATGTTTGGCATAGACAAGAGTAGGCACTTGATTCTTTTTCATATCATTGATAACATTTGACTTATAACCAAGTCCTAGTTTCAAATAATCACAAAGTTAAATATTAAAAATTTTGGTCATTTTATCGGTACTCAAATTAAACTTCATCATATCATTTTTCATGCAATCAAAATCCTTAGTGAGAATTTCGTTATCTTTTTCAAGGTTTTTAACCTTATCAAGTGTAGCTATGTGAGCACAAGAAAGTGATTCATATGAAACAAGTAAATTATCTTTTTCATTTTTCAAAATGTTGAATTCTTTTTTCAAATTTTCGTAAGAGCATGCTTTGGAATTCATTTTGAAGCTCATCAAAATCATCTTGTAATTCATTAATAAAAGAGGTAGAAGAATTAGAACATACCTCATTGTCCTCTTTGATGCCCATTAGAAATTGCTCGGCTTCCTCATCATCGGATGTTGCAAGAAGCTCATCCCATATTTTTGCTTCGGTTTTGGAATTCAAGGCTTTTAATTTTCTGTGGAATTTCTCCTTCTTCCTTTGTTCTTCCTTCTTTTTCGGACAATCAGCAACATGGTGTCCGGGTTTTCCGCATCTAAAGCAAGACTTATTTCTTGCTTCTCTTTCCTTTTTCTTATTTACAAATTTTGTAAATTTTCTAATAAGTTCCTCATCTTAATCTTCTTCTTCATCTTTCTCATCACTTGAATAATAATTTTTTGATTTTGAGGCAAGACCTTTTGGAGTTGATCCCATATCCATTTGAGAAGTCGATACTTTTGAATTACACCTTTCATTGGTATAAACTTCATAAGATGAGAAGATTGCCGATAAGCTCATCAAAATTTAGAGTTTCTAAATTTTGAGGTTCCGTAATAGCGGTAACTTTTTTCGGACCAAGAGGCGGGAAGAGCATTTAGAACTTTTATGACTTTATCCTTTTCGGAAATAATTTTCCCAAGTGCAACTAGATGATTTACAATATTGTCAAGACTTTCAACTATTTTGGACATATTTTCTCCAACATTCATAGTGAAATTTTCGAACTCTTTGACCAACATGGTCTTTCGAGCTTGTTTCACTTTCTTTATGCCTTCATAGATAACTTCTAATTTTTCCCATACATCATGAGTGGATTGAATTCTTCTAATATGATTATATTCCATAGCGGTAAGAGAACAATGAAGTATGTTAAGAGCTTTAATGTTTAAGGAGAATATTTTCTTGTCTTCATCATCGAACTCCTTGAGAGCTTTAGAAATTTGAGTTATGTCTTCCTTTTTCTTCATCGTGATGGATACTCTATTTTATAACCGTGTTCTAAATATCGAGCCCACAACTTTGTAAGAAGCACTCCATTCTATCTTTCCAAAATGCATAATTGTTGGAGTCAAAGAGAGGCTGTCTATTGAATAAAGCATCGATTGGTAGATAGCTCTCGCACGTAGCCATGAATCTTTCCACTTTACTCACAATGGAAAATGAGCTTGCCAAAGAATTTGGCTTTGATACCACTTGTTAGTCCAAGTGGCTACGATAATCTAGAGGGGGGTGAATAGATTATCCCGATTTTCCAATTTACGTCCTCCTTTTCGAATATGAAGATAATGACCAAAATAAAAAGTGCCGAAATATAAACAACACTCGATGATTTATAGAAGTTCAACCCACCTAGGGCCTAATCTTCTACAACCCTGATATGTCCGGAATGGATTTTGAAAAAGGAAAAAGATTTATTAATAGATACCAAACTATTACAACCCTTACCTTGAGAGCCCCAAACTTTTCTTACAACAACACCTATGATTATTACTACAATCTTCCAACTCGAAGAGCACCAAACTCTTCTTCACCTCGAAGAGCACCAAGTCTTCCAACTTGAAGAGTACCAAACTCTACAACACGAAAAGTACCAAGCTTTTCAACCAAATCAACCAAACGTGTTCTTGCATGCCAAAATAACACTAACAAGGATTTCTTGTTTTGGATGATGTTATAAATATAATCAAGATTACACTTTAAAAGAAATATTACAACTCAAAAGTGCAAGTGTAATCAAGAAGGAAAGCCTAATAAGCAACATGTGAAAGTGATAAGCTTAGGCTATTACAACAACAATATTCAAAATAAAGACTTAGAAAAATTTGCAGATTTTCTTGTAGTGTTGTATTGTGTTGTCTTGTTGTGTTGCTTCAAGCCTTCATCTATTTATAGGAGAGCTCTTGGATTTGAATCTCAGCAATAGGCTCCTCCTTGGAGATTGAAATCTGTAAAAATTGCACATCAAATGGAGAATATAGCGGTTAGAAATAAATCCCCTAATTTCATGAAAAGATGTCTGATGTGCAACGGATAGTTTGCCGATAAAATCTTAGGTCGACCGGTTGACCTCTTCAAATTTTACTTGAAAAATACACTGTTGGACCCGTTATAGGTCCCAAGGGGTGTGATTAATGTTTAGAAGAGGGGGTTGAATAAACCTTACCAACTTTTCGATTTAGTCCCTTTAAGATTATTACAAAGTTAACCCAAACAGTTGTGTCCTTGAAGGACAACTAAGTTGGTTATTCAGCTGAGTTAGCCACTCAACAAACTCGATAGAGCTGCTGATAGAATAACTATGTTGTTTAACCTGAACTTTAACTTGGCTGTGTTGGTTTTATCAACGGAAGACTTAACACCCTTTGATGTGTTTAAAACTTATTTTAATACTTGATTTAGCACTTGGTTATTAATCAGTTGGATACCAAAAATGAGTTTATCAGCAAGTATGATGTAAGTATGCAGAAATGTAAATATGCTGAGAAATAAATGACACAGTTAATTTTTATAGAGGTTCAAAGATGGGGTAATTCTTCTAATCCTCTCTTCTCCAACTCCTGCAGGAATCCACTATGTAATAGATCTGTTTACAAAGTGGTCAACAGTCTAGAGACAACCTTGGTCACACAGATGGCTTCTCTTCCGACTCAGCTTCTTCACAGGGCAGCTGCCTTGCTACTTCAGCTCACTTTCTCAAGCTCTTGGATTTGATCACGAATCCCTCCAATAACTTGATACTGGTTCGACCTTGAACATTCCTACAATCCTCCTTGGAAAGTAGGCCCCTTTTGATTCCTCAAAAATTTTGTCTTCAACTGATTTGAAGTTGTCTTTCCTTCACAGCTTGTGTTGGATCGATTTCCTTCGAGTTTCAGGCTTGAGGATCCGTGAATATTCTTGAGAGTATTTGTAGGTTAATAGCTTGAATAATGCTTGATTTCTCAGGTATGCAAGGTAACCTATTCTCAATGAATTTTCTCAGCCTTTTATAGTGAACTTTTGAAATTTTGCCCGTTGAAGAGATAGGCTAATTTCAAAAGTCACTTAAGACCGTTGGCTTGTCTTTTCTTGGTCTTCAATCTTGAGATGTAGACCCTTCCTCGTATTAAATGAATTTGCAGCTTTTCAGGTTCTGACATGAGGTGCAGTGCTTCCCATTGGTTTATTCCTTTTGCATGCTTCTGGGATAAGCACTTTAAGACCTGGCAGCATGGAGGTATTACTATATTAAGTAAAGTTCTTAACTTCTGTGCAACGGATTTATCTCAGTTAACTCCTCTTGGCTGTTGCCTTTTTCCCCAAGTGACTTGAGTCTGCTCCAATCATTGGATGACTCATCTGTCACTTCAACTTGAGACTTGGCTTCTTGAGTTTAGTCGACTGACTCTTCACACAGCTGTTTCACAGCTGATAAACCTTCAGTCGAGTTCTTGACTTTTCTTCTTTGCCATACTCAGCTGTCTCACAGTGGAGTCTTTACTTTAGTCTTCAGTTGACTTCTTGTATTTCTAGGCATAGCTGACTTGGCTCAACTTTTCTACCCCAATTTATTACAATGCAATTTGCAAGGAAAATGGGGTGCCAACTTCATAGTTTAAGTTTTATATGGCATCCATCAAAATCTATAAAATAAATTTCTCAACAATTTCACCCTTTTTGATGATGCCAAAATTTAGAAACATTAAATAACATATAAACAACAAAGATACATACAGATAGTGTAGTAACAAAGAATGTATGCGTAAAATAGATCGTTTTATTGACCATAGCATTCTTGTCCTTTACATAGCTATTTACATTTGGTATCAGAGAATTTTTATATCAAAGAAGAATACATACATCTATGCCAAGATACATGAGTGAATACAAAGTGAAAAATTGCAGGGAAAATCACTAAGTATTACAGATGACTTACAAAAATGTAATTACATAAGTAATATACAAGAAGGGTTCGCAGCAACACTTCAACGACTTCGCTGCCTCCTTCTTTCTTCTTTAGCTCTGTCGAAGTCATCAACTCTCTTCCTTTTTCTTTCTTCTTCCTCCGCTTTCTTCTTCTTTTCATAGGCTCGTTCGGAAGCTTCATCCATTCGCTTCCTCTTGAGCCATTTTGTTTGCCTCTTGTTCTCCTCTTCATGTCTTCTTACTGCCTCGGCATTCTTTCTTGCCACTTCTAGGTTTGCCACTTCATCATATCCAGCCCAGTAGATCATCCCCTTCTTTTTAGGATCTACATATTTAATATTTTTGGGTTGTGGTCGAGGTCGAAAACCTCTTCCACCACCACTTCTTCCTCCTCCTTTTGGTGTATACTTTGTCAGAGTCTTTTGCATACCAAAATGAGTGGTCTTTGGTAGTCTGCTATTTTTCTCGCTTCTTCGCTGTGAAAGACCCTTCTCCCGATCTGGATCCCACGCTTGGGCTAGTGACATTCCCTGAAAATAGCCTTCGGATTCGAGCATTTTGAATTCTTCTACTGATCTAGGCTCGGATCCATTGTCAGGTGCAACATCTTGATCTTTCCCTACCGAAATGCCATCATACTGTTTCTTCACTTCTTCAATGCGAGCATCCGTCTTTTTGTCCAACTCCTCAATCCCTGCTTCGATAGTTCATCTTTTCTCCATCATTGGCACAACAGAGTGCCCAATGGGTAGGGTTATAGGGAGCTTGCTCAAGATGGAGGCAGTAATTTGACCCTGCTGAGGGGTTTCAGCTACCATTAACGTCAAATCCTTCGAACTTTCCCCCTCAGCTGCTTTTTTCTTCTTCTCAACTGCAATCTTCTCAGCTGCAGATTCTTTCAACTTTTCTTCTTTTAATCTCCTTAGGGACTCCTCTTCCCCCTTTTTGGCATCATCAAAGAAAAGAGGGACCCATGGGAACATGCCTTCAAGCATGAAATCGAGTCTTCTGAGCGAAAGTTTGTTTGGAGTCTGTTGCAGCATAAGCCGTCCGAAATTCTGAGCGAGTTGCCTTGGACTCGGCTACCACCAACTTCATTTCAGCCATGAGTAGGCTGAGTTTGTCATTCATTGCGTTCTCAAGGCGCATAATTTTTTTTCTTTGGAATTCTTGCACCAACTCCATTTCTGTTTTGTGAGACTCATGTAACCTTTCGATATACGCATGCATCCTTTGTTTGAGATCAGCATTGTCAGCCATCCAGACGAGCATTCTGCCATATAGTGCTTTGAAATAACGAACTTGTTCGAGTCGTATGGCAAATTTCTATTTGAGGCCATTCTTGGATCCGCACCACTATACCTCTCAAGTCTGCTGTGAAGGTAGCATCACTGTTATCACTGTTCGAGTAAGGCCTGATGTCTTTCAATCTTCTCAATCTCTTTACAGATTTTCTTGAAGATCTCACGAAACTCAGCTGTCTCACTTGATTCAGCTGCAGGCCACTCTTCAGCAAGTTTGAATTGGCTGGATCAATGGTGTCAGTGGGGATGATTGGATCTTCTCTTACAGATAATCTTCGTTGTTCAGCGGCGATCTTTTCTTCCAAATCTGGTAGGATCGGCGTGAAAGGAAATATCTTTGGAAAGGCATCAACACTCACATATGGGATGGTTTGTGAGGTTTGTGCCTGTGATGACATAGCTCAATTTTCCCCAGCCGCGGTAGCTTCATCGGTAGTGGTCACAGTTGTGGAAGCCTGTGACGGAGCTGGTGTAGTCGTTACTACTGCAGCTGTGGAAGCCTGTGCAGTGGACTGTGTCGCAGCTTGGGTAGTTGAGAGATTTTGCCTAGATGACCGAGCCTCAGCTGTCTTAACAGCCTCTTCGATCTCAGAGGATTTTTCTAAATGAATAAATGGTTCCTCTGTTGCATTATCAGTGTCATTAGATGATGATGAGACCTGTGGGCTTGGCTCATTATTGAAATTAAATTTTTGACGAGCAGCTTTGTCACTTAGCTGGCTCGTAATTTTGAGAACATCCTCAGCTGGGTCCTTTGGATCTGCAACTGGAGTGGACTCAGCTTCATCTTCAGACCCCAAGAATGATGTGTCTAAGTTCTCCTGGGAGTCATGAAGTGCGCTTATGTCTTCTTCTATTTCAACGTTTGAACTGGAGGAATGTTATGTTCTCTTCACCCTTACCTAGGTAAGTCTCAACCTCCCTTAGGCCATCAATACCTCCAGCAGACTCAACTGCTGCAAGGCCTTCAATGTTCCCTTCGACAGTCTCAATTGTCTTAGGGTCTTCTACATTTCTTTTGATAGTCGCAGCTGTCTTAGGGTCTTCAACCATGGCATCCATAGTAGTCTCAACCCATTGGATTGCACTTTCAGTGCCCAGAGTGTTAATTCCAGAGGCATCTCCATCATGTGCCTCGACTGTAAGAACAACGTTATTAGCCTTCAAAGCAGTAGACATTTCAGCTGGGACAGACTCAACTGTCCGAGCTTCGTCAATGTTACTCTGTTGCAGTTCTTTTTCTGTTTCCACTTCGCCTCCTTGCTTCAAGTTGGAGTCTTCCATAACATCCTCCAACCCTGCTGTGGTGGAGAGAGCTTCCCCCTCAGCTGGCGCACCAGCTGAGTGACTAACATTAGGGTCACTCTGCTCCTGACTCGCGGATTTTTCCTTTGAGTGTTCAGCCGCTGGTGCAAGTGGTAAAACACCTTCTTCAGGGGTTGGCTCAACTTGGGTGCCCAAAATCCCAGTGTCATTGCCATTGCCCTTGGATCCATCCTCCGAGTGTACCGGGGATGTCGCTGCAGCTACAACTGAAGCAATGTGTTGTGCCACTCCCAGAGGATCGGTCTGCAGGAGAGATTGAGATGACTCTCCTGGTCTTTCAGACAATTGTTGCTCGTGCATGTGTCATGATTCCCTCAGAGCCTGTTGTATGTCTGATTTCTCTGTTCCAGCGATGGGATCCATATCCTCGTCACTATCTGTGTACTCAACAAGAGTTCCATGAGTATGCTCGTGAGTACCAGTGAACATGCACATATTGGACTTTTCTGGTGCACGGGCTTCCTCCTCAGCCTTATCTTTTTCATCAACTTTAATGATGCGGAGGAGATCCATACAGTTGTCTTCGTCTAGGGCCTGTCGAACAATCGAGACCCCAAGAAAACAAAGCAACTCTTCTTCCTCTTCAATGTACTCAGGATGAGCGAACTGCATCCTTGAGTGATCATGTTTCCATTCCCTCCATTCTCGTAGACGTTGCTGGATGTCTGGATACAGTGGAGAGTACATGATACAATTGTCATTCTCTTCTTCGTCTTCTTGCCCTCCTTTTTCAGGAATTGAAGGCAAGAGACTCTGCTCTTCCTCGCCTTCAGCAGCATCTGTAGCAGGTGGAGAGACAACCTTTTCAACTGAAGGTTCGATTGTCTCTGCTTCTTTACTTCCCTCAGCTGTCTCTCGTACAGCTGCGTCTTCCACTGGTTATGTTGATCTTCCTCAGCAGACTTCCATGATTCATCAATCACTTAAGGAGACTGCACTTCCTGAGTGTCAACAGTCTCGGATGTTTTCTTCAGCTGAGTTGCAGATTCAATTGTCTTCTCCAATTCAGACTACCTAACCAATCGTCTCCTTTTGGGTAGCAGGGGAACCTCTTCCTCAATGTTTTCTGGTTCCTGGAAGGAGATAGCTTTCGCAGCTGCCTTCCTTGTCTTGGTAGTGCGATTCTTCTTTTTGACAGCAGGAGAAGGAGTATGGTGTTCCTCCTCTCCCTAGCTGCAGGGGCAGGAGTCTCGACTTCTCCGGTAGGGGACTCGGCTGCAGGGGCAGGTGCATAATTTTTCTTAGCTGCAGGGACAACCTTCTTCTTCGGAGCTGCAGGGGCAACTTTCTTCTTTGGATGAGGGGTGGCAGTTGTGTCATCATGGTCAGCTGATTCCCCCTCACTTGTGTCAGCTCTCTTCGCATGAGTTTTGTTCTGGGCGCCTAAGAGGTTTGCCCGGAACATCCTCTTATTCACATGAAACGGTTTGCCATGGCGAAAGGAAACACCTTTCACCTCCATCAGGTGGCCAATTACAAGACCATATCCAAGTGATCCTCCAAAGGATCCATCATCCTTAAAGGTCTTGTTCATCACATTCAGGCAGAGTCTGTACACGAACTCAGCCCAGTTAATGTTTTTGCCCTGCATGATCACAACCATGACGACCAACTTAGTCTTTGACAGTTGGTTGAAGCTGCCAAACTTCATATCTACACATTTGGAGACGATATCCATCGGCTAATGATAGTCGTACTTTAGCAGTTTCTTGTCAGCTGTGTAGACCACCTTGGCAGCACTCTCTGGTTTGGCTATCTCTTTCCACGCAGCAGCCAAGTCTACATTAGCTTCATGAATTTCCTTTATGCCTTCCGACGGCAACAAGCAGTGCTCCGCAAGGTCCTTAGCATTTATTATTATGTCCTTGCGGTGGACAGAAGACTTGATTCCTTCTTCCTGCACTTCCGTGTTAACATAGAACTGAGCTACCTCCTCAAGGTAGGTGTGGGAATACTCCATGGTTAGAAAAGCCTTGAGACCTGACTGTTCTAGCATCTCAGCGATTTTCAGAATAAGGGTTTCATCAGAACCCTGCTTCACCATTCCTTCGAAGTCCACTGATGATCTTGAATGGATTTGCTTGGAGAGCTTGACGAAATTGAACTTTGGTGCCACTTTTAGAAAATTTTACCAATTAAAACCGACGAACTTTCTTGAGAGTACTTAGGGTTTCCGAGAGAAAACATATAACTTGCTTTTGCCTTGCTTGAAGATAAACAATTTCTGTAGGTGAGAGAGAAGGCTGAAAACGTATATATAAGGGTTATGAAAGGATAGCTCTATGGATTTTGAATTTTGATTGAGATCAACAACTCAGATTAGAACGTCAAAACCGCATTTAATTCCTCGCATTTAATGCGGCAGCAGTTATATCCAATCATACGCTTACTGTGTAGCTTTTTATTGTACCCGTCATTATTACGCTGATGTCATCCTTAAAAACATTCCCGCTCATTTAGAATGACTGCATTTTTGTGTCTTAGTTCATAAATGACTCTGCTTATATCAAATATGGCTTAACTCTGCTTCTCTCTTTTCATTAAGTGACTCAGCTATCAGCTAACTCGATACAACTGACTTTCCTACATGGCTGTTTCACTTGGCTGCTTTGTGAAACTTGCTATTTTCGCATTTTCTCATCGACTATCTCCGTTGATTGAGTCTTCTGAGTGTTAACTCATCTCAATTAACCCTAGCTCATTCTTAAGCTCTTCAAATCTTGATTCACATAGGGGCTTAGTGAATATGTCAGCTCACTGCTTATCAGTTGAGATATATTCCAAGGTGATGTCTTTTTTTTCAACATGATCTCTTATAAAACGATATCTAACATCAATGTGCTTTGTTCTTGAATGTAACACAAGGTTTTGAGTGATTGCAATAACACTAGTATTACCACACATAATTGGAATTTCTTTTTCTTCAATCTCAGAATCTCTCAGTTGTTGTCTCATCCATAAGACTTGGGCACAACAGCTGCTCGCAGCTATGTACTCTGCTTCAGTAATGGATGTGGCTATCGAATTTTGCTTCTTGCTAAACATGGAAACCAATCTATTTAATTCCAAGCATTTGACATGTACCTGAAGTACTCTTCCTGTCAACTTTACATCCAACATAGTCTGAGTCTGAGTAACCAATAAGCTTGAATCCACCTTCTTTTGGATACCATAAGCCAACTTCCTGGAATCCCTTCAAATACATTAGGATTCTCTTAGCTGCAGTCATGTGGCTCTCCTATGGTGCAAATTGAAATCTTGCACATACACCTACTGCAAAGGTGATGTCTGGCCTGCTGGCTGTTAGGTAGAGCAACGATCCAATGAGTGCTCTATATCTGGTTTGATCTAAAACCTTGTCATCTGCATCCATGTCCATCTTGACTGATGTGTTCATTGGTATTTTCACAGAATACTTCTCTTCCATACAAAATTTCTTCATTAAATCTCTGGTGTATTTTGTTTGACTTATGAAGGTTCCATCCTTCAATTGCTTGACTTGAAGCCCTAGGAAGAAGGTCAGTTCCCCCATCATGCTCATCTCCAATTTACCTTGCATGAGGTTTGAGAATTTATCACACAGTTCTTTATTTATGGATCCAAAAATGATGTCATCCACATATATTTGAACAAGCAGTATACTCTCTCCATCTTGAATTCTGAAGAGTGTTCTGTCCACGTTGCCTTTGGTGAATCCATTGTCAGTTAGAAATTGAGACAATGTATTATACCATGCTCTTGGTGCCTGTTTCAATCCATATAATGCTTTCTTGAGCTTGTACACTTTATCTCCAATAGTCTTCTGCTCAAAACCTGGAGGTTGTTCAACATAGACTTCTTCCTCTAGCAGTCCATTTAGAAATGCACTCTGCACATCCATTTGATACACAGTGAAGTTCTTATGTGCAGCATAGGCAAGAAACATCCTTATTGCTTCTAATCTTGCAACAGGAGCAAAGGTTTCATCAAAATCTATTCCCTCTTCTTGGCAATACCATTTGTCTACCAATTTTGCTTTGTTTCTCACCACATATCCTTCCTCATTCATCTTGTTTCTGAAGACCCATTTTGTGCCGAGAACATTTTGATGGGTTGGCCTCTGCACTAGTTCCCATACCTTGTTTCTTTCAAATTGATTCAACTCTTCTTGTATGGCTTGAATCCAATGTCTGTCATCCACTTCTTGAGACACATCTTTTGGCTCTATTTGGGAAATAAAACAAGTAAACATTGCTTAATGCTGTGTTCTGGATCTAGTTCTTATGCCATCTCTTACATCTCCAATAACTAAGTCTGGTGGATGGTCTCTCAGCCATCTCACATCAGGTTGGAGCAAGTCAGCTGGATTCAGCCGTCTCGCAGCTAAGTTGTCTTGAACAACTCTTTCATCTTCATTCAATCAGACTTTCCAAATTGTCTTTTGAGATTCAAACTATCTCATCTTCTTCTGTGTTGATTGCTCTTATTTCAGCTTCAACATAGGGACTCTTCTGCATAGTTGGCTGATTCATATTGTCAGCTAACTCTTCAATATCTTCTCCATTCACATTGGGTTCATCAAAAACCACATGGATAAACTCTTCTGTGACCATAATCCTCTTGTTCAACACTCTATAGGCTTTGCTCTCAGCTGAGTATCCCAAAAAGATACCTTCATCAGCTTTAGCATCACAAACCTTCAAATTATCTTTGCCATTGTTGTGGATGAAGCATTTACATCCAAATATCCTGAAGTACCCAATATTTGGCTTTCTTCCTGTCCAAAATTCATAGGGAGTCTTGGTTAATTGCCTATTAATCATGCATCTATTTTGAGTATAGCATGCTGTATTAATGGCTTCAGCCCAAAATCTCTTAGGCAATCCAACTTCAGCTAACATGGTCCTTGCAGTTTCCTTGAGAGTTCTAATCTTTCTTTCTGCTACTCCATTATGCTGTGGAGTTCTTGCTGTAGATAACTCATGAGCAATACCATTTTCAACACAATACTGATTAATTATCCTATTGACAAACTCAGTTCCTCTATCAGACCTTACCTTTATAATAGTTTGGCTCTTTTCATTTTGAACTCTTTTCACTAGCTGAGGTAACTTCTCCAAAGTTTCCTTCTTTTTGCACATGAAAATTGTCCATGTATATCTTGAATAATCATCTACCACCACTAAGGTGTATTTCTTTCCACTTATGCTGGCTGGTTCAACTGGACCAAACAGATCCATATGCAACAGATGTAATATCCTTGTTGAAGAAGGACTTGGCTTGTCCTTAAATGAAGATTTTATTTGCTTTTCCATCTGGCATGCATCACATACACTTTCTTTCTTGTACACTGAGTGTGGCAATCCTTCTACAAGATGACTCCTTGCAAGCTTGTTGATTGTCTTGAAGTATAGATGATTCAGCTTCTTGTGCCACAACCAACTTGATTTGGCTGTGCTCTTTGCTAACAGACAAGTGCTTGGTGTGGCAGTAGACCAATCTACTATATACATATTCTTCTGTCTTGATCCTTGCAGCACTATTTCATTTGATTCAGCTTCCTTGATCTGGCACACTCCCATATTAAATCCAACATTGTAGCCATTGTCACAGAGTTAGCTGATGCTTAACAGGTTGAAGTTGAGGCCTTCAACATAAGCAACATGTGTGATTTCCAATCCATTCTTCTTGATAGATCCCGTGCCTTTGATTTCTCTGGGGCTTCATTTCCCCCAAATATGAATTTTGCACCTCTAATCTCCTTGAATGTTGATAGGCTTTTCTTGTTTCTTGTTATATGTCTGGAACAACCACTATCCATGTACCAGGTTCCTTGGCACTCAGCTGTTCCTTGAACCTGCAATCAAGGAAATTAGTTTTTAGGTACCCATACTTGCCTGGGTCCTGAGGGGTTAGTGCAATAAGATGATCCAACCAACCTATAGACAAAGGACTTGACTCTAGGAGGTTTCCATCTATCAGTGCCATAATCATAGTGCACATTAGCAAATTTCTTGGGGGTTTTAGGTTCATACAACTGTCTCTTTTGTCTGTATGCATGTGTGTGTGTTTTAGCAACTGCTTTCTTGGGAGAGTTGTGATATTTCTGAGTGTAGTGCATAGGTGCGTATGTGTGCTGATAATAGCTCATTTCCCTTTGGAATGACCTTTGATGAGGTTTAGGTCTTTGCCATTTAGGCTTTTATTCCATTGGTCTTTGCTGGTATTTTACATTGTACCAATCAACTTGGTTTGGATAGTTTCTACCATTCCTAACATGTGTGTTCTGATGAAATTTCTGGTGTTTTTGGTAGCTCTGTTTGCTCTTCACTGAGTATTTTCTGTTTGGAGTTTGTTGAGGAACTCAGCTGGATTTCTTCTCAGCTGTCCTCTCAGCATACTCAACTGGCTGTTTTTTTTTCCTTTATATCCAAGGCAAGTTTGTTTGTGATTGTGCTTAGGAGTGAATGTGGGTATAACATTTGGTGTTTTGGATTTTTGAGATGCTTCATTGCTTGAAGATCCTTTTTCCAAAATCACTCTTGGAGTTTGACTGTGCACAAATGATTTGAATCATATGCCTGTCTTGTCTCCACATTCTTTTTGACTCATGATAGGATCATCCGATGATTTGGATGCCTTTGTAAATGAGGCAATCACATTTTTGAGATCTTTTTCCCTCTTTTCTATAGCAGCTATCTCTGCTATCATTTTGGCATTCTCAGCCTTTAGCTTTGTGTTCTCAACAGCTATGTGACTTAGAGTACTCAACTCCTTAGTCAGCTGTGAATTTTGGCTTTTGAGCTGGCTATTTTCCTCATTTAGAAGTTTGTGTGAGGATTTAATGTGCTCAAAATCTTTCATCATTTTTCCTAATGAATCATAAAGATCAGTGGTTGATGAAATGTGTGTATCACAGTCACTGTCACTTGAATCTGAATGGGATGAGTTAGAGTGTACCTCATCTTCTAGGTTTGGCTGATCTTGTTCTTTAGCCAAAAGACAGATCATGGCTTCTTCTTCAGAATCAATTGAGTAGTCAGCTTCACTACTCTCTGACTCTGCTGCTTCTTTAGACTTAGTTGTCTCAGCAGACTCAGCAGCCAACATGGCTTTCTTCTTTTTCTGTCTTCTTTCTCTGAAGACTTTTCTTTCTTCTTCATTCCTATATTTGTTGACTGGTGGATAGGAACAATCAACTCGCAAAATGTCCTAGTTGTCTGCAGCTTCCAACACGGGTTCTCGGCTCTTTGATCACTCTTTCTCCTCTTGGGTTATCGGCTCTCGATATTCTACCCTTTGATGCTCGGCTCTCTTTGGGTGGCTTTGTCTTCCCTTGATTTAAAGGGAGCTGAATGTCTCCTGGGGGTTTCACCCTTGTTACTTTTATAGTTCTTATTAAAGAACTTGTTGAATCTTTTAATCATTAGGGCAATCTCCTCCTGGTCTATGGCTTCCTTGGGTTCAGCTCTCTTTCCATCCTTGACTATCGGTCTGCAATTGTCTTGGGTACAAAATGCCTCCTCTTGATCTTTTCTTCTCAGCTCAAACTCATAGGCTTTGAGGTCTGAGAATAGCTCATGGTTGGAAGTTCTTGAGAGGTCCATTGAATGTCTCAGAGCCATAGTCTTCATTTCCCATACAGCTGGGAGGCTCCTCAAGATCTTCATACACATTTCCTTTTGTGTGTATTCCTTCCCAAGAGCTGAAAGCTCATTTGTGATTTCAGTGAATCTTGCATCCAGCTGATCCATGGTTTCTCCTGCAAATATTTTGAAATTTTCAAATTTTTGAATAGCAACAGACAATTTATTTTCTTTAATTTGCTCTGATCCTTCGCAAATTAAAGTTAGCTTATTTCAGATTTCTTTTGTTGTTTTGAAGGATTTGACTTTGTTGAACATCGCTTTGTCCAAAGTCTTGTAAAGTATGTTCTTGGCCACATTGTCCAAGTTGTATCTCCTCCTATCCTGATTAGTCCATTCAGTCCTTAGTTTTTCAACCATGGCTGCTCTTTTCTCTGCAGCTTCTTCTCCTTCAACTGCAGCAGCTCTTGTTACAGCCGTGTTCACTTTCAATATTTGCAGTGGCCCATCCTCTATTACAAACCACATTTCATCGTGTAGAGCAGATAGATGAGTCTGCATACAAATTTTCCAATCATCAAATTCTTCTACAGTGAACATATGAATGCGTGTCAAATTTACTTCCATGATAATAACTTTGAAAAAAAATGAATGATTTTGAAAGAGCAAGTGTTTAAAACCCTTTTTGAAAAGATAAAGATCTAGTTCAGTAACCAGTGCAGAAGGCTCAATGAACGAACCGCTATGATACCACTTGTAGGTCCCAAGGGGTGTGAGTAAGGTTTAGAAGGGGGGGTTGAATAAACCTTACCAACTTTTCGATTTTAGTCCTTTCAAGATTATTACAGAGTTAACTCAAACACCTGTGTCCTTGAGGGACAACTAAGTTGGTTATTCAGCAGAGTTAGCCACTCAACAGACTCGATAGAGCTGTTGATAGAATAACTCCACTGTTTAACCTGAACTTTAACTTGGCTGTGTTGGTTTTATCAGCGGAAGATTTAACACCATTTGAATTGTTTTAAACTTGTTTTAACACTTGATTTTATCACTTGGTTATTAATCAGTTTGATGGCATATATGAGTTTATCAACAAGTATGATGTAAGTATGCAGAAATGTAAATATGCTGAGAAATAAATGACACAATTATTTTTTATAGAGGTTCGAAGATGGGGTAATTTTTCTAATTCTCTCTTCCCCAACTACTGGAGGAATCCACTATGTAATAGATCTGTTTAAAAAGTGATCAACAGTTTAGAGACAACCTTGGTCACACAGCTGGCTTCTCTTCCGACTCAGCTTCTTCACAAGGCAGCTGCCTTGCTACTTCAGCTCACTTTCTCAAGCTATTGAATTTGATCACGAAGCCCTCCAATAACTTGATACTGGTTTGACCTTGAACCTTCCTAAAATTCTCCTTGGAAAGTAGACCCCTTTTGATTCTTCAAAAATTTCCTCTTTAACAGATTTTAAGTTGTCTTTCCTTCACAGCTTGTGTTGGATCGATTTCCTTCAAGTTTCAGGCTTGAGGATTACCTTGAATATTCTTGAGAGTATTTGTTGGTTAATAGCTTCAATAATGCTTGATTTCTCAGGTATGCAAGGTAACCTATTGTCAATGAATTTCCTCAGCCTTTTATAGTGAACTTTTCAAATTTTGCCATTTGAAGAGATAGACTAATTTCAAATGTCACTTAAGACCGTTGGCTTGTCTTTTCTTGGTCTTCAATCTTGAGATGTAGACCCTTCCTCGTATTAAATGAATTTGCAGCTTTTCAGGTTCTGACATGAGGTGCAGTGCTTCCTATTGGTTTTTTTTTTTTTGCATGCTACTGGGATAAGCACTTTAAGACCTCTTGGCTGCTGCCTTTTTCCCCAGGTGACTTGAGTCTGCTCCAATCATTGGATGACTCATCTGTCACTTCAACTTGAGACTTGGCTTCTTGAGTTGAGTCGACTGACTCTTAACACAACTGTTTCACAACTGATACACCTTCAGTCGAGTTCTTGACTTTTCTTCTTTGCCATACTCAGTTGTCTCGCAGCGGAGTTTTCACTTTTGTCTTCAGTTGACTTCATGTATTTCTAGGCATAGCTGACTTGACTCAGCTTTTCTAACCCTATCTATTACAATTCAATTTACAAGGAAAATGAGGTGCCAAATTCCTAGTTTAAGTTTTACATGGCATCGATCAAAATCTATAAAATAAATTTCCCATCACCCGTCGACCATGGGTTCGACTGGTTGCCCAAGCCCTAGACCGGTCACCCTACACAAAATGTGAGTCGAAAAATTTTTGTACAATTTCTCACATTCAGACACCGGTCAACCTCTAGGTCGACCGGTACCTAGACTAGTTGACCGCACCGGTCGACCCCCCTGGTCGATCGATTTACCCTCTAATTTTAACAAATAGGTTATTCTCTGTTTCGACAAACTTTCAAATAGGGATTGCCCTCTAGGGCAACAGGTTGACCTCAAAACAAAGGAGTTGTCCGATTTTTGTCAAAAATAAAGTTGAAGAGATACTCCAAAAAATCAGTAAAAAACATTTAAATCGATTAGGAGTATTTGTACAATATTTAGGGACATTGTTTTGGTGAAAAACTCAGTTAAATGAAATCATCAAAATTACATTGAGGACACAAACCAGAAGGAACTTAAGTCTACAAAGGCGAATGAGATAACTTCGAAGGCAAATATAGTGCAAGGTATGTCTTCCAACAAGCCTATTAAGAAATTTAATTAACCTGATTACAAGCCAATATGAATTACTCTACTTTCGGAAAAAAATGAAAATGTTATGCTTGTGGAATGCCATATCACCATGCACCACAGTGCAAATTAAGAAAGAAACATACAAATCCTCCAAAGCTAAATGCAAATTTGGTCGAAGGGGATAATGTTATTGCTAAAATGCTTTCTCAAATTAATCTTGTGGTTAATGTGAATGATTGGGTGGTAGGCTCTGGAGCTACTAGGCACATCTGTGCAAATAAAAAAGCCTTGCATCCTACAATCTTGTGGGAGATGGAGAAGAACACGTGTATCTCAAGAATTCTCAAAGTGCACAAGTTCTTAGCAAAGACAAAATTATGTTGAAACTCATATCTGGCAGACCTTGACTCTTAACGAAGTGCTTCATGTACTTACTAATGGAGCAAACTTAGTTTCCATTTCTTTATTAAGAAAGGAAGGAGTTAGAGTGTCATTGTAGTCTAATAAGATTGTAATGACAAAAAATAATATCATTATGGCCAAAGGTTATTGTAATCAGGGTCTTTTTGTACTCAATGTTTCTGATGTTATTAATCAAATCACATCTTCTTCTGCTTACTTGATTGATTCTATTGATTTATGGCATGATAGATTAGGACACGTAAGTGCTAGCTATATTCATAAAATGATAACTCTTGGTTTAATTTTTTGAATCAATAATAATGACTGAATAAATATGAAATATGTTATGAAGCTAAACTAAGCAAGAAATCATGCTTTTATATGCACCGAGAATCTGAATTGCTTAGTCTGATTCATACATATTTAAGTGATTTAAAACAAACCATGACTAGAGGTGGTAAAAATCATTATGTGACTTTTATATATGACTATTCTAGATATACTAAAGTATATTTACTCATAATAAAGATGAAGCCTTTAGCATGTTTCGTTTAATTAAATCTGAAGTTGAAAATCAGTTAAAAAAGAATATTTAAACAGATTAGATCAGATAGTGGTGGCGAATACGTTTTATTTAAAGAATTTTTTAAACAAAAATGGATAATTCATGAAATCACCCATCCATATTCACTCAAATCAAAGGGTATTTGTAACGCCACGATTTGTATATATATTTGAAAGTTATTTTTCTTATAGGTGTTACTATTCTAGAAAATTTACGAGCTAGATCAAAATTAATTTTAAAAAATATATATAGAAATCAAGTTTCACCTAACTGACATTTAATATTCCTTTAAGATCTCAACACTAACAACCAGTAATTCATATAAACTCCGCGCTCACAGACGCATGTTTATCATAAATAAGCAGCGGAAATAGTTTCTACACAAGTTTCGACTCAGAACTCGAAATATTACTTTTACAAAATGTAAATAAGCCCATATTTAATTTAAACATAAAAACTAACTTCTTACATCATAATTAAAGTAAAATGGGGATCTTGAAATAATTAAGAAATGGCGGAGCTCAGGTTGTCACATATACTTTGCCCTGTATCTGAAAATGTTAAATAGTAGGGTGAGTGTTTTGCACTACACTTAGTAGGGTACACTTAAGTGACTGCATAATTAATTACAAATAGCAGAGATGCATCATACATGGCATTTGTACGGACAAGCTGTAACTTTGTAATATGTACGAGCTCAAAATGTGAAGTGATCGTCACCACAACACATAAATATATAACATGTACGGTACAACCGTAACATGGGATTCATGCAAAACATGCTAATCATGATTAATTAAACAGTCAACTTGCATTGAATAGCAATATTACATGGTTAAGTGTAAATGTAACCCCACCTTAATGACGTGCATAATGATAGTACAAGATGCAAGTCCTAGTTGGCGGTTCAATCTCATCTCCTACACAAAATAGCATAATACATCTTAGAAGGTCAGAATAGAAATATAATAGTTTATCGTAACTTAAATATACTATGGAAATATATCCCTAAAATTTGGGTGCATTTGGACGTGAATTGAAGAAGTTATGAGCGAAACGGGCTACTAAAGGGTGTTTGGAACTCGTTTCTTGAATTTAGGTGATGAAAGGGTAATATTGAAATTTTAGATAACCCTGTAGATAGGGAGGGTGTGATGAGGTTGTGGTTCGAATTTGGGCTCCATCGAAGTTCGTTTGGGCCCTTTCGGGCGTAAAAGGAGAAAGTAGGACTTGAGGAATTTTAAATTAAAAACTAGGGGCATTTTATGATAATCTAAAATTTAGTTTAAAAAGTATTTGGGTCGATCTGGAATTTTGTATAAACTGATTGGGGTCAATTTGTAATATCTAAAGAGTTGATTTGGGTGGACTAAACTGAAACCATAGAGGCGTGAAATTGAAGTTTACGGATATTACAAACAAGTCTAAAACAATTTCAAATTTTGTTTGGAATCCCCAATACTTTCAACTTTCACTATTTCACACCACCCCACCATCTGCCACCATCACGACTTCCAACGCCGCCCCTAACCAGCAGCTATCACTGCCGGCATCCATCCCCACCCCACCCCGATCATTTTCCGGCAAAAACCCAACGAAAATACACGCACACCACCTAAGACACACGCATGCATGCACGGTGGCTCGCTTCACCGCGCCGTTGTCAGCCCTTTACACTTCAACTCACACCAAAAAATAATCTCCTCATCCCGATGCAGCGGTTTCTGGCGGACAGATAAAAAGACCATGCAAATGATGGTAGAAAGATGAAGAAAAATGTTAAGGAAATTCGTAATTTTCAACAACCCAATCGTGAAATTGAGTAAAGGTTATTGAAGTCGATGAAAAGAGGAATAAAACGGTATGTTACCCATCAATTTTAGACCGATAGATCTCCGGGAATTGGCGGTCAAAGTTGGCAGGTCGCACGGGTTCGCGATGGCATTTGTAGAACCTTCATCGGCTATTTTTTGGCGATCTAGATCCTCTATCTTAGTGTGGGAGGTGGTGTTATAAATGCCATGGTATGGGCTTTCTAAATCCGTAAGGTTTGTGAAAATCTAACGGCTGGATCTTCGTAGATCTAAAGTCAAAGATTTCAAAAATTCAACATTTATCGTGATTTGCCGGCGATCGGAGAATCGTATCGAAAATCCAACGTCGGATTTGGGACAAGGGCGATGAAATGGTTAAAATGGTATATGGTTTGTTGATTTCCACAACCGGAGTTCGGCGCCCGACGGTGGCGGGAAGGGGGCCGGCGGTGGAGTTGCTGCCGCAAGTTGCTGGGGTTTGTGAGAGAGAGATGAGGGGCTTACCTTCTTAGGTAAGTTTCTATTTTTGGAAATTTCCAAATTTGGAAATGAACTATATATAGTAAAGATGGGTTGATGGGCTTGTTGAATGAGTTTATGATTTGGGCCGAAAATATACTAAAATATGATTAATTATATTTTAATTTGGCTTGAAATAAATAGACAACCCCATATTTTAATTTTAGGTCTTCTATCCGAATTTATATTCTCGATATATTAAATTATTAACTAACTATAAAGTCCCAAATAATAAAATTAACAACATAGGTCCTTAAATTTGCGAAATATTTACTCTAAATTCCGAGATTCATAATTTAATGCCGGATATTACACTCCCCACTAAGAAAAATTTAGTCCTCAAAATTCAAATATGACAAAGTCTTCGCAAAGTTTCAATACTTAAATAGTTTAAAATCTATGTGCATCATCATTGATCACATCAAATCCTTTGATGGTATCTTTCTTAATTCAGTTTTACCAAAAACGTATCATTATCTTAAGTCATAACTATTATGATTTGTTGGGTGGATTATACAACCATTGTTGGTACTATTGCCTTTAATTTTTAACTTAGCAGTGGCTCGATAAATTTTCCTTAACAGCAAACATCATGTAAGTTAGCTCTGTGTAATTGTTGATGTATAAAACAACACTTATAACATTCATTCTCTTCGTATGACACATAATCGAATAGTCATAACTCCTCGATAACTCCAACCCCCTTTTTTAAATCTTAATTTTCAATTCTTTATACTCCAAGACATACTTTAGGTCCTTATAATCAGTTTATTTCTCACAGTTTTCTTCATACAAATAGTGTCACCAATATTTGAAGGCATGCTCTACCATTATCATTTCTAAATCACGAGTCAGATAATTCTCCTTATGTTACTTACTTGACCACACAAACCTCACACTCTTTCACGTTAATAAAAACAAGTGAACTTCATATTTCATCCTCATTGATTAACAATTTTGTCTACTTATGTCCTCAATCTTAATATATTAACTTCGATCCTTCGTGCCGAAATAATACGTCCAAAAATCATTTGATCTAGTCAAAATTTGAACTTCTTCAATCTAATCTACAATTTCTTTATATGGAGTTTTTTTAAGAGAATCCTCAAATATTCCTCCTGTCGTTTCTAAATTCTCGAATAAAACAAAATATCATTTGTAGATACTATTATAATTTGACCGAGTAAGAATGAAATACTAAATTTATCAGGTCCCTACGTAACATTAGCACTTGTTCAAACTAAATGGCATCATTACAAACCTATGATGCATATACTGGATCAATAATTTCGTTCTTGATATGTCAGTGTCCTTAATTGTCACCATATAATCAACCTTCGAATGTACACGTGCGTCTTTCCACTAATCAAACTAGTCCATGTAATTCATAGTGATACACTGGTATAAATAACTTATTTTTCAATATCAAACCTATTATAAATTTTACTTGTCTATTTTCAGGTATACTGGGCATTTCTTTTGTGTAATATATTTTTATATATCGTAATATTGATGTGTCATCAATGGTAATACTCATTGGCTTATTGTTCCTCATCTTATTCAAATAAGTCAAAAATCGTCATTGCTCATTATTCTCATAACTTTCACAGTAAACAACTAACTTCTTGTGGTACTGACATAAATTTCGCCCTACAGAGACAATCTCTTTCCCATCAAGCATTTGAAATACTACTACAAGTTCATGAAATTTAATTATTATTTTTTTCTCTTTAGGCAAAGGTAAACCTAAAAATACATCAAGATTTTATACATTAAAATACACCAATAACCCATACACTTATCATTGTTTTTTTTATTCACATATTGACACGTTTAATAGTCCTGATAAGCCCATAAAATAGTACATTCACTTTCATGGTATATGTCCAATCTTATTGACACATCCTTACTCCGAAAATCACATCACACAAAACAATCCATTAACATCCAACATTCAAATCACAAATAAGATCAAAGATCAAATAATATATCAACCAAATATTTCTGACAGTAATTCGTAGTCACTATCCAGACTTCCACACCATCATTATAATCATATATCAACCAAATATTTATCTCATGTAATATCCCGAATCTCAAACTACTCGTTGGACTAAAAATATTTAAATGTTATGTGTATATGCATAAGTGAGAAAAGAAAAGATTATTTTGGACAACTATCATTGATTCTATTTATAATATAAGATGTTTGCATGAACAAAAGAGGACTTCTGCATGTAAATTATAAAGCCACGTAGGGACAATGTCATAGTGCATGTGGCGTAAGATGCCTCAATTATGATTTATGAAAATTTGATCATTATAGTAATTGGTCATGTAATTGATTAGAAAAATACACAAAACCTGAAGATATATATGTCTGCTAGGCGCTAGCTTGTATATATAAATTTATGATAATAGACTTTTTAGGTAAGTAATATATATATAGTACATAGTTACACATGTCAGACACACACACCTACACTATATACGTGTATTACAAATGAACAAGCATACACATATATGTGATCTAGAATCTATTATATAATAAAAATAATAATAAGCTAATACATTATAACCGACTTACATGTAGTATATATATAGATATATGTAGATCAATTACAAGTACACACTCAGTTTGACGAAAAACAAAGGAAGTCGGATAAATGAGAAACAGAAGAAAAGAAAAAGAAAGAAAGGAAAAGAATAAGAAAAAGGAAAAAGGGAACGAGAAGGTTTTGCCCGGCGTAGTTGATCCGTAAGGCTGTTACCACATCATCAACATTCATATTTTCAGTAAACTGCATAAAGGTGGGGTAACTCTTGATCTGTAAGTATGTCGTACTGTTATAATCATTGTTGTTCCATGTGTCGTTTATTTGAACAAATGAATGGACTCTCCTTCGGGAAGTCAAAGAGTGAATGAATGGGATTCACCTCCGGATAATCCAAATGAAATGAATCCTTCGGGATTAATGCTAGCTAATGGACCGTCTCACAGAGTGGATCTGGTCAACAATGAATGAATGGTTCTTATAAACTGTATGCGTGTGACAATTGGTTATAACTGCTTGCGGTGTTCCTCACTGAGTTTTTATACTCATGCCACGTATATTATACTTTAATTACAGGCCAAGGAATAGGAAACTGGACTAACGACAACGAGCAACGTGTCTTCTCCCTATTTGTTAAAGTGTGGGCTCGAAATATTATTTACGTTGGGTTATTTCAAGAGCGACATTTTATCCAACTTTCAATGTTAACATCACGTTTTCCATTTAAGCTTCCGCTGTCAATTATTTTATATATAGATAAGTAAGTTTTAGTGTCGTTCCTGAGCCTAGCGGGTTCGGGGCGTCACAGGTGGTATCAGAGCAGGTCTGTCTTCCTGTAAACTTGCGAAAAGAAAAAAAGATTTTTAAAATAATAATTACAAAAAAAAATATATTTTCAAAAATTGATGTTCATTTTCAATTCATTTTTATGTAAAAAAAAATGATATTCAGAAGGGAGATTCGTACTTGTGTCAGAAGTCTTGCGCCTATTCCGAAGGTAATGCATGATTTAAATACTTTTCTACTTATGAAGTATGAGTTATGTTATGAATGGATTTAAAATAGTTTGATCGCATCAATGGGACAAGTTTTGATAATGAATTGTGATACAAAAGTATTTAAGATTTGATGCGATTCAAATATGATTTATGCATTCAACATTATTTTGAAAGAACTTTCATTCGAATTTAGCTTGTAATAATTTTTTAAAAAAAAGTCGTGAACTTTCATGAGCATGATCTTGACGATGGATTATAACCATGTAATCGAGATTTGACTATAACCTTAAAAGCTTTTAGAAATTATTTTTGCTTATGGTTTAGATTTCCTATTAGGTGTACACAAGTAGATAAACATTTGAGGGTAGAATTAGCGTTAAATGATGGTATGCAATATATATGGAAAATTTACAGTCTATGGACCCGAGTTTCCACAATTATACTATAGTAAACAAATTACAGGTCCACATTTAGGTAAGATGATATTGGTTCTTCTTATTTGGATTTATCTAATGGTTTGAATAAGTAGCTATTTCAAATCAAGTTATAGGTCTCTGTAACAGAAAGAAAGTGTATTCAGATAACTTAAGGTTATAGGGATATTGATGGATTTACATTTTTTTTTTGAGAAGGATATTGATGGATTTACATTACCTAAGGTAATATGACAAATTATTGCATTTGGTGGATTATTGTTGAGTAAGAACTGTGAACCTGTTATTGGCATAATTCTCTCTAAGATTCCATAAGATAGAAACGATAAGTTATGATTTTATAAGAACTGTACTCGGAAGTTTTGGGTCAGATATGATTAGATAGTATATATATGCAAATCATCTATAAATACCAAGAGTTTCTATGGGGGTTTTAAATTTGAACAATGATATTGATTCTTTTGGTAATAAAGGATATAAGTACGTGGAATCATTAGATGACCAAATTTCGAGGACGAAATTTTTGTAAGGAGGGGAGAATGTAATATCCCGAATCTCAAACTACTCGTTGGACTAAAAATATTTAAATGCTATGTGTATATGCATAAGTGAGAAAAGAAAAGATTATCTTGGACAACTATCATTGATTCTATTTATAATATAAGATGTTTGCATGAACAAAAGAGGACTTCTGCATGTAAATTATAAAGCCACGTAGGGACAATGTCATAGTGCATGTGGCGTAAGATGCCTCAATTATGATTTATGAAAATTTGATCATTATAGTAATTGGTCATGTAATTGATTAGAAAAATACACAAAACCTGAAGATATATATGTCTGCTAGGCGCTAGCTTGTATATATAAATATATGATAATAGACGTTTTAGGTAAGTAATATATATATAGTACATAGTTACACATGTCAGACACACACACCTACACTATATACGTGTATTACAAATGAACAAGCATACACATATATGTGATCTAGAATCTATTATATAATAAAAATAATAATAAGCTAATACATAATAACCGACTTACATGTAGTATATATATATATATATGTAGATCAATTACAAGTACACACTCAGTTTGACGAAAAACAAAGGAAGTCGGATAAATGAGAAACAGAAGAAAAGAAAAAGAAAGAAAGGAAAAGAATAAGAGAAAGCAAAAAGGGAACGAGAAGGTTTTGCCCGGCGTAGTTGATCCGTAAGGCCGTTACCACATCATCAACATTCATATTTTCAGTAAACTGCATAAAGGTGGGGTAACTCTTGATCCGTAAGTATGTCGTCTTGTTATAATCATTGTTGTTCCATGTGTCGTTTATTTGAACAAATGAATGGACTCTCCTTCTTCGAAGTCAAAGAATGAATGAATGGGATTTACCTCCCGGTAATCCAAATGAAATGAATCCTTCGGGATTAATGCTAGCTAATGGACCGTCTCACGAGTGGTCCGGTCAACAATGAATGAATGGTTCTTATAAATCGTATGCGTGTGACAATTGGTTATAACTGCTTGCGGTGTTCCTCACTGAGTTTTTATACTCATGCCACGTATATTATACTTTAATTACGGCCAAGGAATAGGAAATTGGACTAACGACAACGAGCAACGTGTCTTCTCCCTATTTGTTAAAGTGTGGGCTCGAAATATTATTTACGTTGGGTTATTTCAAAAGCGACATTTTATCCAACTTTCAATGTTAACATCACGTTTTCCATTTAAGCTTCCGCTGTCAATTATTTTATATATAGATAAGTAAGTTTTAGTGTCGTTCCTGAGCCTAGCGGGTTCGGGGCGTCACATCTCAAATATCCAGAAATCATAAGCTTCTGAAGCTATGAATGTCGCATACATATTGATCAGATATCTTAGACTACTCGAGTCCCAAATTTATGTCAGAAAATCCGCATAATCCAAGTAAGACCAATCAACATTTTTCATAAGTCTCATTAATATAAGTTAACATATGTCTCACATATATCGTGATTAATACCCCAAAATAGAAATACAAGGGTCAAATCTTACTCTACTCGAGTACAAACATTCATCAATCATCATGTTAAACTAATAACCCATGTATATCTCAAATAAATATAACCTCTTATAGATAAATCACTAACCTAGTCGTTAGAAATACCAATAATATATAAATCAAATTTCTAATCCAACAAAAATCTCAAAATAACATCTAGGTCATTCATATTTATTACACACAGATCAATTTTAATTATAATATCTGCAAAAGTCAAGAGAGAGTACGTAAATCAAGATATCAAATCTTATCATAGTACATTATAACATGATATTCATAAGATAGCTAGTATTGTTACACCATCAAGATAATTCTTCTAAGGTATCATTAGCGGTGAAAGGTCTACACTCCATCTGGTACATACATAATAATGTCATCATAGTAATAGTACAAAATCCAAAGACTAGACTAATGTTCATCGTGATGACAACCTAGAGCACTATTTCTCTAAAGCTAATATGCCATGGCATGTAGTGATGTTCGTAAAATCATGATGCATATGTCGTGTAAAAACCTTTTCATGAAAAGTAAATCACTTACTTGGCGTGAAATATGTCATGAAATAATAGTTGTACAATCATGAATATATTTGAATGTATCATGGTGTGAGCAGACATGCTCCTTGCCGACAAAATTATAACTCACACGTTGGCCAGACATGGACAAATTTATGTCAAACAAGCAGAATTAGAGTCCGATAGTCTGTAAAGACCCGACCATGTATGTTCATAACATGTTGAATATGTAAAATACATAGCAATTGTGAAATCATAGAAAAAATGAAGGATTAAAATCCTCATTTGAAACATAGCTTTACATATCACATGTTCATCATGATATATAACATATCATGGCATAACATGGGAGACATAGTCTCCATCATAAGTTGTACATGTAACATGGCTTGAGATTGTAGAACATGTGAATTTTCATATGAAATCATAGTCATGTAATGCATGTCTTTCAGGGCTTAGTATAACATGTCAACTTTGGGCCACGATTGCTCCAAAAATCACCCTATTAGAAATATTATTGTATCAAGAAGTCTCGATAGTTGAAATCTCATTTTGTCTCAGTAAATCATTGTTACAAAGTTTTAGACTCACAACACACTTAGAAAACAAAACCTCATATCATGTTCAGAAATATTACGAAAGAAGTTTAACCACATACAACTCTGGAAAAACGGAATTTTAATTTGTACACGTTTTGCTAAATAATTTTGATACTAAAGTCTCTAAATAATAAAAGTCGAATCACACCAAATATTATTCTTACGGAAAATTTTTGACTTAAAAGACTATCTGAACACAATAAGTAATTTGACTCTACGATTTTGGAATAAATGACCCAACTTCGTGTTTTAAACCAAAGAGTAAATACAAAGTCTGAGACCTTGCTCTGATACCACTCTGTAACGCCCCGATTTGTAATATATTTGAAAGTTATTTTTCTTTTAGGTGTTACTATTTTTGAAAATTTACGAGTTGAAATCCAAATTACTTTAAAAAAAAATATAGAAATCAAGTTTCACCTAAACGACATTTAATATTCCTTTAAGATCTCAACACTAACAACCAGTTATTCATATAAACTCCGCACTCACAGACGCATGTTTATCATAAATAAGCAGCGGAAAAAGTATCAACACAAGTTTCGACTCAAAACTCAAAATATTACTTTTACAAAATATAAATAAGCTCATGTTTAATTTAAACATAAAAACTAACTTCTTACATCATAAATAAAGAAAAATGGGGATCTTGGAATAATTAAGAAATAGTGGAGCCCAAGTCGTCACATATACTTTGCCATGTATCTGAAAATATTAAATAGTGGGGTGAATGTTTTGCACTACACTCAGTGGGGTACACTTAAGTAACTGTGTAATTAATTACAAATAGCAGAGATACATCATACGTGGCATTTGTACAGACAAGCCGTAACTTTGTAATATGTACGAGCTCATAATGTGAAGTGATCGTCACCATAACACATAAATATGTAACATGTACGATACAACCGCAACATTAGATTCATGCAAAACATACTAATCATGATTAATTAAACAGTCAACTTGCATTGAATAGCAAATATTACACAGTTATGTGTAAAGGTAATGCCACCTTAATGACATGCAGAATGATAGTGCAAGATGCAAGTCCTAGTTGTCGGTTCAATCTCGTCTCCTACACAAAATAGCATAATATATCTTAGAAGCCCAAAATAAAAATATAATAGTTTATCGTAACTTAAATATACTAAACTGAAACCATAGAGGGGTCAAATTGAAGTTTACGAAAATTACAAACAAGTCCAAAAAAATTTCAAATTCTGTTTGGAATCCTCAATACTTTAAAATTTCACTACTTCACACCACCAATGCCGTCTGCCACCTTCACAACTTATGATGCCGCCCCGAACCAGTAGTTATCATTGCCGACATCCTTTCCCATCCCACCCCGATCATTTTCCGGCTAAAACGCAACGAAAATACACGCACACCACATAACACACACGCATGCACGCACGGTGGCGCATTTCATCATGCCGTCGTCACCCTTTTACACTTCAACTCACACCTGAAAATAATCTCCTCATCCCAATGCAGTGGTTTCTGATGGACAAAGAGAAAGACCTTGCAAATGATAGTTGAAAGATGAAGAAAAGTGTTAAGAAAATTCATTAATTTTCAAACTTCAATTCACGACGGAAAAGGACCCCGATTATGAAATTGAGTGAGGGTTATTGAAGTCCATGAAAATAGGAATAAAACGGTATATTATCCATCAATTTTGGATCGGTAGATCTCCGAGAATTGGTAGTCAAAGTAGATGGGTCGCGTGGTCCGCGATGGAATTTGCCAGAATTTTCGTCGGTAATTTTTTGGTGATCTAGATCAGTGATCTTGGTGTGGGAGGTGGTGTTAGAAACGTCATGGAATGAGCTTTCTAATTCCGTAAGGTTTATGAAAATCTAACGGTTGGATCTCCGTAGATCTGAAATCAAATATTTCAAATTTTGAACTTTTACCGTGATTTGCCGGCGATTGGAGAATCGTATCGAAAATCCGACTTTGAATTTGGGACAAGGGCGATGAAATGGTCAAAATGGTATATGATTTGTTGATTTCCACTGCCAGAGTCCAGCGGCCGACGACGGCGGGAAGGGGACCGGCGGTGGAGTTGTTGCCGCAGGTTGCTGGGGTTTGTGAGAGAGATATGAGAGGCTTAGCTTCTTAGGTAAATTTCTATTTTTGGAATTTCCAAATTTAGAAATGAACTATATATAGTAAAGATGGGTTGATGGGCTTGTTGGATGAATTTATGATTTGGGCCGAAAATACACTAAAATAATGATTAATTCTAGTTTAATTTGGCTTGAAATAAATAGACAACCCTGTAATTTAATTTTAGGTCTTCTATCCGGATTTATATTCTCGAGATATTAAATTATTAACTAACTTTAAAGTCCCAAATAATAAAATTAACAACCTAGGTCCTTAAATTTGTGAAAAATTTACTCTAAAATTCCGAGATTCATAATTTAATGTCGATGATACAATATTGCAGAAAGAAAAAATAGAACTTTAAAAGAAATAATGATTTCAATGCTCATTAGTTCAAATGATCCTAATAATTCTTCGGGTGAAGTTATTTTATCTGTGTGTCATTTACAAAATAGAATACCTTATAAGAAATCCGGTAAGACATCATATGTAAAAGCTACAAGCCTAACCTAAAATATTTTAAAAATATGGGGGTGTTTAGCCAAAGTTATGTTGTCTGATCCTAAGAAAAGGAAAATATGTTCTAAAATATCTGATTGCCTATTTACCAGTTATGTTGATCAGATTATTGCATATATGGTTCTTGTTTTAAAAAGTGACGTGCTAAATGTTAATACAATTGTTGAACCAAAACATGCTGAATTTTTTTGAACATATTTTTTATTTAAAAACTAAGACAATTTCTCGTGCACCTGTTGAATCTACTTTTTATGCACATGTTGAACATAATATTGAGAACTCTTTTGAGGAGTTAAGAATTAAAAGACAAAGAAAGAAACTTATTTTGGAAATGATTTTTATACATATTTTGTAGAAAATGACCCTTTAACATTTTCTTAAGTTGTTTCATCTTCTGATTCTTTATAGTGAAAAGAAGCCATTAAAACTGAAATTGATTCTATTGAACAAAATAAAACTTGGACTTTAGTTGATTAGCCACCCGGAGATAGACGTATAGGTTGAAAATGAAGTTTTAAGAAGAAATATAATCCCGATGAAACTATTGAAAAGTAGAAATCTAGATTCGTTGCAAAAAGTTTTACACAAAAAACAAAATGCAGGTTATTTTGATAATTTTCCACCAATAACTAGAACTTTTTCTACTTGAGTTTTGTTGTCCATATACTTTTTATTCACCAAATGGATTTAAAAAGTGCCTTTTTAAGTAGTGATTTGGAAGAATAAATTTATATGATGCAAACAGAAGGATGTGTTATTTCTGATAAAGAACACAAAGTTTGTAATTACTTATGTTGGAATTTTTAATGCCATCAATTTTCTCTTTATGAAATTAATAGAATTAGTTATTTAGTGTTTGTCTATCTTAGACTTAATTACCATGAATAGGATTGTACATAAAGCAATATTTTGGATTGTGTCTTGGATTCTAAGAAATCAAGATTTGAAGATGTTTTGTCCTATCTTTAATTCAATGTTTATAGAGTCTAGTATTTGATAAGGAACGAACTATTTAAGAATACTACCTTAAGTGATATACTAGCTCATTGTTTGTAGATATCTCTTTTTCCTTATTTTTATAGGCCTCAAGAACCATATGGAGCCCGATACAAATGACTTGGACGTTCTCAATTCAATTCACAAGATTTGGAGAGAAAATACAGAAGTCAGAAAATTCAAGTTTGAAGACTGCCAGATTCAGATGTCAATACAGATGTTGATAGATATACACATAACGACATCTGAAGTATGAGATCTTTTGTCTTGTAATTTTCGACCATATTATTTTCATAGAGCATGAGAGTTATATACTTTGTTATTTTGGGCGACTTAAAGTTGATATTCTGAGATCTACTCATATTGAGGAGTTTTGATAGTTTCACTAGTTGATACACAAGAGTTTGTGATCGAGTTGTAAACATCTTTTACTAGTGAAATATTTTTGGCATGTTGCCACGCTCTACAAGTTATTTAACTCGCAGAAAATGTTTTCTTGGTGTTTTCTTTTTCTATTTATGTTGCATGTTATTACAGGTCTTACTGACATTTGTGTAAACACTTTATCTCTACACATGTGTAGGTCCCAAGAGGTTGTAAGTAAGGTTTAGAAGGGGGGGTTGAATAAACCTTACAAACTTTTTGATTTTAGTCCTTTTAAAACTACTAGTAAGGTGCACGTATATTGCACGTGAACCATATAAATTTACTGACTTAATTAAAAAACTAATATTATTTAATATAATTTAGTTCATTGTAAATATTGTTCATATGCTACATAGACATAGTGAAGACATTGTAGAACCAATAACTTATGCCAAAGAATGAAAACTGAGATTGCCCTAAAAATGTGTCTATAAGAAAGAGGTTTGTTATTTAAGGAGTAATGTCAAATGTACATGACTCAAAAGAAAGAAAAAGTGAAACATGGAGTGATTCCAATACCAAATAATGTTTCACGCAAATTTTGAAAATGCTTCATTAAATCATCAAGAAGCTTCGACGTGGTCTTTCGAATTCACATAACAAAAAAGTTCAAAACAGATGAAAACATGCTTCTTTATTTTGTTCATATGATTCAAGCGCTTTTAGTTTCAAAACTCTATGATAAAAGGTTAAGGTTTTAAAAGAAGCTAAAATAATGGATTGGATAAATCATTTAATTAAATTAATATATTCAAGATAAAATTGAGTTGACTCAGAATACAATGGCATTAAACAATAACATACACTTGACATTTGTTATATCTTGTAAATGATCCAGGAATTGACTTGCCGAATCATTACTTGCAACCATAATACAACAACAATATATCTTAAGCTATATAAATATTGGAAGCATAGAATGCTTGTTGATCATTCACATGTTGATCAGATAGGGAAAATACTGCAATGGAAATATGATGGATGGAAGATGTTACAAATGAAAGATCTAAAAGCATAAGAAGTAATTACTTTCCTTGAGTACATGCAAACTACTTGCCTTTCTTTGTACAGAATGATGAAACAGGTTAAAGAAGAATAACATGAAAATAATAGTTCTGAATTTCTTGCCTTGAGTATGTGCAATTCTGTTACCACTCTTTGAGTCTCACTCCTCCACAAAAAAAGATTTGCACACATTCATTCTGGAGAAAGTTAAAATCATATATACGGTATACCAGACTTAACCATGCTATTCAATTATAGGAACACTAAGTTGTCACTCGACCTTTATATGGATATATCATTCAGAAATATCATATTGTCAATCAAATATAGGTAAATACACATAAAAGTTCAACTGGTATGTTTAAACTCATTCTTTATTACTGTCGTGCATTTTACTAAGGAAACAAATATGCATGTTCCAAATAATGGGGGGTTATCTTGTTTTTGCCATTGTGATCATGCCATATTGTGAGTTACAATTGCTATCGCTTTTATACTGCAGAGCAGATACTATACTTAGAGATGTCTATAAGGATCAGAACGGCCCGATCCTACCCAACCCCAATCTTTACGGGCTAGCACTAAAAAGCCCTAAAGTTATAACGGTTTGAAAAGTCTAGGCCCAACCCTAGCCCTTTTTTCTTCTTTTTTGATGAAGTCATTATGTCTAATGATCATAAAAAAAAGTTTAATATTCATAACCAAATTAAATAGTAATATAATCTAATCTAAAAAAACTCCTTCTAAACAATTTTATGAATTAATAAAAAACATCAACAATCTAATATCCTAACAAACTTTAATTTAGTCATTACTAAGTTATTTAGTAAGATTAAATTATAATGACATCAAAGATCAAATTTGATAATTTAATAAGATTAAATGGTAATTGATAAATGAAATCAAATATTAGATTTAATAAGTATAAATTTTGAATATAAATCTATAAAATACAAATAAATTATCAGGAAAAAAGCCCTAAGGGCTAGCTCGACCCTAGCCCTAGCCATCGCTAGCACCAATTAGGGTCGGGCTAGAAAGCCCTCATGTTATAGGAGCCTATGAAATATAGGCTTAGCCCTCAAATTTTTAGGGTCTTATTGACATCTCTAACTATATTATCCTTCAAATTCCCTTAACTCCAATTAAAAAAAAATTATTACTTTTTCTTTTGAAACCAAAAAAAAAACTAAATTTTTTTTATTACCTAAAACCAACGGGTAGGAAATATTTCCATATGTCATTGCACTTACTTCCATTAGTGAGAAAAGAGCTTACTGCTCATGATCACATTCACAGTGAGGGAAAACAAAAGAGGCGGTGTACCACCTCCAATCAATTAGATAGAAGCAATCAAAATTCCAAAAAACACTTCAAACTCACTTCTCAACACGTACATCTCAAAGATCACGGAAAAAGAAAAATAAAAAAAATAATGTAAGAAAAGTTCCCTCTGAAAACTTGTAACTAAAGCAATATTATTATGGTTTGGCACTGGAATAACAAAACTCGGTTATGTGCATACATGGAAAGAAAATTTCTGGGTCATAGAAATTCTTTACATGATTTTCCAAACATGCATGAGATGAAATTAAACGCTTTGAATTTTTTTGGCATCAGTTACTAATCACAGAACTGTTCACAGCCTCTGAACAATACATGGACTATGCTTTCAAGCATTACTATTAAACTATAATCTACACCAACCCACATAGAAACCTTTCGTCCATCCATTTTATCAACAAAGAGCCAACTAATCAGACCTACATTTATATCACGTCATGTGCGTCCAACATAAATTTACTTTTATAAAATATATTCAATAGTATTTCAAAAGAATATCTATGCACAAGTGCTACAGGGTACTTACATCAGCTTCAAAAATCAGGTAAATATCTTTGAATCAAAGATCACTAATTGCAGGATAATATAGCATAAGAAAGCAACAACACAAGTCCACAATTCATATAATTCCAAAAATAACCATTACTAAAAAGACTCATCTTCTTGCAAGCAACTTTTAAGAAATTATGCATTACCAAAGGCATATATCAGACCGTCATTACAAGCTAGTTCCTAACTTTAAATTATCTGAACTCGAAGGAAAACTTAAAATAGATTTACTAAGTATCTTATTTCCCCAAAATAAATATAACGTCCAATTTACTCAAAAAAATTGCAAAACTATAGTATTAAAACCACAAAAAGAATCATGTCCATGTGCACATTAGACTTGATAAAAGAACCCGTAAGAAAAGATGCAACGAAAATTTGAAGGAAAAAAAAAGTTTATGACAAGAAACAAAAGAACCAGAATTTGGGTGAATGAGATTGAATTCCAAACTAAATGGGATCTTGGGGAATTAAATATAAATGTAAATGCGCAGACATCTTGGGCAAGCGGAGGTAGACCAAATAAGGTTTTCTAAAGTGTTGCATCAATATAAGTCAGTTGTGAAATACAAGATTAGTCTATTATCACAATAACTATTAAAGTGTAAATCTATATAAATAATGTTAATTTAGTAAAATAAAAAAAGGATGACCTCAACAAGTTAGGAAGTGTTCGGATTTGTGGTTGGTATATAAACTAAATCATCTACAAAAATAGTTGTTCAAAAATTAAATTTCTTTATTTGATAATAATAGGAATTATCTGTGCATATCATGATAAAAAGCAAGATCAATGAATAATTTATGTTTGGTTATTGATTTGCTTTATTTATGAAAAGCTTGGTGACGATCTCAACATGTAATGAGCTAGATGAAACTAAAAAGTATTACATGAAACGTGTTTCATTCCAATTCCTAATGCACAAGGTAGTATTGTATCACATGACAATAAAATCAAATCAAATTCTGGCAGGCTTCACTGGAAGCACAAGAAATGTGCCTGCTTTCTCTTAAATTAAGATCAACAAATTGTCCAATTTTATAAGTTCGGTAACGATCCTTAATCATAAAATCGAAGTCAAACTTCACGATAACTATAAATAAATTCCTCATGGGAGACTTTAAAAAGCATAAGTTCCAAACAAAAAAATTATTGCAACATTATCAAATCTATCCAAATCAATAAAATTACATGGGATACCAACTAATCTAAATTGCTTAAATGCACTGTAACATTGAACAAAAAAAATCGATAGATTTGCAAACTAATGATTACATCATTTGATAAAGATTAAACACATATTCAAGAATAGACATAAGGATCACTCACATTCATAGAGAAGGAATAATGTGGCTTACTTTCTAGCAAATAAATGTTGCAAAGAAGAAAGTGCATGAATTTACACCAAGGAGCAAGTATCAATGCAAGGATTTACTTAGAGGAGGTCAGACAAGCTTTTCCAGTCTCAACTGCATCCATTGAACAGTTCCTTCACTTTTTGTTCCTTCAAATAAAGCTTTTTTTGTGTATTCTTCTCCAAAAACACTGCTTGCCTAGATACATATCAAAACAGAACAATTAGTATGGGAACACTTAATTCCAGGCCCTATACTCCCATCCGGCCATCCAGTTTCTTTATAAATGGCAACTGAACTTATAAGCTTGATCTGCATCCAACTATTTGAAGGAGCTTTGATCTCTTGTAAGCACATCAAATTATATTATTTGGTATAAACATGAAAAGGAGCCTTTGTAATACCACAAAAGCGTATAATTTCTCATTCATTGGGGATTTCTTTATAAAGTTACAATGAAAGTATATATGGGTATACACACTGAAGATAACATTTTTTAACTGGTTATTATTTTCTTTGCATTCTGCAGTTTTAGGAGCTTGAATTTTTTTTTGAAAACTGGAGTATAGAGTTAAAAATCATGGCATCCTAAAGTATAAAATTTTTAAAGAACCTAGCAAGCACAAAGGGTATTTGAAAATCATCGATAAATGAAAAATAAAAAGAAAATAGATAAAAGAAAGAAACACAATATTTACCATTCCAGCTTTGCAGTGGATGAGAACTGGATGGTTTCTCTCATCTAGAACACCAAAAAAAAAACAGAGAATCCATATGTTAGTGAATGTTAATGCCAATGTGTAGGTAAAAAACAACCGAAAGAAAGTTGGATCAACACTAATTACCATTTAAATTTTCAACAAAAATTAAATGTTGCCAAATGTTAAATCAAAAAGTTATCAAACCATTATTGTTAGAGAGAACTTTGAAAAGTATTTCTTAATATGAACCTTGGTTCTAGTTAATTAACTAAATGTTCCGCAGGTGATTAGTGTCAATACTTCAATCATGTTAACTTCAAATTATTGAATATTCATCATTATTTGGACCAGGCTACTTGTCGAAAAATCCATCTTCTTCATTTGTTGTTATGAGCACTAATAAACACAATAGATAGACAAGCTTCACCGACAAAATGGATAGGCGATGATTATTCACACCATTACACCTAAGTAAGCAGTTATTGTTCAAACTGCTATTGGATTATCATAAAAACCACTTGATAAAAGCACTCCAGTACTCCACAACTAAAATGTAACCTCATCAACGACTATTTCTTAACTGCAAAACTCAACACAATATTCATACCATTGTTTTTAAATAAAAATATAAAGAGATAGAAAGGAAATGACTAAACAACTACACGCCATGGCATATCAAAGAAACATCATATTTATAAAAAGCAAACATAACCGGCTTTCAAGATTACTGTTGTCCTCAATTAACTCTACAACAATAAACTCCATATCTTGTCAGATCAACGTATTTAAAGGGAATCATAAGATGGTGCGAAGATACTATATGATCATTCATGATAGAATCCAATAAAATTTCTCAACCATTTCCAAAGCTAAAATAAATAAATTAATTAAATTGCAAACGACGTCAGGAAATGCAATTTGTACCAATGATAAGGGGGAAAAGGAAAAGAAAATAAATAAACAAACCTTGATTCTGAACTTGCTTTGGGGAACATCACTGCATTCAGGCCGCACCTGATAATAATCATCAACTGGAGTTCCTGGATCCCTCCACATTTCCAACATATCAACCAAAATAACAAAAGACTCCTTTGAAAAAGGAAAAGCAAAAAGTAAAAAAGAAAGAAAGAAAACAAATCGAAAAGTTTCCCGAAAAATTATATAATCAGGGAATTGAGCTATTTGCAAGAACCACGATTAAGTTCAAGAACATAGTGTTCCCCTTAAGGCACCCAGATTAACAGCGGGTTCCTTATAACAATTTCAGGGGACAGTTTCAAACCAAGAACAAAATGTATCCTCTTCCTTACAGTTTTAGCAGGTCGACTATGTAGGCGACGAAGGTGTGGCTCTGCAAATGTTCGACCTGACCCAAAGCACAAACAACACCTCGTTTTATGCTTAATCTCTCTAACAAAAATATTAGAATCTGGAAGGCCCAAAACAAAGATTGGAAGACATAATTTTTGCCAGAAAAAAAAAATTTTACCTTTAAAATGTCGGGTTTATGGGACAAGCCACACGGGAGAGGTTCAAGCTCAATAGCACGATGGGCGCCCCGAATAGGATGTTCCTTATGGAGAAATTGAGCAGAAAATGAGGAGATTCCAGGTTGTGGGTCAGGACCCAGATTCCAACATGAGCCCATCTCATATCCTAAGTAGATCTTTTTCCCAGAAAAATCGACCCATTACCATTGGAAAATCTTAGATTCTAAATAGAAAAGAAAAAAAAAGCTAATTCTAATTGACGAGCAAAGGGATATCCTGGGAAAATTGAGAGACCATTGGAAAACTTATAAAAATAGAAAAGAAAAATAAAAGCTAATCTTCAGGGCAAAGGGAAGGGGAGAGATTAGAGACGTGTGTGGAAAACTTATAAAAGTTTAAAACGTTTTCTGTTTTTGAAGAGATGCCCATTTACCTACCCATCTTTAATTTTTACAACTTAATAGTTTCAACTTAACAGTTTTCAACTTAACAGTTTAAGTAAGGGTGTTTAAGGGTATTTTAGTCTAATCATATTTTTACAAAACATTCATACTTTTATGATAGTAGTAGATTAGATAGTAGATAGTAGATTCACATTTCAACTCAAACAAATTGTGTCTTGAGGACAACTAAGTTAGTTATTCAGCAGAGTTAGCCACTCAACAGACTCGATAGAGCTGTGGATAGAATAACTCAGTTGTTTAATCTGAACTTTAACTTGGCTGTGTTGGTTTTATCAGCGGAAGACTTAACATTCTTTGTATTATTTTAAACTTGCTTTAACACTTGATTTTAGGCACTTGGTTATTAATCAGTTGGATAGCAAATGTGAATTTATCAGCAGATATAATATAAGTGTGCAGAAATATAAATATGCTGAGAAATAAATGACACAGTTAATTTTTATACAGGTTCGAAGATGATGTAATTCTTCTAATCCTCTCTTCTCCAACTCCTGGAGGAATCCACTATGTAATAGATCATTTTACAATGTGGTCAACATCTGAGACAACATTGGTCACACAACCTGGCTTCTTTTCCGACTCGGCTTCTTCACAGGCGGTTGCGCACTTTGACTCATTTTCTCAAGCTCTTGTAGTTGATCACGAAGCTCTCCAATAACTTGATATTGGTTCGACCTTGAACCTTCCTACAATCCTCCTTGGAAAGTAGACCCCTTTTGATTCTTCAAAAATTTCCTCTTCAACAGATTTGAAGTTGTCTTTCCTTCACAGCTTGTGTTGGATCGATTTCCTTCGAGTTTCAAGCTTGAGGATTACCTTGAATATTCTTGAGAGTATTTGTAGGTTAATAGCTTGAATAATGGTTGATTTCTCAGGTATGCAAGGTAACCTATTCTCAATGAATTTTCTCAGCCTTTTATAGTGAACTTTTGAAATTTTGCCCGTTGAAGAGATAGGCTAATTTCAAAAGTCACTTAAGACCGTTGGCTTGTCTTTTCTTGGTCTTCAATCTTGAGATGTAGACCCTTCCTCGTATTAAATAAATTTGCAGCTTTTCAGGTTTTGATATGAGGTGCAGTGCTTCCCATTTGTTTATTCCTTTTGCATGCTTCTGGGATAAGCACTTTAAGACCTGTCAGCATGGAGGTATTACTATATTAAGTAAAGTTCTTGACTTCTGTGCAACGGATTTATCTCAGTTAACTCCTCTTGGCTGCTGCCTTTTTCCCAGGTGACTTGAGTCTGCTCCAATCATTTGATGACTCATCTGTCACTTCAACTTGAGACTTGACTTCTTGAGATGTGTTGACTGACTCTTCACACAGCTGTTTCACAGCTGATACGCCTTCAGTCGAGTTCTTGACTTCCCTTCTTAGCCATACTCAGCTGTCTCGCAGTGGAGTCTTCACTTCAGTCTTTGGTTGACTTCTTGTATTTCCAGGCATAGCTAACTTGACTCAGCTTTTCCAGCCCTATCTATTACAATGCAAATTACAAGGAAAATGGGGTGCCAACTTTCTAGTTTAAGTTTTACATGGCATCCATCAAAATCTATAAAATAAATTTCCCGACAACATGATTCGTTGGTTATTCTGAATCTCTTGTCGTGATAAAACTTTCAATTAGCATCTAGAGCCTTCACTTAAAAATACTAAGTGTGATCATTTGTTTTGCTGTTATTGTGAAACATGAATGTTCAAAGTGTTGTTGTGTTTCAACCACCAATTCTTGATGGCTCCAATTTCTCCATATGGAAAGTGAAGATGCATGCATTCATCAAATTTATTATTGAAAGGGCTTGGCTTGATATACTTGTTGGATGGACGCCACCAAGAATGATTGCTATTGATGGTGACTACTTGAACAAATCTGAGATAGATTGGACGAATGACGAAACTCAACTATCGAATATGAATTCTGAAGCTCTCAATGCAATCTTTGGGGATGTAGATACGAACATGTTCAAACTAATCTCAAATTTTGCTATAGCCAAAAATGCATGGGAAGCTCTCCAAAAGTATTGTGAAGGAACCAAGAGTGTTCGTTAGACAAAGTTAAGGATGATGGCCACAAAAATTAAAAGTTTGAGGATGGAAGAAGATGAGACAATCACGACATACAATGCTCGATTGTGTGAACTTGAAAACGAGTCTCAAGCTTTAGGCGATCAAATATCTATTGAGAGAATTGTTAGCAAGATGATGCGATCTCTCCAAAAGCGATTCAATATGAAAATTACTGCAATAGAAGAAGCTCATGATACCACCACGCTAATTTTAGAAGAACTTGTTGGATCTTTACAAACATACAAACTGAATGTATCACGACAGTAATTGATGAAGAGAAGAGTATTGTTATTCAAGTTGTTCATCAAATTGATAAAGAGCTTGACATTTGCCTCAGGAGATGAAAAATTCGGATCTTGGAGAAGATGATATGGCTTTTATTACGAGGATATTTAGTAAATTCCTCAAAAACAATAGTAATATGAAAAATGCTAATAAAGTAAGAAACTCATTTAACCCTCCTCAAAAGTTATAGTCTGACAAAGGTCAAGATTGATCAAAGCATGATTATCGACAACAATTTGGTTCCAAGTATCTTGACAAAGTTCAATGTATGACAAACACTTTGCGAAGAAGAAGAATGAATTCCAAGCATGACTTTGAGTGATGATGAATTTGATCATGAAGATGTTGTTCATAAAGCTAAACCAATTGCTCTCATGACCATAATTTGAGAAAAATGGACTGGACAAATTAATCCGAGGTTGTTGCTACGCTCTCATGTTGCTAGAAATGTTACAACACCTTGCAGGTTAGTTTCATCTAATAAATCTAACATTTTCTTTTTCACTTCTTCTTCTGATATTTGCACAGATTCAAAGCATGATAAAGACACAGATGAAGAAGAAGGTGATATTGTTGAAAACTTAAAGTTGGTCTTTTGAGTAAAAAACTGTATAGCAAGATGTAATTACAAATGTCACACACCACACGTATTGACAATTTTACCAACACTTCTCCTATCACAAATTAGGTTTGGGTTCATAAATCTGAAGTAAAGTGTAATGTTGTTTATACTTCTTTGAGGACTAACGTTGCAGATTCTTGGTATTTCGACAATGGATGTTCTCATCATATGAATAGAAACATGAAGTGTCTTATGCACTATGAGATATTTCATGGAGATAATGTGACCTATGGTGGTGGTGCATGGTAACCCTAAATGTCAAGGGTCTTTCTAAACCTTGAAATGTGTTGCATGTTGAAAGGTTTACTACTAACTTGATTAGCATAAGTCAATTATGTGATGATAATTTGCATGTGATATTTGATAAAAGTACATGTGAAGAGTTTACAATTGCTATTATCTTGGTGAAAACTAAATCCATCATTGTGATTAAATAACTAGGAGAATGAGGAAACTATGAATGTTGTGCTTGGTAATGTAACTGAAGTTGCAGGTACAGAAAAGAGAATATTGTTGACTTTCTTGAGTTTTCAATAGCTCAAAAAGTGCAGTCAGTATCAGATGTTACACCAAGTGTTACAACATCTTCAAGCAGATTTGATTCAGTCGAAATTGAATCTGATTTTGATCATAATTTCGAGGTAATATTGGAAAGAGGTGATTCAAATCCCCAAATTAGAATTTAAAAGAATCATCCAGTTTCTCAAGTCATAGGTAATGTATTTTAAGGCATAAGAACTAGAAGGAAAGAAAACATAAACCACGAAGATATGGTAAGACTAGTTTGTCTTCTTGCACAATGGTACCTACTCCTTGCTTTGCCTATCATGTTGAGTCCAAGTTTGATAATTTGGAAAATACTTTTTGGATTAATATTATACATGAAAAACTTGATGATTTCACCACAAAATATCATTGTCGGCATAATGATGTTGTAACTATTTATTGTGATAATTCTAGTGCGACTGGTATCTCAAAGAAGCCTGCCCAACACTGTCGGAAGTCTTGCCTTTGTCCCTTTGATTTGGTTCAACTCTATGTGCCTCAGCTGTGCCAGAAGCGTCATTGGCAGTCGCATCTGTGTTAGCCTGCGGAGCTGACTGAGCCTCAGCTGTCTCAACAACTTCATTGGTCTTAGTAGGTACTTCCTCTTAAGTAGTCGTAGCCTCAGCTGCCTCAACAACATCATGGGTTGGTGATGGCACCATTGCGGGTGGGCCATCAACCAATACAAACTTTGATAAGGCAGCTTCCTCGTGTGCTGATGAGTGTAAAATATATGTGCATTTGAGGGTTTAAAATGATATATATTTGATGCATTTGCAAGCATATTCAGTGTGTTTTACTTGGTTTCCCTTGTTGGGCTTGATACTGCGTACTCTTGTGAATTTTGCAGAAAATGGAGCTAAATTGGACAAAAGATGATAGAATGTTTCAAATGATATGAAAAAAAGGTATGAGCAAAAATATGAAGGAAAGAAGCATGGACGGTCAAAGAAAAGAGAATTTCCCTCAAAAACGTCAAAACGCGCTAACTGTTTCCAAACACTAGCAGGGTTTAGTATTTTGGCCATAACTTTCTCTACAAAATTGATATTGAGGTGATTCAAGTGACTATGGAAAGCTAAGAGAAAGGGATACAACTTTTGTGAAGATCCCATAAGACAATTCCGATCGCACGACTCAACCGTGTGGAATGACACGGGCGTGCGACGTAACTGGGACTGAATTGGTTTCCTTTTCCTACTCAAACTCTGCAAGTGATCCCTCCAAGCATCTATAAAAGGGACCCAAGGCTATGCACAAAAAATCATCACTTCATACAGAGAAATCACATCAAATAACACAGGAACACAAGAATCGAGGATCTTATGAGCAAAGAAGGTTATGTCGTAGAGAACACCGCAAGGCCTTTGGATCTACGGGAGCACAACAACTTTGAGGGCTTGGAAGGGAATCCATCCCGATAAGAAGGGATTTTCTTTCTATGTCTAAGAACTCTTGTCTGTGCTTAAACGATGTCTTAATGTTGATTCAAATTTGTCTATGAGTTTGTAATCAATGTTTGGCATATCTTTCGGATCTTAGGTGCATAATCGAAACTGTTGATTCATGTTAAATATGATTATTTGTTTTCTTAATTAATTCATGCTTTCTATTTTATGAATTCGAGTGCTTATTTATAATTGCTTTTTATCTGATCAATAATTTGTATGTCATACTTCTAGTCCATAATTCGGGAGGTGAGTTCTAGCAAGACGAAAATCGAATTCAGACATAAATAGAGTAACGTATCGTGAGACTACTTCTATTTGTGGGGAGTACTTCAATTCAAAGATCTTTTGGGAGTTAACAATAATTGTGATGGATTGGGAGACCTCAATTATTATTAATCTACTGTTTATGTGCACAATAAACTATTTTAGGAATTGAACCCATAGAATTGCATGAATTGGTTTTTAAAACTTTAATTGCATTTAATATTGAAGAAACATGTTGAGATTATGTGCCTAAGGTTGCTCTTATAGATCTTTGAAAATACTTGTGGGGTTCACAAATTTGTTTTTATTTTCATTCTTAATTTTCGATTTTAGTTAGTTTAAATACTTGATTTGATGTCGCTTCAATAAAATTGGAATACGATGTTATTATAACCTAAGTGTTTGAGATTCAATCCTGAGAATACGACTTTGCTTGCCATTATTCTATAAACTACATTGTACACTTACAATTTTGTATGAACTAAATATTTTTGGCGAACAAGTTTTTGGCGTCATCGTTAGCTTGGGATTGATTAGATTCTACTTAGATATAGTAATAAGTAGTCCAATCTTAATTGAAGCATAACTTTTGTAAATATATTTTTTTTTTATTTTTTCGAGTTTTTTTTATTTTATTTTTCTCTTTTTCGTTTCTAACATCGTTTTTGTTGAGTGCGAGACTGGAATCGTTGGAGATACAAGAAGCCCAAATCGCAATTGCTGTGGGAAGACAACATCAAAAGGGAAAATTCCCAAGCGATAGTGAACTTAATCCGAGAAAACAGAGCAACGCTATTTCGTCTAATGGATGGTACAAAATATGAGGGCTCAAGGATTTCAACCGACGCAGTTCAACAAAAGTGATGTTAGAAATCTGAAGTCTGGCTGAAGACGTAAAACTTAGTGCTCTGTGGGAGGCAACCCAAGAGACGTCGCGACAAACTCCAGAGTTTAAAAAAATGAAAAAAATGAAAACAAAAAATAAAAATAAAAACGAAAAAAAAGACAGACGCACACGACCCGATCGTTCGATCTTCTCCTCCAAGTTTCAAATTTGACGGAAAAGTTCCCGGATTCACCAGAACGATCCAGGTAAGTACTATTTACGCTTTCCTCTTTCTTTTGATAATTTCCTCATATGTTCGGGACGAAGCATATTTTAAGTTTAGGGGGGTTGTCAAGAATGCGTAATGTAGTACTTTCTTGCATTTTGCCTTACATTTAGGACTACATGTAGAAGCATTTGCATTCTAATTAAAAAAAATAGGTTTTTCTATTTATTTTTGTTGTTTTAGCACGTTTACCGCTTTAGCACGTTTACTTGCTTTTGTGTGTGATTTTTCATTCAGTTCATATGCCCAACTCCCTATGATATTACTGTGAATATTTTATGGCATGTGATAACATACTTGTGGGAATAATGTAATAAATTCTTAGGAGGAAAGTTATTTATTTTCTTGGCATGTGTTAAGAAAATTGGGTATTTGAGCATGTTGCGAAAAATCAGTCTGTGAGCTTTGGTGCCTTAAACTGCTTTATATTATGTAGACTTACTTTTTTCTTGAGTGTGTCATTCATGATTGCTAGAACTCTAGAACTTGTACTAGTATCTTCATTGAAGCCATATGTGTGTGCAATTTTTGAAAATAATCTAAGGCCATCTTTGTTTTACCCTACTTAGCCTATAAAGCCTACATTTGAACTCATGATTCCCTAGTTAGCCAATTTTGAGCCTAAACTATTATTCTAAGCCACAATCATCTTTAAAATTTACATGTTTTTATCCCTAAAGTTTAAAGAATCTCAAAGAGATAAGAACATTAAAAAACTTTGTCTCCTTTCTCGTGGAGTGTTCTCTCTCTTGGTTTAGGAGTGCCCTAGTTCCCCCCGTACTATTCCATCGGTTCGTGTGGATTTTCCGACCGGTGTTCTTTGATTTCTTTCATCGTTGCTTGGAGTCTTGTTCGGGTCGTGCTTTTGGAGATCGAGCTCGAGCTCGGTCCCCTTGTCTCTTTTCGGTTTCCTGCTTGAGTTGTCTTCCTTTTTCTTCTAGTTCATTTTTTTTCTGTTTGTTTGGTTCTCTTGTTCTTGTAGGTAAGGGAAGTCTAAGTCGGTTCTTGAGGGACTCCTGGGATGGATAGTGATATTGTTGTGAAGCTTCAGAAGTTTTCATTATCTGTGAAAGAGTAGTTGGGGGTCGATATTGAGGATGATGATATAGCAACTAGTAAAGAGGAATGCAAGAGGAGTTTATTCGATAAGGTCTTGGGAAATAAGAAGGTAAACTATACGGGTTTAAAGAATACAATGATGAGTGTCTGGCCTATTGAAGAACCCTTTGTGTTGAGAGAGCTGGGTTTCAACTTATTCCAATTTGTCTTTCGGAACAGAGAAGACCTCAGGAGAGCATTTGAAGGTCGGGTGTGGTCTTTTGACAGTCAATGGATAATATTGAAAGAGTGGAGAGAGGGTTTGAATATAAAAGAAGAAAAATTTGTGGAAGTTAACTTGTGGGTACAAGTGTGGAATCTCCCTGCTCATTGGATTAGTGCTGAGGTAGGGTTGAAAATAGGGAAAGTGTTTGTTGCGGTTAAGGATGTCCTAATTTCAGAAACAGGGAGTATAAGGGGGAGATTTTTAAAAATATTAGTGACTATTGATATTGAAAAACCTTTGTTAAGGGGTATAAATCTGAAACTCAAAGGTGAGGGGCATTGGGTAGATTTTAAGTATGAGAATATTCAAGGGTTATGTTTCTAATGTGGTATGGTTGGACATTCGAAAAAGATTGTCAAGAGAAGAAATGGATTTTTAACAATGAACTTAAAGATGGGAGGTTTGGTGATCAAGCTAAAGGTCAAGATTTTGGTGGAGGCCAAAGAGGAATGAAGAGTACCAATTAGGGCTTTCAAAAGCTAACCACTAATATCATAGTGGGAAGCAATGAAGAAAGTAGCAGTAAAGGATCTAAATTTTCGGAAAAGGGTTCTTCTTGTGGTGTGAAGGAAAACGAATTGAGGCTTCAGAAGGAAAAGGCTTCCAGTGATATTAATTGGGGGTTAAATGAGGGAATTGATAGAGTAGAGTCAAAGATTGGTGGCACTCTCCCAGAAGGATCACATAGGGAATTTAGAGAATCAAACGGGCGAGGACTCTATCCGATTCGAGGGACCAAGGTAGCGGGGGAGGCGATTAAGAGTAATAGAGCACCATTGAAAGATATTTCGAATGTGACAGGATCCTCAACTTTGTGTCTAGGGCTCAAGTATTCCGGGAAGAGGTGGTCAAGATCGGAGATTGGGGATCTTGGGGAAGGAAAGGAAAACATGCAAATAAATATGGATCCTGAAATAAAAATGGGGAAGAGAAAAAAAAAGCCAAGACTTCAGAGAATGAAGTGTCTAAGAAGGAAATTCAGGGTATTCAGGGAGATAGTTGTATTTTAAGCAAAAGAAAGAATGTTTGTGACAGTTCTGATGATATGGTGGAGGAAGCCAGCCATGAATGGCCCCATATTCCATTATGAAGGTATGTGTGTGGAATTGTAGAGGCCTGGGAGGGTCCTGTACAATTTCCCAATTAAAGGAGTCTTGGAAACTCCACCTTCCAGAGGTAATTTTCTTGTGTGAAACAAAAAAAAAGAGGGATTTTGTTAAAACTATTTGTAGGAAACTTAAGGTTGAGGATAGATGGATTGTTGTGGATCCTATTGGTACAAAAGGAGGCTTATTAGTTTTGTGGGATGAGAACATTTTGGTACATCAATCAGTGCTTAATCAATTTTGCATTGAATTGGAGTTTAGTAAAGATGGAGATAATAATAAGATGTGGGGAATTTTTGTGTATGCAAGTAATGAGGATAGGAAAAGAATGAGCCAATGGGAGTATTTGATTCAAAGCTAAAGCAAGATGGGGCGTGAGTGGATTGTGATGGGGGACTTTAATGATTCGTGTTATGTTCATGAGAAGAGAGGGGGTAGAGTTAGGCCTCCATGGAGTTTTACAAGATTCAATTGGTTCATTAGGGGTATGGGAATGCATGAGATACCTTTTGAAGGAGGGGTTTTCACTTGGGCCAATAATGAGAAGGGAGGGTTTTGTTGAGGAGAAATTGGATAGAGCCTTTGGTTGGCCGATTGGGTTTTGAGATTCCCAAAAGCGGTCGAGTGAATTGAGCTTCTTCCGGATCATTGCTTTTTAGTCTTTGGATAATCTGTTGATAATGTCAAAAGAAAAAAGAAGATTCCAATTTAACAAGAGATGGACTGAGTTGGAAGGTTGTGAAGAGGTTTTGACTCGGGCATGGGCTAATACATGTGGCGGCTCCCCAATGTATCGATTACAAGCCAAAGTTAGATCATGCCGAATTGAATTGCTCAAATGGAAGGAAACTCGAATGTTAACTCTGTCTCAAATAGAGAGATTAAAGGAGGCTTTGAATGATATGAGAGGGTTAGCTGGTAATAGGGATTGGAGAATCTGGGATTTGACTAAGAAGGAACTTGGAGATGCTTATAGAAAAGAGGAGACTTTTTGGAAACATAAATCAAGAGTTATGTGGCTAAAAGAAGGATAAGAACACCAAGTTCTTCCATTCGATTACATCTCAGAGAAGAATGACCAATTCAATTTCTAAAAGCATTAGCAGGGATGGCCAAGAGTGTGTTAATGAGGAAGACATTGAAAATGAGGTAACTGGTTTCTACTCACAGATGTTTTCTTCTGATGGGCAACATAGTGATCCAGATATCCTTTCAGGAATCCCTCAATCTATCTCTGAAGAAATCAACAAAAGATTGATCTTACCTGTGGGGGAAGTTGAAATCAAGCAGGCACTCTTTGATCTTAATCCTCAAAAAGCTCCAGGGCCTGATGGTATGAGTTCTTTTTTCTTTCAATTTTTCTGGGAATTTATCCAAAAAGATGTTTGTCTTGCTGTGAGTAATTTCTTTAAGAATGGTAGGATGCTTCGTAGTATGAATCAGGCCCTTATTACTCTCATTCCTAAGATCAAGAACCCTACTTCTATGAGTCACTTTAGACCTATCAGTCTATGCAATGTGGTTTATAAAGTCATTTCTAAAATTCTTGCTAATAGGCTTAAGAGTTGTCTTCAGTTTTGTATTAATGAGTCTCAATCAGCTTTTATTCCTGGTAGACAACTTATTGATAATGTTGTTATTGCCTATGAGTGTATTCACTTTCTGAATAGACATAGAACTGGTAAGAAAGGATTTATGGCTATCAAACATTATATGGCCAAGGCTTATGATAGAGTTGAGTGGGAGTGTGTTAGAATTACTATGAAGAAAATGGGATTTCATTCTGTCTTCATTCATTGGATCATGCAATGTTTCTCCTCATCATCTTTTTCATTTAACTTGAATGGTAAAACTTGTGGATATGTCATTCCTTCCAGGGGGATTAAGAGGGAAGATCCCATCTCTCCTTATCTATTTCTCATTGTGTCGAATTTTTTCTAGTCTTATCAAAACTCATGTGGATTCCAGTCTTATTATAATAAGGAAGTGTAGAAATGGCCCTATCATTTCTCATCTTTTGTTTGCTGATGACTCTATCCTGTTTTGTGAAGCTCACTCCACTCAAGCCTTTGTCATTAGAGAGATTTTGGATAGATATAATAGAGTGTCTGGCCAGCTTGTGAATTTTGAAAAATCCTCCATTTTCTTCAGTATAAATACCTCTGAGAGAGATAAAAGAGAGATATGTTCCATTTTGCATAATATTAGTATTCAGAAATCATGTAGATATTTAGGCTTGCCTTTGGGGATTGGGAGGACTAAAAAGGAAGTTTTTAATTATGTGCTTGACTCAGTCAGAAAAGAGTGCAAAATTGGAAAAATAAGTTTCTATCTCCAGCTGGAAAGGAGGTTTTAATTAAATCAGTTATTGATGCAATTCCTGTTTTTGTTATGTCCTGCTTCACTTTACCTGTGGGCATTTGTAAAAGCATTGGACAAGTGGCAGCAGATTTTTGGTGGGGAGAAGCTGAGAAAGGGAACCACAAGATTCATTGGAAAGCTTGGGAAAAGCTGGCTCTACCCTTGAAGGAGGGTGGATTAGGCTTTCATGACCTCAGGCAATTTAATCTGCATTGCTTGCAAAACAGCTGTGGAGACTTTATAATGAACCTGATCTGCTGATGTGTAGGGTGCTGAGATCTAAGTATTTTCCTTCTGGTGATTTCTTGAATGAGCCAGTTTCTAGTGGAGCTTCATGGCTTTGGAAGTGTTGGATGGATGCTAGACCTGCCTTTGCTAATGGGTTCTTGATGAGTATTGGTGATGGAGAGTATGGGCAGATTTGGAAAACCCCTTGGGTTCCTGGTATCCCAAATTTCATTCCAAAGGAACCAGATGGTGATAATTCTAACTCCCCTTCTTTGGTGTGTGAATTATCAAAAAAATGGTACATCTTTGGGATGATGAGAAAGTTAAGCGGGTTTTTAGGAAAGATGAGGCTTGTGCAATTTTGAAAATTCCACGAATAAGCCCTCTCAAAAAGATAAGTGGATTTGGAAATTTGATTCCAAAGGAGTGTTCTCTGTTAGCACTTGTTATAAAAGGCTGTCGTGGAGGGTAAGGTTGCTTAGACTCTCAAAAGTGAAAGTAGTTGTTGTAGAGAGAAAATGAAGATGGTGTGGAATAGAATTTGGAAGCTGAAAATCCAAAGAAAACTGAAGTTTTTTCTGTGGAAATGCTGTCAAGGTATTTTACCTGTGAAGGCTAATGTAGAGAAAAGAGGAGTGAGCTTAGATGTGATCTGTCAGGTTTGTGGCATGGAAGTGGAAACAATGGAACATATGTTTTTTGACTGTGGGAGGGCTGCTTTGATCTGGAAAATAGCTCCAATTCGATGGGATAATTTGGCTAAAAATCAGCCTTGTTTTGTTGAGTGGTGGTGGGAGTTGTGCTCAATGAAGTGGAGTGCTGAAAATGTTGATCGAATTGAGTTGACTACTTATTTGCTTTGGTGGCTTTGGAAGACGAGGAACCTCTGGACATTCCAACAAATTTGGAGGCCGGAGAAAAGTGTTGTTGAGATTGCTCTTGTAGATTGGATGGAATTCAGGTCTTCAGGATAGGTGTGTGGTTGGTTTTCTTTGGTGCATCTGGTTTGCTGCAATCAGGTTGTGGTTGGGATGTTAGCTACAAAGTAGGACTCTCTGTCAGTGCTTTGTGGTTTAATTTCCCTTTTTGTTGGGCTGAGGCTTGGTTTTTTGGGCGTTCTGGAGTTTGTTGTGGTGGTTTTCATTGTCAGGTTGTTGCCTGTGTTGCTGCTGACTGGACTGAGATAGATTTTGTAGGATTGGGTTTTAAGGTGTCCTCCTTGATAAGGATGTACATATTTTTGTCTTATAACCATCTCCTTCATAATTCTTTGTGCGATGTTTTGTTGTTTAGTTTAGCTTTTGTTGTCGATGGGCGATTTTTGTCAAATTGTAAGGCTTTGTTGTTGGATATTTGTATTTTTGTTGGATATTGGTTGAATGAAATCATTAACGTTTCGTTAAAAAAATCCCTAAAGTTTCTTGAGCTCATAGAAAATGAAAAAATTTGGGAAGAAGTGACGAAACAAATATGAAAAAAGAGAAAGTTTGCAAAAAAAGAGGGATGAGAAGTATCTTGAGCGAAAAACTATATGAAGCTCGAAAAACAAAAAAATCTCTGGAAAGAAAATAGCGAAAATCTAGCAAAGCAAAAGAAAATTCAAAAATTGTGAAAAAATTGAGAGCTTGAGGCTAAAAAAAAAAAAAAAGAATAAAGGCAAAAAGGGCTAAGCATGAAAAAGGAGAAATAAGGGTGGAATTGAGTTGAAAAAGAAAACTGATATTATGTTGAAATTGGGTTGGTGAATTGCAAGTCAAGCTTAAAATCTATTTGCTCAAGTCATGTCACTTAATCCAATTTTTCGCACCCTTACCAAAGAGCCTACATTACAACCTAATAAAAGTCCTTTTTGATTCTTAGATTGTGCACACAAAAGTGGTCGAGATGTTAGACGATTTGCAAGCCTATGGTAGTTCTACATTCACTGAATTGAATTTGAGCGTAAACACTATCCATACACTTCTACTTGTGAGTTGCGATGTCGAGTACCCAAAAGAGTATTGATTATGCCGAGTTTATAAATGATGACTTATTGATTATGAATTATATGGTTTTTTTAAGTATGGAGTCAAATGTTATTTAATGTTCATAGTGTTCTTGTGTGTTCTTTCTACCCCTTTATATTATTTTTGTTAATTTGCTCGAGGACGAGCAATGCTTTAAGTTTGGGGGATTTTGATGAGTGTAAAATGTACGTGCATTTGAGGGTTTAAATTGATATATATTTGATGCATTTGCACGCATATTCAGTGTGTTTTACTTGGTTTCCCTTGTTGGGCGTGATATTGCATACTTTTGTGAATTTTGCAGAAAATGGAGCTAAATTGGACAAAAGATGATAGCATGATTCAAATGATATGTAAAAAGACAAGGTACGAGCAAAAATATGAAGGAAAGAAGCATGGACGGTCAAAAAAAAGAGAATTTCCCTCAAAAACGTCAAAACGCGCTAACAGTTTCCCGCACTGGCAGGGTTTAGTATTTTGGCCATAACCTTCTCTAAGACATTGGTATTTAGGTGATTCAAGTGCCTATGGAAAGCTAATAGAAAGGGCTACAACTTGCATGAAGACTTGAGAGGCAAATTCTGATCGCACGACCCGACCGTGTGGGATGACACGTGCGTGCGACGTAACTGGGGCTGAATTGGTCTCCTTTTCCTACTCAAACTCTGCAAGTGATCTCTGCAAGCATCTATAAAAGGGACCCAAGGCTCTGCACGAAAAATCATCACTTCATACAGAGAAATCACATCAAAAAACACAGTAACACAAGAATCGAGGATCTTCTGAGCAAAGAAGGATAGGTCGCGAAGAACACCACTAGGCTTTCGGATCTACTGGAGCACAAGAGATTCGAGGGCTTGGAAGGGGGATCCATCCTGACAAGAAGGGGTTTTCTTTCTATGTATAAGAACTCTTGTCTGTGCTTAAACAATCTTAATGTTGATTCGAATTTGTCTATGAGTTTGTAATCAATGTTTGGCATATCTTTTGGATCTTAGGGGCATAATCGAAACTGTTGATTCATGTTAAATATGATTATTTGTTTTCTTAATTAATTCATGCTTTCTATTTTATGAATTCGAGTGCTTATTTATAAATGCTTTTTATCTGATCAATAATTTGCATGTTATACTTCTAGTCCATAATCCGGGAGGTGAGTTCTAGCAAGACGAAATTTAATTCAGACATAAATAGAGTAATGTATCGGGAGACTACTTATATTTGTGGGGAGTACTTCAATTCAAAGATATTTTGGGAGTTAATAATAATTGTGGTGGATCGGGATACCTCAATTATTATTAATCTACTGTTTATGTGCACATTAAACTATTTTAGGAATTGAACCCATAGAATTGCAATAATTGGTTTTTAAAACTTTGATTGCATTTAATATTGAAGAAACATGTTGAGACTATGTGCCTAAGATTGCTCCTATAGATGTTGAAAATACTTGTGGGGTTCACAAATTTGTTTTTATTTTCTTTCTTAATTTTCGATTTTAGTCAGTTTAAATAATTGATTTTCGGTCGCTTCAATAAAATTGGAATACGATGTTATCATAGCTTAAGTGTTTTGAGATTCAGCCCCAGTTTGAGTAGGAAAAAGAGACCAATTCAACCCCATTTACGTCGCATGCCAGTGTCATCCCGCACGGTCAGGTCGTGCGATCGGAATTGGCTTCTAGGGTATTCTTTAAAGTTGTAGCCCTTTCTCTTAGCTTTCAATAGTCACTTGAATCACCTCAATATCAATTCTGCAGAGAAAGTTATGGCTAAAATACTAAACCCTGCCAGTGCTGGAATCTTTTAGCGCGTTTTGACGTTTTTGAGGGAAATTCTCTTTTCTTTGACCGTCCATGCTTCTTTCCTTCACATTTTTGCTCGTACCTTGCCTTTTTACATATTATTTGAAACATGCTATTGTCTTTTGTCCAATTTAGCTCAATTTTCTGCAAAATTCACAAGAGTACGAAGTATCACGCCCAACAAGGGAAACCTTGTAAAACACGCTGAATATGCGTGCAAATGCATCAAATATATATCATTTTAAACCCTCAAATGCACGTATTTTGTTCACTCATCAAAATCCCCCAAACTTAAAGCATTGCTCGTCCTCGAGCAAATTAAGAAAAATAATATCAAGGGGTAGAAAGAACACACAAGAACACTATGAACATTAAATAGCATTTGACTCCATACTTAAGAAAACCATGTAATTCATAATCAAGAAGTCATCATTCATAAACTCGGCATAATCAATACTCTCTTGGGTACTCGACATCGCGACTCACAAGTAGATAGTGTATCACTCGACTCTCAGAAGTGTATGGGTAGTGTTTATGCTCAAATTCAATTCAGTGAATGTAGAACTACCATAGGCTTGCAAATCGTCTAACATCTCTACCACTTTTGTGTGCACAATCTAAGAATCAAAAAGGACTTTTATTAGGTTGTAATGTAGGCTCTTTAGTAAGGGTAGGAAGATTTGGATTAAGTGACTTGACTTGAGCAAAGAGAATTTAAGAATACAGACTTCAATTCACCAACCCAATTTCAACATAATATCAGTTTTCTTTTTCAACTCAATTCCCCCTTATTTCTTCTTTTCATACTTAGGCCTTTTTTCTTCTTTTCTTTTTCTTTAGCTTCAAGCTCACATTTTTTTCACAATTTTCAGAATTTTTCTTTTGCTTTGCTCGATTTTCTCTTCTTTTTCAGAGATATTTCTTTTTCGAGCTTCATGTATTTTTTATTTACCCAGATATTGCTCATCCCTTTTTTTTTGCTAACTTCCTTTCTTTTTGCATAAATTTTCACCACATCTCCCCCAAACTTATTCATTTTCTATAAGCTCAAGAATTTGTAGGGGTAAAAACAAGTAAATTTTAAAGATCAATGCGGTTCAGAGTAAAAGTTTAGGCTCAAAATTGGTTAACTAGGGAATCATAAGTTCATAGGTAGGCTTTTAGGCTAAGTAAGCTAAACAAAGATGGCCTTAGATCATTTTCAAAAATTGCACACACGCATGGCTTCAATGAAGATACCAGAGCAAGTTCTAGGGTTCTATCAATCTTGAATGACACACTCAAGAAAAAAATATAAGTATGCATAATATCAAGCAGGTTAAGGCACAAAAGCTCACAGGCTTATTTTTCGCAACATGCTCAAATACCCAATTTTCTTACACATGCCAAGCAAATAAATAACTTTCCTCCTAAGAATTTATTACCTTATTCCCACAAGTATGTTATCCCATGCCATAAAGTATTCACAGTAAAATCATAGGGAGTTGGGCATACGAACTGAATTAAAAACCACACACAAAAGCAATTAAACGTGTTAAAACAATAAAACAAAAATAAACAAAAAAAGAATTCTTTGTTTTCGAAAATTAAAATGCAAGTGCTCTACATGCTATCCTAAATGCAATGCAAAATGCAAGAAAGTACTAAGTTACGCATTCTTGACAACCCCCCAAAACTTAAAATATGCTTCGTCCCGAACATATGAAGAAATTATCAAAAGAAAGAGGAATGCGTAAAGAGTACTTACCTGGAGAGCTCCGGTATAGCCGGGAGCTCGTCCATCAAATTTGAAACTGGAGAAGCAGATCGCAGGGTCAGGTCGTGTGTGTCCACACGGCTGTGTGCGTCTGTCTTTTTTTTCAATTTTTTTTCTCGTTTTTTTTCGTTTTTTTCGATTCTTTTTTTCGTTATTTTACCCCATGGGTTTGTCGCGACGTCACTTGGGTTGCCTCCCACAAATCGCTAAGTTTTTTGTCTTCAGCCAGACTCGATTTCTAGCATCACTTTTGTTGAACCGTGTCAGTTGAACTTTTTGAGCCCTCATATTCTATACCATCCATCAGACGAATGGCACTGCACTGTTTTCTTGGATTAAGTATCGCCTGGAAATTTGCCCTTTTGATGTTGGCTTCCCGCTGCAGTTGCAATTTGGGCTTCTTGTATCTTCAAAGATTCTAGTCTCGCATTCAACAAAAATGATGTTAGAAACGAAGAAGAAGAAAAATAAAAATAAAAAAAATCGAAAAAAGATAAAATATTTACATAAAAAATGCTTCAATTAAGATTGGACTACTTATTACTATATCTAAGTAAAATCTAATCAATCCTGAAGAATGGGCGCCTTAAATTTTGTTGATTACAAATTCATGGACAAATTCAAATCAATATTAGACATTATTTAAGCACAGACAAGAGATTTTAGACATAGAAAGAAAACCCTTCTTGTCAGGATGAATTCTCCTTCCAAGCCCTCGAAGCTCTTGTGCTCCCTAGATGTGAAAGCCTTGTGGGGTTCTTCGCTACCTAGACTTTTGCTCTCAGAAGCTTTTCGATTCTTCGGTTCATGTGATATTTGATGTGTTTTTGTTGTATGAAGTGATGTATTTTTGTGCATAGCCTTAGGTCCCTTTTATAGATGCTTGGAGAGATCACTTGTAGAGATTGAGTAGGAAAAGGAGACCAATTCAGCCCCAGTTACATTGCACGCCCGTGTCATCCCACACAGTCGGGTCGTGCAATCGGAATTGGCTTCTGGGGTCTTCTTGAAAGTTGTAGCCGTTTCTCTTAGCTTTCCATATCACTTGAATCACCTCAAAACCAATTTTGCAGAGAACGTTATGGCCAAAACACTAAACCCTGCGAGTGCTGGAAATTGTTAGCGCGTTTTGACGTTTTTGAGGGAAATTCTCTTTTCTTTGACCGTCCATGCTTATTTCCTTCACATTTTTGCTCGTACCTTGTCTTTTTACATATCATTTGAAACATGCTATCATCTTTTGTCCAATTTAGCTCTATTTTCTGCCAAATTCACAAGAGTACGCAGTATCACGCCCAACAAGGAAACCAAGTAAAACACACTGAATATGCATGCAAATGCATCAAATATATATCATTTTAAACCCTCAAATGCATGTATATAGTACACTCATCTCGTGTGCCTTCTTAATTTCAGCTGCCATTGCCTCAATTTATGGGTCCTCTACTGATTTGTTTGGGGATGGACTTAGCTTCGTTGTTAGAGTCCAAAAACTCGGCTGACAATTTTTCTTCAAAGTCATGTAAAGCACTAATTTCTTCAATTTTAGATGGCTCGAATTGAGGAACTGACATGTTTTCTTTTTCAGCAGCAACATTACCCAAGGAAGTCTCAACCACCTTTGGGCCTTCAACAATCTTAACAACAGTCTCAACCGCTGTAAGGCCTTCTTAAATTCCTTTTGCAAACTCAGCTGCATTAGGGTCTTCTACAACCTTCCATTTTGCAGACGGAGCTGCATTTTGGTCTTAAATTGTGGCATCCTTCCAGTTCTCAACCCTGAGACAATCTTAACCATCTAAGCCTCGTCAATCCCACTTTTTTGTACTGTTTAATGTTCCCTTCGCCTCCTATTTTCAATTTTGTAATGTTTCCCACAACCTCCTCAAACCCGGCTGTGGTGTGTGCAGTTTCCCTCTCAGCTGGCGAACCATCTGAATCACGATCCTTAGCTTCATCGCCAATGTCCCTGGGCTGTCCATCGGATTGAGCTATTGAGGTAGAGGCGTCAATATTCCTCACCATTTCCAGAATGTCAGGGGTATGAGAGATTCGCATGGATGATGACTCTCCAGGGCCCCTTTGTAGACTCCTTGGATTCTTTTAGGGATTGCTTTAGTTCAACCTTCTCAACTGAATCAGCAACATCCAGCTATCCTACATCACTATCACTACTACTGGCACTTTCTATTGCCTCTGGAGGGATCTGAGATCATTTAAGCCACAAACATGAGGTTTTAGGGACTCCTCAATGGCCTTGATCTTCTCAATTGCCTTAACCTTTCCATCTTTCTTTCTGTCAAAAAGAATATTGTGCAACAGTCTTCGTCCTGCGCAGTGCGAACACCAATATTTCCCAAAATTTTTGGAGATATTCTTCCTTCTCAATAAACTCGCACCTTTCAAATTGAAATCAGACAGGACTTAGCTTCCATTCCCTCCATATGCGCAATCGTTTTTCAATATCTGGGTAAGCAGGAGATAGCATAATAAGACCATCATCATCCTCCTGTTGCATAGGCTCTTCACTAGACTTGCCTTCCTCAGCAACCATGGCATTGGTCTGAGGGTATATTACAACCAATTCTTCGCTCCCTGTTTAGGCCGCACAACTGTTTCTTATTCCAATGAGTGTTGTTGAGCAGCTACTAGAGATTCTTACTCAGTGGCCTCCACATCACTTCCATCCTTCGATATCTGCTGCTCATCATCAGTAGCCTTCTCTACTTCTGCAGTCCTAGACTCAGCTGGCTCAACAGCTCGGTCGGACTTCTTTACCAGTCTTCTCCTGGTTTTCCTTTCCAATGGAACATCAGGTTCCACATTTTCTGTCTCCACAACTGTAAAGTTGTCTCTCCTTGTTTTTGTTTCTCGGTTGCAGCTGGCTTGCGAGGCACATCTGTTCTTTTCTTTTAGACAACTCGAGAGGGAGCTGGAGCAGGGGCTTTCTTCTTTGGTGCAGAGGCTTGAGTAGGCTTAGGGGAGGTGGCCTTGGCAGAAACAGTTGTGTCCACTGGGACATGTTCAGCTGGTTCCCCCTCGCTTGTAGCTGACTTCTTTGCATGTGCCTGCTTTTGGGAACCTGAAAGGTTCTCTTTTTGAACATTTTCTTATTAGCATGAAAGGTTTTCCCATTGCAGAGAGGAACACTTTCTTCTCCACTAAGTGACCAAAGATCAAGTCATATCCCAAAGAGCTTCCAAACTTCCCATCGTCACCAACTGACATATTCATTACATTTTGGCACAACTTGCCAAATATGAACTCTTCCCAGTTAACTTACTTCTCCTCCAAGATGACTGCCACTACAATCAGTTTAGTCTAAGAGAGATGATTGAATGAGCCGAACTTCATATCAATGCATTTCACTACCCATCATCCATCGGCGTGTGGTAGTCTTCCTTGATCATCTTCTTCAGAGCTAAAAAGTTTTGCTTTCCAGTAGCCTCAGGCTTGGCTATCTCTTTCCAAGCCACATATAGATTCACATCCTTCGCAGTTATCTTCTTCATCCTATTGGTAGGGAGATAACAAAGTGCTCGCAAGGTCGGCGATCGATCATCAACTTGAACTCTTTCTTTGTTGAGAGATGAGCAGATCTCATCATCGTGAACTTCAACATTCATGTAATACATCGCTACCTCCTCAAGATAGGTGTTGAGACCTGTCTTCTCAAGCTTCTCAGCTATCTTCTTGGCCAATACCTTGTCAACGCCTTACTTGACAAGGCCTTCAAAATCAACGGTTTCGCTATATGGATTTTCTCAAAGAAGCATAAGCGAAATCGTACGTTGGTGCCATTTTAAGTCTTGAAGTTTGAGAGATGAACGATGATAAACTAGGGTTTGAGCTTTCTTTGCAGAGAGAGAGAGAGTTCTGAGATTTCTTTGAGAGCAAGAGTGTAAGTGTGAGGAGAGAGAAAATTAAATTTCTCTATATGTGGGACTTGAAAGGATGGTTTTTAGAATTGAAAAAGGTAAGAACTGATCAATGATTGAGATCACGTTTGAAAACCGCATTAATTTTCCCGCATTAAATGCATCAGCATTTATATCCAATTATGGGTAAACTGGCGCGAACTTTTTACTAACATCATTAATTATCGTTAACGTCAAGCTTGAAAACATTCCCAGTCGCAGAAAATGATTGTGTTTTGTCACTTAGCTCATAGATGACCCAACTATCTTCATTTATGACTCGACTATACTTCTCTCTTGATTGAATAACCACTCAAATTGTGCAACTAACTTGAATCTGATGACTAATAGCCATATAAGTTTCATTTCATTTGGTGATAAGTGAAACTCTTCTAAATTCCATTTCTCTTCTCTTTAACTCTGTTGAATGAGTCTTTTGAGCTTCCTAACACACAATCAATCCAAGCTCATTCTTAAGCTCTTCAAATCTTAATTAACATAATAGCTTTGTGAATATATCAGCTAACTGCTTAATTATCAGTTGATATGTATTCCTTAATTATCAATTGATATGTATTCCAATGTGATGTCTTTCTTTTCAACATGATCTCTTATAAAATGATATGTGACATCAATGTGCTTGGTTCTTGAATGCAATACCGGATTCTGAGTAATTGCAATGGCACTTGTGTTACCACACGTATTTGGAATCTCTCTTTCTACAATATCATAATCTCTCAGGTGTTGCCTCATCCATAGCACTTGGGCACAACAACAACCTATAGCAATGTACTCTGCTTCAGTTGTGGATATAGCTATTGAATTTTGTTTCTTGCTGAACTAAGAAAACAACCTATTTCCAAGCATTTGACAGGTACCTGATGTACTTTTCCTGTCAACTCTACATCCAAAGTGTGAGAGTCCGAGTAGCCAACTAATTTGAACCCTCGTTCCTTTGAATACCATAAGCCAACTTCCGGCATCCCTTCAAATACCTTAGGATTCTCTTGGCTGCCGATCATATAACTTTCCTTTGGAGCAGATTGAAATCTAGCACATACACCTACTGCAGAGGGTGATTTACGCCTGCTAGCTATCAAATAGAGCAATGATCCAATGAGGGCTCTATATCTAGTTTGATCAACGACTTTGCCTTCTACATCCATATCCATCTTGATGATGTATTCATGGGAATCTTCACGATAACTTCTCTTCCACACCAAATTCCTTCATTAAATCTCTTGTATATTTGGTTTGACTTATGAAGATTCCATCCTTCATTTGCTTGACTTGAAGACCTAGGAAGAACGTCAGTTCTCCCATCATGCTCATTTCAAACTTTCCTTGCATAAGGTTTGAGAATTTATCACACATCTCTTTGTTTGTGGATCCAAAGATGATGTCATCCACATATATTTGAACAAGAAGTATACTCTCCCCATCTTGAATTCTGGAGAGTGTTCTATCAACTTTGCATTTGGTTAATCCATTGTCTATAAGAAATTGAGACAAAGTGTCATACTAGACTTTTGGTGCTTGTTTCAAACCCTATAATGCTTTCTTGAGCTTGTAAACTTTATCTCCAATAATTTTCTGCTCAAAACCTGGAGGTTGTTCCACATAGACTTCTTCTTCTTCCAAAAGTGCATACAAAAATACACTCTTCACATCCATTTGATAGACTGTGAAGTTCTTGTGTGCGTCATAAGCATGAAACATCCTAATTGCTTACATCTGGCAACAGGTGCAAAGGCTCCATTATATGCCTTCTTCTTGGAAATACCCTTTGGCTACCAATCTTGCTTTGTTTCTCACTACAGACCCTTCTTCATTCATCTTGTTTCTAAATATCCACTTAGTACCAATAACATTTTGGTAGGTAGGCCTTTGAACCAATTCCTAAACTTTATTTCTTCAAACTGATTCAGCTCCTCTTGCATAACTAGAATCTAATGTGTGATATACAATGCTTGTGACACATCTTTAGGCTCAATCTGGGAAATGAAACAAGTAAACATAGCTTCTTGTTGAGTTCTGGTTCTGGTTCTTACTCCTTCTTTAACTTCTCCAATAACAAGCTATGGAGGATGGTCTCTCAGGCATCTCACATCTACTTGGAGTAAGTCTATTGGATTGATCTTCTTATAGCTAAGTTGTCTTGAACCTCTTCCTCTTGATCATTCGATTCGTCTTCTTCACTGTTGTCTTTGAGATTCAGCTATCTCATCTTCATCTGGGTTGAGTCTTCTGATATCTGCCTCAACTTAGGGACTCTTCTGAACAGTTTGTTGATTCATCTTGTCAGCTAAGTCATCAATGTCTTCTCCATTTACATTAGGTTCATCAAAAACCACATGGATAGACTCTTCTGTGACCATAGTGCTCTTGTTCAACACTCTGAAAGCTTTACTCTCAGCTGAGTATCCCAAAAAGATGCCTTCATCAGCTTAGCATCAAAGGCTTTGAGGTTGTCCTTGCCATTCTTGTGAACGAAATACTTACATCCAAAGATATGAAAATATCCAACATTTGGCTTCCTCCATGTCCAAATTTCATAAGGGGTTTTCAACAGTTGCCTATTGATCATACACCTATTCCGAGTTTAGCAGACAATATTAATGGCTTCAGCCTAAAATCTCTTAGGCAATCCAGCTTCAGCTAACATGGTCCTTGCAGCATCCTTGAGAGTTATGTTCCTTCTTTCAACTACTCCATTCTGTTGTGGAGTTCTTGCAGCTAATAACTCATGAGCAATACTATTCTCTATGCAATATTGTGTTATAATCCCATTGAAAAACTCACTTCCTCTATCAGTCCGTATTTTGATAATGGTTTGACTCTTCTCATTTTGAACTTTTCTCATCAGTTGAGGAAGCTTATACAAAGTTTCATTATTTTTACACATAAAGATGGTCCATGTGTATCATGAATAATCATCCACCACCACTAAGGTGTATTTACGTCCACCGATGGTAGTTAGTTCAACAGACCAAATAAATCCATATGCAATAAGTGTAGTATCCTGATTGAAGAAGGACTTGACTTGCCCTTAAATGAAGACTTGATTTGCTTTCCCATCTTGTATGCATCACAAATGTTTTCCTTCTTGTATACTGAGTCTGGCAATCCTTCGACATGATGACTCCTTGCAAGCTTGTTGATTACTTGAAATTTAGGTGACTCAGCTTTTTGTGCGGCATCCAATTTGATTCGGATGTACTCTTGGCTAACAGATATGTACTTGGTGTAATAGTTGACCAATCCACTACATACATGTTTTTCTGTCTTGATCCTGATAGCACAACTACATTAGATTCAACATCATTGATCTGTCATACTCCCATGTTGAATCCTACATTCAAGCCCTTATAATAGAGTTGGCTAATGCTTAGTAGATTGAAATTCAACCCTTCACATAGGCTACATCTGTGATATCTAGTCCATTCTTCCTTATGGATCCAGTGCCTTTGATTTCCCCTGGAGCTTCATTTCCTCCAAATATGACTTTTGCTCCTTTTGCTTCCTTGAAGTTTGAAAGATTCTTCTTATTGTCTGTCATATGTCTGGAATAGCCATTATCCATGTACCAAGTTCCTTGGAACTCAGTTTTTCCTTGAACCTGCATCAAGGAAATCAGTTTTTAGGTACCCAAATCTGTCTGGGTCATGAGGGATTAACACTATAAGGTGATCCAACCAACCTATAGCCAAATGGTCTTACTCTAAGAGGTTGCCACCTATCTATTCCATAATCATAATGAACATTTGCAAATTGCTTAGGAGCTTTAGGCTCATACAACTGTCTCGTCTGTTTGATGCCTATCGGTGTTCTTGTACATTTGCTTTCTTGGGATAATAATGAAACTTTTGTGCATATTGGGCATTGTGCTTGGGTTCATATGTGTCCTGATAATGGTTCCTTTGCCTTGGAAATGACCTATTTTGGGTCTGAGGTTATTGCCACTTGGGCTTGTATCCCTTAGGACTTGGCTGATGTCTCGTTTGATTATTCCAATCAGCTTGGCTAGGATAATTTCTACCATTCTTATGGCTTTCTTTGCTGAAACGTCTGGGGCTTTTGGTAGTTATGTTTTGATTTCACAAAATATTTTCTATTGGGTGTCTGTTGATGGACTTTTCTAAATTTGATTTCAGTTGTCCTCTCATCATACTCTGCTGGCTTTTTGCCTTTGCCTTTATATCATAGGCCAGCATGGCTGTGATTGTGTTTGTGAGTGGGTGTGGGTGAAACATATGGTGCTTTGGATTTTCGGACTTCCTCATTACTTGAGGATCATTTTTCCATAACCACTCTTGGAGTTTGAGCATGCACAAAGGAATTAAATCCTATGCTTGTTTTATCTCCACTTTCCTTTTGTATCATTATCAATTCATCCAATGATTTAGATTGGTAAATAATGCAATCACATTTTTTAGATTGTTTTCCCTCTTTTCTGTTTCAGCTAAGCCAACTTTGATCTTAGCAATCTCAGTCTTCAACTCAGTGTTCTCAGCAACTATGTGACTTAGAGTACTCAGCTCCTTAGTCAGCTGTGAGTTTTGGTTTTTGAGCTGGCTATTTTCCTCATTTAAAAGTGTGTGAGAGGTTTTTACGTGCTCTAAATCTTTCATCATTTTGCCTAATGAATCGTAAAGATCTGTGGCTGATGAAGTGTTTGTGTCACTATCATTATCATCAGAATTAGAATGAGATGAGTAAGCATGTACCTCATCTTCCTGTTCTTTGGCATCTTGTTCATTGGCCATGAGGCATATCAAAGCCTCTTTTTCAGTGTCTGAGGAGTAATCAGCCTTACTGCTATCTAACTTAGCTGGTTTTTTGCACTTGGTTGTGACAGCTTCAGCAACTAACATGGGTTTCTTCTTTTCTTCTCTCATTTCTCTTGAGACTTTTCTTTCCTCCTCATTTATGTACTTGTTGACTGGTGGATAGGCACGATCAACAAAGAAAATGTCCTGGTTATGCAATTCCAAAGCCACGGTTCTCGCTTTACGGAAGTCGGCTCTGTCGACTCTCGATATTCGATCCTCGATGGCCATCCCTCTTAGGTGGTCTGTCTTCCCTTGTCTTGGAAGGTGCTGAGTGTCTCCTGGATGATTCACTCTTGTTCTTTTTATAGTTTTTATAGAAGAACTTGTTGAATTTCTTCACCATAAGGGCAATCTCCCTGTTGGTCAATGGCTTCTTCCTTGGATTAAGCTCTTTTGGATTCTCTAGTCATGAGTGCAGCTATCTTGGGTATAGTTGTTTCTTCTTGCTCTTTCCTTCGGAGTTTGAATTCACAAGCTTTCAAATATGTGAATAGCTTATGGTTGGATGTTCTTGTTAAGTCTATGGAGTGTCTCAAGGCCATCACTTCATTTCCCACTCGGGATGGAGCGACTTTAGTATCTTTATACACATTTCTTTCTCGTGTGTATTCTTTGCATAGAGTGAGAGCTCATTTGTTATCTCTGTGAATCTGTCATCCAGTTGATCAGAGTTTCACCTTCAAGCATTTTAAAATTCTCAAATTTTTGTACATCAACAGTCAATTTATTTTCTTTAATTTGATCAGATCTTTCACAAATTAAACTCGCTTTTCCCAAATTTCTTTAGCCGTTCTCTGATTTCACAACATTGGTTTATCGAGGTTTTATATAAAATTTCCTCGGCAACATTATCCAAGTTGTATCTTTTTCTATCTTCGTTTGTCCACTCACATCGAAGCTTCTCGGCCATGGGTGGTCTTGGTGCAACAAAGATAGGTCCCAAGAGGGTGTGAGTAAGGTTTAGAAGGGGGTTGAATAAACCTTACCAACTTTTTAATTTTAGTCCTTTTAAAATATTACTGATTTAAATACACAACTAAGTCCTTGAGGACAACTAAGTTAGTTAACCAAACAGAGTAATTTGTTGATAGAATAACTCACTTTATTTAGTCTAAAACTTAACTTGGTTGTGATGAGATTTTCAGAGAATACTTAACACCCATGAATTTGGTTTAAGTTTGTTTTAACACTTGGTTTTAGCACTCTTAATTATCGGTTGGATAGCAAATTATCAATGAGATATAAAATGATATGCGAGAAATAAAATGCTGAAATTTAAATGACACAATAGGAATTCAAGTTAAACAGCAGAAGGATCGAACCTTTATAAGTCAAACAAAGTACACCAAAGATTTAATGAAGAAATATGGTATGGAAGAGAAGTCTTCTTTAAAAATACCAATGAATACATCACCAAGATGGACATGGATGCGGATGGCAAGCCCGAGGATCAAACCAAATACTGAGCACTTATTGGATCAACTGCTCTATCTAACAACAAGCAGGCCAGACATCACCTTTGCAGTAGGAGTATGTGCAAGATTTCAATCTGCACCAAAAGAAAGCCATATGACTGCAACTAAGAGAATCCTAAGATACTTGAAGGGATGCCAAGAAGTTGGCTTATGGTATCCAAGGAAGGTGGATTCAAACTTATTGGTTACTCGGACTCGACTATGTTGGATGTAGAGTTGACGGGATGAGTACTTCAGTACATGTCAAATGCTTGGAAACAGATTAGTTTCTGGTTTAGCAAGAAGCAAAACTCAATAGCCACATCCACAAAACGGAATACATACATAGTGCGGGCAGCTATTGTGCTCAAGTCTTGTGGATGAGACAACAACTGAGAGATTATGAAATTGAAGAAAAAGAGATTCCAATTATGTGTGACAACAAAAGTGCTATTGCAATCACTCGAGAATCATGTGTTGCATTCAAGAACAAAGCACATTGATGTCAGATATCATTTCATAAGAGATCATATTGAAAAGAAAGACATCACCTTGGAATACATCTCAACTGATAAACAGTTAGCTGACATATTCACAAAGCCCTTACGTGAATCAAGGTTTGAAGAGCTTAAGCATGAGCTAGGGTTAATTGAGCTGAGTTGACACTCAGAAGACTCAATGAGAAGAGATGAAACATGAAAAGATGAAAATAGAGCAAATTTCATAAAAAAGCCAAGTGAATCAGCCGTATCGAGAAAGTTAGGTTTGTGTCGAGTTAGGCGACAATTTGAGTCACCATAGGAAAGAAGAGAAGAAGAGTTGAGTCATTTGTGCAGTGAGCTGAGTCATTTATGAGCTATGTGACAAAAACGTAGTCGTTTTTAATGAGCGGGAATGATTTTAAGGATGACGTCAGCATAATAATGACGGGTACAGTCAAAAGCTGCACAACAAGCATATGATTGGATATAAATGTTGCCGCATTAAATGCGAGCAATTAAATACAAATGAGACGTCCTAAATCTGAGTCGTTGATCTTGATCAAAATTCAAAAACCAAAAACAAGTCCTCTCATAACCCTTATATACTCTTTTGTTCAGTCTTTCTTTCTCTCACTTAAACTGTTCATCTTTCCAAAGCAAAGAAAGCAAGTATCTTTTCTCTAAAAACCCTACTAGTCTTCAAAGCACGTTCGTCAAGTTTCGTTCGGTAAAAATCACTGAAATGGCACTAGCACATGATTTCTCTAAGCTCGCAAAGCAAATCCACACTAGATCAACCGTTGATTTTAAAGGGATGATGAAACAAGGTTCCGATGAAACCCTTGTGAAGAAGATAGCTGATAAGGTTGAGAAATCCGGGCTGAAACCCTTTCTCACATTGGAATATCATATGACGTACGTAGAGGAGGTAGCCTAGTTCTACGTAAATGCTGAGGTGCAGGACGAAGGGATTAAATCCTCCATCCACCGCAAGGACATTCTAATCACTGCAAAGGACCTTGCAGAGCACTGTTTATTGCCGTCGGAGGGCATGCCGGAGATATATGAAGCCAACGTTGATTTGGTCGCTGCATGGAAGGAAGTGGCCAAACCCGAGTGTGCTGCAAAAGTTGTCTACACAGCCGACAAGAAGCTGTTGAAGGATGACTACCACAAACTGTTGGATATCGTCGCCAAATGTGTACATGAAGTTTGGAAGCTTCAATCAGCTGTCCAAAACCAAGCTGATCGTCATGGCTGCGATCATGGAGGAGAAGAAGATCAACTGGGCATAATTTGTCTACAGGCCAGAATGTTGCAAATAAGTCCTTCAAGGACGATGGGTCATTTGGAGGATCTCTGGGCTATGGCCTTGTAATCCGCCCTTTGATGGAGGTGAAGGGTGTTCCACTCCGACATGGAAATGCGTTCCATGTCAACAAGAAGATGTTCCGGGCAAACCTTTCAGGAGCTCAGAAGAGAGCCTATGCCAAGAGGGCGGATACCAGCGAGGGGGAATCAGCTGATCCTGAAGAAACAACTGTTACTTCTCCTCCGAGAAGAAAGCTGCTCATGCAGCTGCAAAGAAGATAGTTGCCCCTGCAGCGAAGAAGAAAGACGCACCTACCCCTGCAGCCGTGTCTCCTACCCCTGCGGTAGGAGGTGGAGAAGGAACCTCAAATACCTTCTCCAACCATCAAAAGAAGACGATTGCCAAGCCAATAAAGCGGCTCCTCGGTCAAAGAAAGATGCACCGGCCCCATACCAAGGATCTTTGAGGAAGAAGTATCCGAACTGCAACTACCTCTCCTTGGTAAGGACAAAAAGAAGAAGAAGAATCTCCAAGCTTTGAGCTTGAGAAGACAAATGAGTCGCCACTCGGCTTGAGAAAATCATCGAGATCTGGCGAAGAAGTGCGGTCTCGAAACCTTATATTCCTAAGAAAGAAGGCCAACAAGAGGAGAATGAAGATGATGATGTAATCATGTACTCTCCCTTGTACCCAGACATCCAGAACCGTCTGCGAGAGTGGAGGAAGTGGAAACTGAGTCACTCTAGGGTGCAGTTTGAACACCCAGAGTTTATTGATGAGGAAGAGGAACTTTTCGGAGTTTCTTGAAGTTGATCTGATCTTTGCAAGCCCTAGATGAGGATAAGCTGTATTAATATGCCGCAAATTCGCAAGGAACAAGAAAACGCTAGAGCAAAGCGGTGAGGAAGCGAGAGGCTCGTGAGAAAGCCAAAGCATTTGTCCTCTAACTAGAACCGGCGACCATACTCATCCTCATCTTGACATGCTCTCGCATGTGATGAGGACATGGACCCCATTCTTTGCCGAAAGAAAAGTTGGACATGCGGCAAGCCATGCGGGAATCCACATGATGCATGAGAAAGAGGCCGATGGAAGGACTAGGAGAGTCTTCCAAATAACAACCGAAATTGATCCGTTGGGAGTGGTGCGAGATTGCCACAATTATTGCTACAACCACTTCCCGGTTCACTCGAGGACGGATCTAAGGGAATCGGCGATGACACGAACTTGGGCACCCAAGTTGAGCCAACCCCTATTGAAGGCGTCTTACCACCTTTACTACCGAGCACTCAAAGGAAGCAACCGGGAGTCCGGAGCAAAGTGACCCAACATAAGTCACTCGGGTGAGTGAGCCGGTGGGGAAAACTCACTCCACCGTAGCTAGGTCGGAGGATCTTTGCAGATGACACCACTATGCGAGAAAGGAGGCGAAGTGGAGAAGGAAAAAGAAAAGAACAATAGCAAGTTGTCATTGACGAAGCTCGGACAATTGAGTCTGTCTAAGTTTGAAGTGCCAACGACTTTGCGGTGAGGGCGTTGCGATGCGGTCGAGGTACATGATGGATCTGCCCGGGAGTTAGCACTGGGGCATCGAAAATGCAATCCACGGAGTTGAGACTCTTGTGGATGCCATCTGCAGAAAGACCCCAAGACAACAAGCAGTCGAAGGGATTGTACAAGGCCCCGCTGCAGTTGAGACTGTAGGAGGTAATGAAGGCCTAAGGGAGGTTGAGACTTTCCTAGGTAAAAACCAAGGAGATAAGAGCATTCCTCAAAACATAATTGCTGATTCCGAGGAGGAAATCAGCGCTCTTCATGACTCCCAGGATGATCCTGATACAACATTCCTGGGATCCGCAGATGAAGCTGAATCAACCCCTGCTAGAGAGGATTCAACTGAGGATTTTCTTCCTAGTACGAGTAAGCCAGAATTCAAGGCTGCTCGACAAACGTTCAATTTTGATGTTGAGCCAAACCCTCAAGTCTCATCATCTTCCGATGACGCTACTGATATGGCCAAGGAACAGTCAACTCAAAAGGACAAACCAGCTGAGACCGAAGAAGGCATTTAAGATAGTTGAGGCTCGGCCAATTGGGTCACTACCCTCAAAGGCCCCATTGAATCACGATCAAGCTGCAGGCTACAGCTGCGATGACCACCTCCCGCACAATAACTCAAGTGTGAGACGATGCATATGAAGAAGTGTTTCCTTTCTCTCAAGAACTACCCGTACTTGAAGAAGAAACTGCAAGAGAACAGAGGCTCTACACCGTCCAAGAAGACCCTATAATCCCTACTGATTCGATTGTGCCAGTTGATTTTAATTTCGATGCAGAGTGGCCGACAGCTGACTCAAGTCAAACAGCTGAGATGCGTGAAATCCTCAAGAAAATCTGTGAAGAGATTGAGAAGATTGAAAGGCACCAAGCCTCTCTCGACATGCGCTGGACAACGAGATGCCACTCTCACAAACGGACTTGAGAGAATGGTCTCAACAAAGCAGAGTGCCATGCGTCTCGAGCAAGTTCGCTACTTCAAGGCACTATACAAAGAATCTTTGGTATGGAGTCCGACAATGCTAACATGAAGGCGAGGATGCCAACCTATATGGAGAGATTGCATGCCTCCCATACAACTGAAATGGAGTTGCTGCGTGAATTTCATTGCAAAGAACTTCTGCGCATCGAGGAAAACATGAATACCAAATTCAGCCTTCTTATGGATGAAATGAAACTGGTGGCAGCCGAGTCCAAAGCCACCCGCTCAGAATTCCGAATAGCATACTTTGCGATAGACTCCAAGCAAATTTCAGCTATCAACAGACTAGACTTCATGCTTGCTGGTATGTTCCCAGGGATTCCTCTCTCCTTTGATGATGCCAAAAAGGGGGAAGAGGAATACCAGAAGATGCTTAAGGGGACGGTTGGTGAGAAGGAAAAGGAAACAGATGTCGTAGAGAATAAAGATACAACTGTTGAGAAGAGGAAGGAGAAGGGAAAAGCTGTTGAGTGGGAAAGGTCAAAATATATGACTTTAATGCTTTGAAAAACCCGAAAAGGTCACGTCACAAATGACATCATCGGAAACTTCCTGTAACTCTGTCGCTCTATCACTCTGTTGTGCCCATGTCTCATAAGAAAAAGACTATAGAAGCAGAGATGGAGGATTTCGACAAAAGAACGGATGCCCGTGTTGAAGAGATGTTAAAACAATTTGGAGGCATTCTGGCAGGAAAAGATACAGATGCCATTCCAGATGATGGAAACGAGCTAAGATCCGTTGAAGAGTTTAAAACGCTCGAGTCCGAGGGATACTTCAAAAACATGTTCATAGCCCAAGCCTGGGACTTGTACTGGTAAAAAGGTCTAAAGTTGTGCGAAGAAGCTGACAAGCAGCAGACTACTAGCAGTCACTCTGCTGGTCACTCTGCTGGAAAGAAGAAAACCCCAGTATAATATACGCCCAGAGGAGAAGGAAGAAGTGGCGGAGGTAGAGGTTTTATACCTAGACCTCTACCCAAAAATATTGAATACGTAGATCCAGGCAAGAAGGGAAGGATCTCTTTTTGGGGTATGATGAAGTAGCCAATCGGGAAGTGTCTAGGAAGAATGCTAAATTTGCGAAAAGGATTGAAGAAGAGAACAAAAGGCGAGATCACCAAAGGCTAGAAAGACAGAAATAAAAGAAGAGATGAAGGCTGAAGAGAGCTTACGAGAAAAAGAAGGCAGCGGTGAAGATGAAAAGAAGAGAAAGAGAGCAGGGACGACGAGAAGAAGGAGAAAGAAGGAGCGTGAAAGGCGATGAAGTGTTGATGTCCACCCCTTCATGTATTTTACTATTGTAAATGCATATATATGTAAGTCTTCTGTATGATGAATAAGAAATTTGTAATCTCTATATTTTTGCGTAGATATAGAATGCTATGTTTGCTCTGATACACATTGTAAACAGCTGTGTAAAGGACAAGAATGTTATGATCAATAAAAATATTGATTCTACGCATACATTCTCTGTTACTGCATTGTCTGTATGTATCTTTGACGCTTACATTTTGTTTCTATGTTTCAAGTTTTGGCATCATCAAAAAGGGGGAAATTGTTGGGAAATTTATTGTTTAGATTTTGATGAATGCCATGTAAAACTTAGACTCGAAAGTTGGCACCCCATTTTCCTTGTAACTTGTATTGTAATAGATAGGGTTGTACGAGCTGAGTCAAGTCAGCTATGCCTGGATATACAAGAAGTCAACTGAAGATTGGGATGAAGACTCCGCTGTGACGCAGCTGAGTGTGGCAAGGAAGAGATGTCAAGGACTCGATTGAGTAGTATCACCGGTATGATCGTTTTGTATGAAGAGTCGATAAAGTCAACCAAAGAAGCCAAGCCAAGTCAAGTTGAAGTTCGAGATGAGTCTTTCAATCATTTGGAGCGGACTCAAGTCACATGGGAAAATGCGGCTCCAAAGAGGAGTTAATCGAAAAGAATCATTGCACAAAAGTTAAGAATATTACCTAAACAAGTAATACTTCCATGCTTTGCCATGTCTTAAAGTGCTCGATCCCGAAGCGTGCAAAAGGAATCAACCAATGGGAAGCACCGCACCTTGTGTCGAACCGAAAAGTCGGACATTCATTTAATACGAGGAAAGGTCTACATCTCAAGGTTGAAGACCAAGAAAAGACAAGCCAACGAACACAAGTGACTTTTGAAAATCGAGTCTATCTCTTCAACGGGCGGATTTTTGAAAGTTCACTATAAAAGGCGAGGAATCACTTTGAGAAAAGGTTACCTTGCATACACGAACCACGAATAATCAAGCAATTATTAAAATCGTAACTTTGCAATATATTCTCAAGTTATTCAAGCAAATTCTCAAGCCTAAATCTCGAAGGAAATCGATCCAACACCAAGCTGTGAAGGAAAGACAACCTCAAACTGTTGAAAAGGAAACTTTTGAAGAATCAAAAGGGGTCTACATTCCATGGAGGATTGTAGAAAGGTTCAAGGTCGAACCAGTCTCAAGTTATTGGAGGGCTTCGTGATCAAATCCCAGAAGCTTGAGCAAGTGAGCTGAAGTAGCAAGGCAGCTGCCCTGTTGTTAGAGATTTTTCTAACCGCAAGTGTACGGTGTCAAGTTTTAATATAGAGTAGTAGGGTTGCCGAATCCACAGGGAATAATTATCGAATTATTACTAAGTACTATAATATAGTAGTCTAACTTTATTTAGAAATTCAATATATGATGGAGTTGATTATACTAAAACACTAAAAATAAATCAAGAATATGAAAATATCAATGAGTTTATCCAAATGATTAAATGAATTCTAGAGGTATGATGAATCTAGTTATCCCTTATGTCGTCAATATGGTTTATCAATCATCAATTACCAATTCATAAATCAAGATTTCTACAATAATCATTCCCTATCTCAAGTGCCAAATGATTTTAGATTCAATTGGGAAAGCAATATCTCTATAAAAATCACCAATTAAAATCTCAATAAAAACTATGAATCTTGATAAAAGACTTCAAAGGATTCACAAATCTCTCAATTCTATTAAATCCTAGGGTTATGCTATTCCAAGGTCATGTATTCAATTACCTTTCTCAAGTGTCAAATCGAATACACCAAACAATCTAAATTATTGATCAAGTAGTTTAGAAGCAATAGATCCAAATAGCACAAATAAATTGATAGATCTAGATTGACAAACCACAATCTCAAAACATAAGTTCAAACATAGATTACATCATTCCTCTAGAATTATAGAGTTTAGCTCATGATTAAAGAAAATGAATCCATGAAAATACAATAATACATCTTACAAGATATGAAGAAAGCAACAAAATAAGAACAAGAGTAGAGGGATCTTCTCTATTTCTAGATGATAGAAGCCTCCAATCTTCTTCTCCAAATTCTTCTCAAGATGCCCAAATCCTTCTTCCTTGTCTTGTAGCTGTTTTATTCTCTTCCCAAGGGTTCTTCCTTGATGAAGTTGATGTATTTCTTGTGTTCTTGGGTGTATTCCCCGCCTTTCCTTAATACCCTAGATCAAGCCTTCCATTTATCTATTTATAGCCCCTCAAAAGTTCAAGAAAAAGGTGGAGGAACATAGGAAATTCCGCCCGGGGCGCTGTGGCGCCGGGATGGCTGCTATGGCGCCCAACCATGTCATATGCACAAAAACCCGCCCGGGCGCTGCAGCCCGGGCGTTGGCTGCGTGCGCCCGCCTAGCCAAAAACACCGTCGCCAGATGTCATGCCGCAGCCGCTTGTCGACGGCTGCTGCAGCGCTTGTCCGGTTTTTCACCCACCAAATGTCCGAATTTGCTTTTGTGCCCTTCATAGAAGTTGTAGCCCTATCTCTTAGCTTTCCATAGCCACTTGAATCATCCCAATATCAATTTGGTAGAGAGAGTTATCGCCAAAATACGAAACGCTGCCCGTAATGGAAATTTCGACGCGTTTGGACGTTTCTTCAAATCAATCTCTCGTTGTTTGCTTGTTTGTACTTCTTTTGATACCCGATTCATTACTATGACTATAAATTCAATATAATTGGCTCTCAACATGGCTTGGCTACTCAAATGACTCAAAATACTCAAAAACAACACTTAACTCAAGTCTAAGAAGCCCAAATTAATGTTATAAAACCAAGTGAACAAATACCCCAAACTTAAATCATGGGCCCTCCCGGTCAACGCTTTAAAAACAAGATAAAACATGACTGGGAGTAATGAAATGTAGAATGTACAACAACTCCATAAAATTTGTATTGTTTATCATAGGTGTCTAGCAATGAATCGACCAAGCCTCAAACATCTAACATACGAAGATACAAAAAAAATCATGGTAAATGCTAAGAATCACGCCTCGTAAGGATCAAGTGTATACTCTCATCTCGGATGAATATAGGACATGTTTACGCTCAATTCAATTCAATATTGTAGAATTACCATAGGATTGCAAATCATCTCATATCTCCGCCACTAGAATGTATGCAATTTGTGAATCAAAAAGGACTTTCTCTATTTGGTTGTAATGAAGGCTTTTTGGTTAGGGTAGGAAACTATATAGATAGAGTGACTCAAACTCAAGCGTATAGACCGGTGAGCATATAAATCATCTACATTAAAGCTCAATATGCTACTCAAATCATCTCTCATTTTCACCAACTCTTCTTATCTCCATCCCCTTTCTTTTGTAAACTCAACCATTCACATTACAATTCTTAACCTCCAAGTTCATTCAAAGAAAACTCATTTGTAAAGCCAATTTTTTTTTTCGACATTTATATGAGTTTTCAACACTTCATTTCTCTTCCTTTCTTCCTCTTTTGTTCCCATCAACCAACTCTAACACCACCTTCTAACATTTTGATTTCACCCATTCACCCTTATTCAATCCCTTAACTCAATGTTATACGCTCAAGTGTTGGGTAAAAGATTTATCAAGTTAAGGCTTGAATTGTGGCTACCAAAAATTAGGCAATAGGCTCAAGTTGGCTAACTAGGGATTTCAATATCATCATTAGGTAAGCAAAAGGCTTGAAGGGCTAACAAAATGGCCTTTGATCATTTTCACAATTCGCATACAACATGTGACCTTGACAGAGATACCACAGCAAGTTCTAGAATTCTAACAACATGAATGATACACTCAAATTAACAACAAGACTGCATATGATGAAAGCAGTAAAGGCTCAAAAGCTCACAGGCTTGTAAATACGTAATTCAAAGCATCAAACCATGTTCTCAATATCCACATGCTCAATATCATCTATTCATGGCTCAATCAACTCATACTCAACACCCAATCAAAACAATACAATTTTTTTCAAAAATATAAGCATCAAGTCTCGTCGCACACGGTCAACTCACTCCTTAAAATCTATGAAATAATAAACGTGCTAAAATCGAACGTGCTTCTAATGCAAATGCAACCTAAAATGCTTTACATGCAACTATATGGAAACACACAAAATGCACATTTTTTTTTCTATCCACACACACATTTCATATCAAAATAACTATCTCTCCCCCCAAACTTAAATGAAATTATATCGTGTAAGAGAGGATAGAATTTCAATATAAACCTCGTGTGGATTGGACTGATTTATTGTGGGGGTGGCGGCGTTCGTGGCCCTCCTTGGGCGTCTCCTCCGCACGGGCTGCCCGTGTGTGGGGCCGTAGCAATATCTCCAATTCCTCAATCATGCACGGACCGTGCGTTCACACATGCCCCGCCCGTGTGGTCTGGAAAATAAAATCGAGGTAATTTTCTTTTTTTATATAGAAAACGAAAAAAAAAAAACAAAAATCACACCACAAACTGTTGGGTTGCCTCCCAACAAGCGCTATATTTAACGTCTTTAGCTCGATGCTGTTAATTTCAATTCGTACCACCTTTGAATGCATATATTAGCCGCTTTGGGTCGTGGTCGAATTAGAACTTTTTGCATTGTTTGCATCTAGTAATGCATAATTAGGATTTCAAGAAAGTAGTGAAGTCCTGGTGTTGGAACACTTTGATTTGATTTACGCGCATATTGTTCGTGTGCATACGCATAGTTCGTGCTCGTCTCGTTCGAATAGTTTTCTTATGATATCTTGCACGCTGGCCGCACGGGCGTACACACATGGTTCGTGTGTTCCTTGTCCCGTTTTTGCTCCTTTTCGGTACCACACACGAGCCGAAAGTGCATAGACACACAATCGTGTTTGGTTCCGAACTTTCTTGCTTTTCAAGATCTTGATTCCTCGTATTCGGTACCACTCCTTTGATGAATGGCACTAGATTGTTCCTTTGAGTTGGCTTCGGTGGTGCTCAAAAACTGGCTCTTTTGTTGTTGCCCACCAACAATTGTAACTAATTGGCCCATTTGAGTCTCGAGATTTTTCAATTGTGAATCCATAGTATTGGCCAATTGTGTCAATTGCAACTTCATCTTGTCCATCTTTGCTTCGTTCTTGGTAAAGCTATTTCTCATTTCCCTCATGAATAAATTTATTTGACTCATAAATGAAGTCGTTTGATTCATGAATGAAATGAGGGCGTCTTCCAAAGATGGTTTTGCCTCTGCATCGGTAAACCCATTTATTACATTGAAGCTTGATGGTGGTGGAATCACATTCTCCGTATTAGCATATGAAAATCTTCGTATTTCCTCCAATCTGACCAATTGTGTATAGGAGTAGGATTATTCCAATAAGCTCGTAGAAATTCGATTATTGAAATAATTGACTTCTTCCATCCGAACGGGTGCACCTATACCAATTCGAAGAAACAAATCAAGCATTGTAGAAGTAGAATTTACAAAAGAAAAATGAAATAAAATAAAATAAAAAATGTCTAAATTAATAATAATTCTATCTATCGCAATATTAGCACCAAAAATTGTATTAGTCCCGACAACGGCGCCAAAAACTTGTTCGCCTTATTTTTAGCTTCACCGCAAGTGTACGGTATAGTTTATAGAATAGGGTAAGCAAGGTCGTATCCACGAGACTAATAAATTTATGCGCTAAGTATTGAACTAAGATAGTCTTATTTTTATTTAGACGATCGAAATTTAATAATTGTTGTAGAAGTAAAGACAAGATTAACCACAAAAACACAAGATACTAAGAATAGTGGAATTATCAAGGAATAAAATGGATTCCCCGGTTATGGTTTCAATTAATATTCCTCTTGTTGTCCGATTTAATCAAAGTCAAAGTTATTATCACTACACCTATAAGACGATCACAACGGTATTTTATCCTACCTCTCGAGATGTATATAAAGTGTAGATTGAAATATCTATGTTACCATCTCTACTCAACATAAGATACACAACTCCCAAATGCACAAAAGATCATATATCCTCACAAATAATGTCAGCTCTCCCATCATGCTCATTTCAAATTTGCCTTGCATGAGGTTTGAGAATTTATCACACAGCTCCTTGTTTGTGGATCCAAAAATGATATCATCCACATATATTTGAACAAGCGAAAGATAATCTCTTCATCTTGAATTAAGAAGAGTGTTACTGTCCACTTTGCCTTTGGTGAATCCATTATCTGTCAGAAATTGAGATAATGTATCATACCATGCTCTAGGTGATTGTTTCAATCCATATAGAGCTTTCTTAAGCTTGTACACCTTGTCTCTAAGAGTCTTCTGCTCAAAACCGGGAGGTTGCTCAACATAGACTTCTTCTTCCAACAATCCATTTAAAAATGCGCTTTTCACATCCATTTGATATACAATAAAGTTCTTGTGTGCAGCATAGGCAAGAAATATCCTTATTGTTTCTAATCTTGCAACGGGAGCAAATGTTTCATCAAAATCTATTCCCTCTTCTTGGCAATACCGTTTGGCTACCAATCTTGCTTTGTTTCTTACCACATAACCTTCTTCATTCATCTTGTTTCAGAAAACCCATTTTGTGCCAATAACGTTTTGATGGGTTGGTCTCTGCACCAGTTCCCATACTTTGTTCCTTTCAAATTGATTCAGCTCTTCTTGCATGGCTTGAATCCCAAGTGTGTCATCTAATGCTTGGGACACATCGTTTGGCTCTATTTGGGAAATAAAACAAGTGAACATTGCTTCTTGTTGAGCTCTGGATCTGGTTCTCACACCATCTCTTACATCTCCAATAACAAGTTACGTGGATGGTCTCTCGGCCATCTCACATCGGTTGGAGTAAATCACCGGGGTTCATTCATCTTGAAGTTTGTGTTGTCTTGAGCACTCTTTCATCATCATTTAGCCGCAGATTTTCCACCGCCTTTGAGACTCGCAATCTCATCTTCATCTTGATTGATTGCTCGACTTGACTTCAACATAGGGACTCTTTTGCATAGTTGGTGATTCAAATTTATCGGCTAACTCTTCATTGTCTTCTCCATTTACATTAGGTTCATCAAAAACCACATGGATAGACTCTTCGTGACCATAGTCCTCTTGTTCAACACTCTATAGGCTTTGCTTTCAGCTGAGTATCCCAAAAAGATACCTTCATCAGCTTTAGCATCAAAAGCCTTTAGATTATCCTTGCCATTGTTGTGAATGAAGCATTTACATCCAAATATTCTAAAATACGCAACATTTGGCTTTCTCCCTGTCCAAATTTCATAGGGAGTCTTTGTCAGCTGTCTATTGATCATACATCTATTTTGAGTATAACATGCCGTGTTTATGGCTTCAGTCCAAAATCTTTTAGGCAGCCCAACTTCAGCTAACATGGTCCTTGCAGCTTCCTTGAGAGTTCTGTTTCTTCTTTCTGCTACTCCATTCTGCTGTGGAGTCCTTGATGCAGATAATTCATGAGCAATACCATTTTCAACACAATACTGAGTTATTATCCCATTGACAAACTCAGTTCCTCTATCAGATCTTATCTTAATAATGGTTTGACTCTTCTCATTTTGAACTATTTTCATCAGCTGAGGTAACTTCTGCAAAGTTTCCTTCTTTTTGCACATAAATATTGTCCAGGTGTATCTTGAATAATCATCCACCACTACTAGAGTGTATTTCTTTCCACTTATGCTGGCTGGCTCAACTGGACCAAATAAATCCATATGCAACAGATGCAATATCCTTGTTGAAGATGGACTTGACTTTTCTTTGAATGATGATTTGATTTGCTTTCCCATTTGACATGCATCACAAACACTTTCCTTCTTGTACACTGGTCTGGCAGTCTTTCCACAAGATGACTCCATGCAAGCTTGTTAATTGTCTTGAAATTCAGATGACTTAACTTCTTGTGCCACAGCCAACTTGATTCGGCTGTACTCTTTGCTAACAGACAGGTGCTTGGTGGCAGTCGACCAGTCTACCACATACATGTTCTTCTGTCTGGATCGTTGCAACACTACTTCATTTAATTCAGTGTCCTTGATTTGGCACACTCCCATATTAAATCCAATATTATAGCCCTTGTCACAGAGTTGGCTGATGCTTAACAGGTTGAAGTTGAGGCTTTCAACGTATGCAACATCTGTGATTTCTAATCCATTTTTCTTGATGGATCCAGTACCTCTTATTTCCCCTGTAGCTTCATTTCCTCCAAATATGACTTTTGCGCCTCTAGTCTCCTTGAATTTTGACAAATTTTCTTGTTTCACGTGTCTGGAACAACCGCTATCCATGTACCAGGTTCTTTGGCACTCAGCTATTCCTTGAACCTGCAATCAAGGAAATCAGTTTTTAGGTACCCATACTTGCCTGGTCCCGAGGGGTTAGTCTTTGTAGGATGATCCAACCAACCTATAGCCAAATGACTTGACTAAGAAGAGGTTGCCATCTATCTCGTGCCATAATCATAATTCACTTTGGCAAATTGCTTGGGGCTTTAGGTTCATACATCCTGTCTATTTTGTCCGTATGCCTGTGTGTGTGTTTTAGCAATTGCCTTCTTTGGGTAGTTGTGATATTTCTGAGTGTAGTGCTTAGGTGCATATGTGTGCTGATGATAGCTCTTTTGCTTTTGGAATGACCTTTGCTGAGGTCTAGGTCTTGTCCATTTAGGCTTGTATTCCATAGATCTTTGATGATATTTCACATTATTCCAATCAGCTTGGCTTGGGTAAATTCTACCATTCCCATCATATGTGTTCCTTTGATAGAACTTACGGGGCTTCTCGGTAGCTCTGTTTCTTCTTCACGAGTACTTCCTGTTTGGAGTTTTTGAGGAACTCTGCGATTTTCTTCTCGCTTGTCCTCTCAAAGATACTCAACTAGTCATTTTCCTTTTACTTTATATCCAAGGCCAGGTTTGTTTGTGGTCGTGCTTTGGAGTGAATGTGGGTGCAACATTTGCTTTGTCTTGGGTTTTGAGATGCTTCATTACTTGAAGATCCTTTTTCCAAGATTACTCTGGGAGTTTGACTGTGCACAAAGGAATTGAATCCTATGCATGTCTTATCTCCACACTCCTTTTGGCTCATAATAAGGTCATCCAATGATTTAGATGCCTTTGTGAATGAAGCAATCACTCCCTCTTTTCTATAGCAACTATCTCTGCTATTAGATTAGCATTCTCAGCCTTCAGCTCTTTGTTCTCATCAGCTATGTGACTTAGAGTACTCAGTTCCTTAGTCACTGTGAGTTTTGGCTTTTGAGTGGCCGCTTTTCCTCATTTAATAGTGTGTGAGGATTTAATGTGCTCAAATCTTTCATCATTTTGCCTAATGAATCATAAAGATCAGTGAGTGATGAAGTGTGTGTGTCACAATCACTATCACTAGAATTTGAGTGAGATGAGTTAGAGTGTACCTCATCTTCTTGGTCAGGTTGATCTTGTTCTTTAGCCATTAGACAGATCATTGCTTCTTCTTCGAATCACTTGAGTAGTCACTTCACTACTCTCTGAGTCTCCGCTTCTTTTGACTTAGCTGTCTCGGATCTCTGCGTGCCAACATAGCCTTTTTCTTTTCCCCCTCGTCTTCTTTCTCTCAAGACTCTTCTTTCTTCTTCATTCCCGTATTTATTGACTACGAGGATATGGACGATTAATGGCATAGTGATCTGGTTGTCTACAGTTCCAACACGGTTCTCGGCTCTTTGATCGCTCTTTCCATTCTTGGATTATCATCTCTCTCGTATTCAACCTTTGATGCTTTGCTCTCTAGGGTGGCCTATCTTCCCTTGACTTGGAGGGAGCTGAGTGTCTCCTGGAGGATTCACCCTTGTTTCTTTTATAGTTCTTGTTGAAGAACTTGTTGAATCTTTTAACCATCAAGGCAATTTTCTCCTGGTCAATAGCTTCCTTAACCTCAGCTCTCTTTCCATCTTTGACTATAAGTGCAACTGTTTTTGGTACAGTTGTCTCCTCCTGATCCTTTCTTCTCAGCTCAAATTCATAAGCTTTGAGGTCTGAGAATAGTTCATGATTGGATGTTTTTGATAGGTCCATCGAGTGCCTTAGAGCCATGGTCTTCATTTCCCACTCAGCTGGGAGACTCCTTAGAATCTTCATACACATCTCATTCTGTGTGTATTCCTTTCCAAGTCCTGAGAGCTCATTTGTAATTTCAGTGAATCTAGCATCCAACTGATCCATTGTTTCACCTGCAAGCATTTTAAAGTTTTCAAAATTTTGAACAACAACAGATAATTTGTTTTCTTTAATTTGCTCTGATCATTCGCAAATTAAAGTTAATTTATCCCATATTTCTTTTGCTCTTTTGCATGACTTGACTTTATTGAACATTGCTTTATCCAGAGTCTTGTAGAGAATATCCTTGGCCACATTGTCAAAGTTGTATCTTTTTCTCTCATCATTGGTCCATTTAGTTTGGTTTTTCAACTAAGATCGGTCTTTGCTTCGACTACGCTTCTTCTCCTTCGAATCAGCAGCCTACTCTCCTTTTGCAGTGTGTTCACTTTCAATATTTGCGCTGCCTATCCTCTATCACTAGCCACATGTCATCATGTAAAGTAGATAGATGAGCCTGCATACGAATTTTCCAGTCATCAAATTCCTCAATAGTGAACATAGGAATGCGTGTCAAATTTGCTTCCATGATAATAACATCGTTGAATAAAAACTTCTTTGAAAGATTAGAGATCTAGTTCATTACCCAAAGGTCACGAGAAGCTCAATGAACCAACCGCTCTGATAACACTTGTAGGTCCCAAGGGGTGTGAGTAAGGTTTAGAGGGGGAGGGTTGAATAAACCTTACCAACTTTTTAATTTTAGTCCTTTTAAAATATTACGAGTTAAATATACAAATAAGTCCTTGAGGGACAGCTAAATTAGTTAACCAACGAGTTAGCCACTCAACGACTCAATTGAGTTGTTGATAGAAGAACTCGGATGTTTAGTCTAAAACTTAACTTGGTTGTGATGTGATTTTCAGCGGAAGACTTAACACCCTTGAATTTGGTTTAAGTTTGTTTTAACACATGGTTTTAGCACTATGTTAATTATCGGTTGGATAGCAAATTATCAAGATATAAAATGATATGCGAAATAAAATGCTGAAATTTAAATGACACAATAATTTTTATAGAGGTTCGAAGATGGGGTAATTCTTCTACTCCTCTCTTTTCCAACTCTTGGAGGAATCCACTAAGTATTGATTAGAGTACAAAGTGGTTATCACCCGGATACAAGTCTTGATCACACATCCGAATTTATCCTTTGGGACTCAGTTTGGAGATGCCTTGGTCACACAAACTGGCTTCTTGTCCGACTCAGCTTCTTCACAGGGCGCGCCGCTTGCTACTTGACTCACTTGCTCAAGCTTCTGGGATTTGATCATGAAGTCCTCCAATAACTTGAGACTGGTTCGACCTTGTACCTTTCTACAATCCTCCTTGGAATGTAGACCCTTTTTGATTCTTCAAAAGTTTCCTCTTCAACAGTTTGAGGTTGTCTTTCCTTCATAGCTTGTTGTTGGATCGATTTCCTTCGAGATTTAGGCTTGAGGATTTGCTTGAATAACTTGAGAATATATTGCGAGTTCTGATTTAATAATTGCTTGATTGTTCGTGGTTCGTATGCAAGGTAACCTTTTCTCAAAGTGATTCTTGACCTTTTATAGTGAACTTTCAAAAATCTGCCCGTTGAAGAGATAGGCTGATTTTAAAAAGTCACTTGTGTTCGTTGGCTTGTCTTTTCTTGGTCTTCAATCTTGAGATGTAGACCTTTTCTCGTATTAAATGAATGTCCAGACTTTTCGTGGTTCGACACAAGGTGCGATCTTCCCATTGGCTTATCCTTTTGCACGCTTCGGGATCGAGCACTTTAAGACATGGCGATGGAAGTATTACTTGTTTAGGTAATATTCTTGACTTTTGTGCAACGAATTCTTTTCAGTTAACTCCTCTTTGCAGCTGCCTTTTCCCCAGGTGACTTGAGTCTGCTCCAAATGATTGAAAGACTCATTTGTCACTTCAACTTGACTTGGCTTGGCTTCTTTGGTTGACTTGACTGACTCTTCATACAGTTGTATCACAGCTGATACTCCTTCAGTCGAGTCCTTCAAATCTCTTCCTTGCCACACTCATCTGCTTCACAGCGGAGTATTCATCCCAATCTTCAGTTGACTTCTTGTACATCTAGGCATAGCTGACTTGACTCAGCTCGTACAGCCATATCTATTACAATACAAGTTACAAGGAAAATGGGGTGCCAACTTTCTAGCTAAGTTTTACATGGCATTCATCAAAATCTAAACAATAAATTTCCCAACAAGAAGGTACAATCGGGATAAAGAAAGAAAGGACGTGCGCCATGTGCGGCAGAGCTGCAACAACCTCTCTTCAATTCAATCATGGGTGCAAAGAATCACCTCTCAAGAGCAAGAGCCCTAACAGATGTGTTTACTTTCATTATTTGCAGTGGCCCATCTTCAATAATGAACCACATTTCATCATGTAGAGCTAAAAAATGTTCGTGGATGTGTATCTTCCAATCATCAAATTCCTCGACAGTAAACATAGGGATGCAAGTTAGATTTCCTTCCATGATAATAACTTGTTTTGAAAGAAAAACTTTAAAACTGCAAGTGTTGTATCCTTTGAAAAAGAACGAGATCTAGTTCAAGAAACTAGTGCGAGAAAGCTCAATGAACCAACCGCTCTGATACTAATCGTAGATCACAAAGGTTGATAGTGTAAAGTCTAGAAAGGGGGTCTAATAAACTTTACCAACTTTTCGATTTTAGTCTTTTAAAATCAGAGTTTAGTCACAAGTCAGATGGGTCCTTGGTGGATAGCTTAGTTTACATTCAAAGTTGAGTTGGCCACTCAACGGACTCTACTGAGCTGTTGATAACATAACTTAGCTGATTCAGTTAACTCTTTAGAAATTCAGTTAATAAAATATATTTTTCGCCACTTGTTTTAAGCTTAGTTATTATAAGTTGACTTAGCAAATATAACAAACAACAATATAGATATGTAGGTAATAAAGGGCTGAAAGTAAATGACACAAAACATTTTTTATAGTGGTTCAAGAATGTGGTAATTCCTCTAATCCACTCTTCTCCAACCCTTGGAGGAATCCACTAAGTAACGGTGACTTTGTTACAAAATGGTGACAGTCCAAGATAGGCCTTGATTGCTTCTGGGACTAAGCTCCTTCACAAGACAGTTGTCCTGCTACTTCAACTCCTTTAGACTTTTGGATTTATTCAAACAGCCCTCCAACAAGTCCAAAGCTTCTTGTTCGAACTAGAACCTCACTACACTTGACTTTCCTTTGGCAACAGATCTCTTCAGCTTTGACAATGGATCTCTTCAGCTTTCTTGAGTCCTTTCTCTTTGCATAACCCCTTAGTCATCAACTCCACTTATCCGGGAATGACTCGGTTGTCGATCTGTTGACGAGACAACTGCTTTTTCTCACTTGGATCGAGACTTATCTTTCACTTCACTCACCGTCACACACCGATTCTCCATCGTGGTCTCTAGTCTACTCCTGCATTCTTCAACTGGGCTGCTACCACTCAGCTAATAGAACCCTATCTATTACAAGTTGATGTACAGTAGAATTTGGGTGCCAACATCCTAATTCAAGTTTTACATGGTATCACCAAAATCTATTACCTAAATTTCCCAACATAAAGTTTTGGGTTGTCTCTTGGATTAGGAGTTTTAATCGAGATTGGAAGATGCTTTCTCTTAACTTTATCTCCTTGTCGTAGGTGGGGTTTTAAGCAAGGTTTAGAGACGGGGTTGAATAAACCTTGCCAAATTTTCGATTTTAGTCTTTTTAAGATTTTTCAACAGAGTTGGCTCAAATCAGCTGTGTCCTTGGGGGACAGCTAAGTTGGCTATATTCAGCTAAGTTTCCCACTCAACAAACTCGATGGAGCCGTTGATAGTATAACTCGGCTGCTTAAGCTAATACTTAACTTTAGTTGATTTGTGTTTTGAACAGCGGAAGACTTAATACCTTTTTGATTGATTTAAGTTTGTTTTGAACATTTGTTTTAGCACATGTTATTTATCAGTTGGATTAGCAAATAAACTAACAGTAGATATAAAAATATATGCAAGAAAGTAAATGCTGAAAGTAAAATGACACAAGTAATTTTATAGTGGTTCGAGGATGGGGTAATTCCTCTAATCCACTCTTCTCCAACTCCTGGAGGAATCCACTTAGTAACATATCCAGTTACAAAGCAGTGAACAATCTAGAGACAGTCTTGATCACACTGGCTTCTCCTGGGACTCAGCTTCTTCACGAGGTAGTTTCCTTGCTATTTCAGCTCACTTTCAAGTCCTTGGATTTGTTCACACAGCCCTCCAACAAACTTGAATCTCCTGGTTCGACCTTGAACCTTCTACAACTCCTTCAACTTGGAGAGTAGACCCATTTTTATTCTTCAAATGTTTCCTTTTCAACTGGTTGAATTTATCTTTCCTTCATAGCGTGTGTTGGATCGATTTTCTTGGAGTTTTAGGCTTGAGGAATTCTATGATAAGCTTTGAAAGTATTGTAGGTTATGCTTGCTTGAATATTGCTTGCTTTTTATCGATTTCTCAGGTAGTCAAGGTGACCTTTTCTCAAATGCTTCCTCAACATTTTATAGTGCACATTTGAAATTTGCCCGTTGAAGAGATATGCCAATTTCAAATGACACTTCTTGTTCGTTGGCTTGTCTTTTCTTGGTCTGCAACACCTGTGATGTTGACCCTTCCTCGTATCAAATGGCTTCACAGCTTTACAGGATCTGACACAAGTTTCAGTGTTTCCCATTGGCTTATTCCTTTTGTATATTTCTGGGCCAAACACTTTAAGACCTGGCAACTTGGACATATTACTATATCGAGTAATATTCTTGACTTCCTTCCACCGGATCAATGTCAGTCGTCTTAACTTGATTGCTGCCTTTACCCCTTGTGACTTGAGTCTGTTCCAATCATAAGGCTGACTCAACTATAACTTCAATGGTTAGACTTGGATTCTTTTATTGACTTGACTGACACTTCACATAGTTGTTCCTCAGCTGATTATCCTTCAGTCGAGTCCTTGTCTTCCTTCATGGCCATACTCAGCTGACACACAACAGAGTCTTCACTCTAGTCTGTAGTTGACTTCTTGCATTCTTGACTTAGCTGACTTCACTCAGCTCTTTCAGTCCTATCTATTACAATACATAATTACAAGGAATATGGGGTGCCAACTTCGTAGTCTAAGTTTTACATGGTATCATCCAAATCTAACAAATAAATTTCCTAACAATTTCCCCCATTTTGATGATGCCAAAACTTAAAACAAACAAAATAAGTACAAAGCAAACACACGCAGTGCAGTAACAAAGAATGTATGCTTTTGAATAATCAATTTTGTTGATCATAGCATTATTGTCCTTTACAAAGTCAACAATAGATAATCGAGCTTTATACAAATACAACGTTTCAATGTGTATCTAAGCTAAGTTACAAGGAGAATGAATATTACAAGGAAATTCTCAGAGCTATTACAGGGAAAACTTACAGCTATGTATTTACAGCTAAGTAAAATATGTGAAGGGGTTCGCAGCTGTCTTCAATGCCTTGTCTACTTCCTTATTCTCTCTTCTTCATCAGCTCTCCTCATGTCATCTTGACTCTCCTCCTCTTCCTTTCATCTTCCTCCTTCTTCTTCTTCTCATAGGCTTGCTTAGCAAAGTAGCGGGGTCATCCCTATGCTGCCTTTCTTCCCATTCGCGATTCAGCATCTCATTCTCTGTCTCTTGCTTCTTATTTACTTCATCTATCTTCTCGAATGCAGCTTCAATGGCCTTCCTTGATTCTTTCATGGCCATCTCGGTTTTCTTCAACGTTAGCTCTTTTCGGAACTTGAGAATAGAAGCGTGACATCTTCTTGTTGTGGGGTTTCAACAAACATGAGTTTGAAAGGGAGATTTTTCGAACTCTCTTCCCCCTCAATTGTGTCACCTCTCTTCACCTCCTTTTTAATCTCTTTCCCTTCCTTTAGTCCCTTCAAAGACTCATATTCCCCCTTTTTGGCATCATCACCAAATGAAAGGGTTAGACAAGGGAACAATCCGCTCGTAAGAAATCCATTAGGATGATAGTTGAATTTTCTTTGGATATATGCTTTGGAGTGGGTCATTGAACTCGACCAGGTAGCCTTCGCTCAGGCCACCAACTTCATCTATGTTATAAGAAGACTAAACTTCTGGTTCATGTTGTCTTCTAGGCGTGAAATTTCGCTCTGATGGTGCAGCTTAAGCAACTCCATGTCCAACTTATGCGAAGTTTCCATTCGACCATGTATTCTTTCATTCTCTCAATAAACTTTGGCGTATCCACACTCCCGACCAACATCTTTGCAAACAAGGCCTTGAAGTAACGGACTGCTCGAGCGTATGGCGATTTCTTTGTCGCGGCCATTCATCGATGCATATTACAACACCTCTAATGTCTGCACTGAGGCTTACATCACGATTGCCAAAACGAAGATCCATCGATGCATGGTGGCGTTCCATATTCTCATTTCATCACAAATTTTCTTGAACGCATTTTGGAACTCCTACCATCGAAGCCGAATCTTCTTCCCCACACCGCATTGACATCAAAACCCATTGGCACAATCGTATCGGTTGGAATGATTGGCTCTTCCTGCACAATGTATTTCTCTTGTTCTCGAGCAGAACCAGCTTCCATGTCAGGAAATTTAGCATTGAATGGAAAAATGTCTTCCAAGACATCATCTCGAACAAAAAGAGTCCTGAAGGTCCACGGTGTAGGGCTTTTCCCTATTCTTGTTGCAATTTATCAACTCTCTGTGCCTCGGCTGAGCCAGCATCATCGACATATAATGCAGCTGTGGGAGCTTGCGACGGAGCTATTAGAGTCAATTCGCTGCGATTGTGGTAGCTCGCGTAGGCCGATCGTGTTTCAACTCGAGCGATTGAATGGATCTCGTCACCTTTCGATCGAGCATTAGCCGTCTTAACAATGTCTTTGGTCTCGTGGGTTTTTCTGTTGAGGTATCGGGTCCTCACCTGTCTCATCTACATCATCAGAGTTTGATGTGGCCTAAAGCGATGGCTCATCATCAAAGTTGAATTTCATCGGAGCTGTTTTGTCACTCACATTGATCCGTGAGATGAGAACATCCTCAGCTTCATCCATTATAGAATCTTCATTATGAGTGGACTCTGCTTCATCCTCGGATCCCAGAAAAGATGTATCAATATGTTCTTGGGAATCATGAACGGCGCTGATCTCCTCTTCGGCATCAACTCCTTCGACTTGAGGAATGTTCTCATGTTCTGGTTCCTTACATAAGGAATACTCAACCTCCTTTAGGCCTTCGTTACCCCCAGCAGTCTCAACTGTTGTGGGGCCTTCAACAATCCCTTCGACAGTCTCAGCTGTCTTGGAGTCTACTACATTCCCGTCGACAGACTCAGCTGTCTTGGGGTCTTCAATGGCATCCTTCAGAGTCTCAACTCTTAGGATTGCACTTTCATGACCAAGAGTCTCAACTCCCATGGCCTCATTTCCATCATTTGCCTTAGCTGCAACAACAACTTCATCGGCCTGCATTTTAGAGGAAACCTCAGCTGCAACAGTCTCAATCGTTCGAGCTTCATTGATTCCACTCTGCTTATTTGTGGTTTGCATTCCTTCGCCTCCAAACTTCAAAGTTTTGTCTCCCACAGCGATCCTCCCGCTGCGAGGCAGCTGAATCCAGCAGAGTTACTCCAACCAGATTTGAGATGGCTGAGAGACCATCCACCTAAGCTGATCATTGGAGATGTTAGAGATGGCATAAGAACCAGATCCAGAGCTCAACATGAAGCTATGTTCACTTGTTTTATTTCCCAGATAGATCCTAGAGATGTGTCTCAAGCTTTGGATGACACACATTGGATTCAAGCTATGCAAGAAGAGATGAATCAGTTTGAAAGAAACAAAGTTTGCGAATTGGTACAAAGGCTTACCCACCAAAATGTCATTGGTAAAAAGTGGGTATTCAGGAACAAGATGAATAAGAAAGGATTTGTTGTAACTTGTAAGAAACAAAGCAAGACTGGAAGCCAAAGGGTATTACCAAGAGGAAGGTATAAATTTTGATGAAACATTTGCTCCTGTTACAAGATTGGAAGCAATACGGATGTTTCTTGCTTATGTTGAACATATGAACTTCACTGTATATCAAATGGATGTGAAGAGTGCATTTCTAAATGGACTTTTGGAAGAAGGAGTTTATGTTGAACAACCTCCATGTTTTGAGCAAAACTATTGGAGATAAGGTCTACAAGCTCAAGAAAGCATTGTATGGTTTGAAGCAAACACCAAGAGCCTGGTATGACACATTGTCTCAGTTTCTAACAGACAATGGATTCACCAAAGGCAACATTGACAAAACACTCTTCGGAATTCAAGATGGAAAGAGTATACTGCTTGTTCAAATATATGTGGATGATATCATCTTTGGATCCACAATCAAAGAGCTGTGTGACAAGTTCTCAAACCTCATGCAAGGGAAGTTTGAAATGAACATGATGGTAGAGCTGACTTTCTTCTTAGGACTTCAAGTCAAGCAATTAAAGAATGGAACCTTCATAAGCCAAACCAAGTATACCAGAGATTTAATGAAGAAATTTGGTATGGAAGAAAAAATCATCGATGAGGATTCCTATGAATATTTTAATATGCGGATGGCAAAGTTGTTGATCAAACTAGATATAGAGCCATCATTTGATCATTCCTCTATTTAACAATAAGTAGGCGGACTTCACCTTTGATGCGGTGTATGTGCTAGATTTCAACTGAACCAAAAGAGAGTCACATGATCAGACTAAAAGAATCCAAAGGTATTTAAGGGGATGCCAAGAATTTTGCTTATGGTATCCAAATGATGGAGGATTCAAGCCGGTAGCTACCCTCAAACTCAAGAAAGGTCATTCCCTCGGAAAAGAGCTATTATCGGATACTTATGCACCTAGGCACAATACCCATCAAGCACAAAAATTCATCTATTACCCCAAGAAAGCAAATGCTCAAACAAATACACAGGCATACAAACAAAAGAGACAGTTGTATGATCCTAAAACTTCCAAGCAATTTGCTAATGGGCACAATGATTTTGGAACTGATAGATGGCAACTTCTTTGAGTCAGATCATCTGGCTATAAGTTGGTTGGAGCATCTTATAGCACTAACTCCTCAGGACCTAGGCAAGTATGTGTACCTTAAAATTAATTTCCTTTATTGCAGGTTCAAGGGAAAGCTGAGTGCCAAGGAACCTGGTACATGTATAGTGGTTGTTCTAGACACATGACAGGAAACAAGAAAAATCTGTCAAACTTCAAGGAAATCAAAGGTGCAAAAGTCATATTTGGAGGAAATGAAGCTCCAGGGGAGATCAAAGGCACATGATCCATAAAGAAGAATCGTATGGATATCACAGATGTTGCATATATTAAAGGTCTAAATTTCACCTAAAAATTAATTTCCTTGATTGCAGGTTCAAGGAACAGCCGAGTGCCAAGGAACCTGGTACATGGATAGTGGTTGTTCCAGACACATGACAAGAAACAAGAAAAATCTGTCAAACTTAAAGGAAATCAAAGGTGCAAAAGTCATATTTGGAGGAAATGAAGCTCCAGGGAAGATCAACGGCACATGATCCATAAAGAAGAATCGTCTGGATATCACAGATGTTGCATATATTAAAGGTCTAAATTTCAATCTACTAAGCATCAGCCAACTATGTGACAAAGGATACAATGTGGGATAAAATATGATAGTTTGTCAGATCAAAGATGCTGAATCAAATGAGATTGTGCTACAAGGAACAAGGCAGAAGAACATGTATGTAGTGGATTGGTCAAGTGCTACACCACGCACATGTATGCTAGCAAAGAGTAAAACGGAATCAAGTTGGCTATGGCACAGGAAGATGAGTCACCTGAACTTCAAGACAATCAACAAGCTTGCAATGAGTCATCTTGTAGAAGTCTTGCCTAACTTAGTATACAAGAAAAAAAGCATATGTGATGCATGCCATATGGGAAATCAAATCAAGTCATCCTTCAAGGATAAGCCAAGTCCCTCTTCAACAAAGATATTGCATCTGTTGCATATGGATCTATTTGGTCCTGTTGAACCATGTGGCATCAGTGGAATGAAATACACCTTAGTGGTGGTGAATTATTGTGAAGCCCCGATTTTTCCGAACATATAATTGATTCTTATTGTCGTCTATGTATTGATCGACTATTTTACCGCGTCACTTTGACGGGTAATTATTAATAATATATATATTTTGTATTTTATTTTATTTCATTTATTACTTGTGATCATGATCTTATTTAATTCTATTTTGAATTTATGATCACTTGATTGATCATTATTACTATTTTTGTATTTATTAGTCACCTTAGAATTTTAAGAGACTATTTATTTTAGAGACTTTTACCTTATAGAATTAAGAATTTGATTTAGATTAAGTGATCATGAGACTTATAAGTGATCAAGGAAATCACTAATTATTTTGGAGATTGATATATTTCATCTATTATCATCAAATTTGGGAAAAAAAAATAATATATGGAATTACCATAATACCCCCTATAGTGGACGGCAATGGTGATGATTTTTGGAGTAGAAATATTATCCAACTCTTGTACATGTACACCTTATGTAGTCATCTTGTGTATAATTATACCATTAATTCAAACATTATACACATCATCTTATACATAAATTCTTTATTATTAAAATTTCCCAACATGTTGGAGTCTTCCCAATATTCCTTCTCTTCCCATACCTTGCCCATACCTTTGACCATCCTTTTGTCTCTATGCAAGAGACAATTTGCAAGACACAAAATTAATCAAAAAAAAATCTCTCTCTCCCTCCCTAATGTTGGACGGCCAACATGGCCATTTTACTCAAAAACACATTTTAATCTCTCAAGCAAATTCTCCTCCTTCTCTCTAACCTCTCTATAAAAATTCATTCACATCTTCAAACCTTCAAACACCAACTCTTCACATCTTCAAATCTTCAACACAAGTTCTTCATATCTTCAAGTACCCCTTCTTCACATCTTCAAATATTCAAACACAAGTCCTTCACATCTTCAAACCCATCTCCATATCTTCAAGAACATCTTTTTCCTAACATCAAACATACTTTCTTTCTTCAAACATCTAAACCAAAACAAACAATCTTACCACTTAAACACCAAAAAAATTCGAACACCCCTATCTCAAGGTAAGAAATTTCACTCCTCGCCAACTTAAATCTTGCTACTCATCACCTTCTCCTTTTAATTTAAGTTTATATTTTGGATTTTGAGGTACTTAGAAGACCACTTGGAGACATGCATGCATGGGGGTGAAATTTGAAGACTTGAAGAATAACTAGTAGAGAAATTTGGACTACAAGGTAAGAATTGGACACTAGAGCCCTTCTTTCTTCTTCTTTCTATTTTTTTCAAAATTTTAATACCCCTTTTTCATTTTTGAGTAATAGGGGCTGACCTTAGGTGATTTTGGAGTTGAACCAAAAATTCCAAATTTGAAGCTTCAACTAGTCTCCAATCACCTACTACACAAGGTAAAGTGTAGTCTTTTCAATTTCCTTATCTCCTTCTTTTTCTCCTTAATTTTTCTCCCATTTTTCTAACTCCAATATTTGGATATTTCATGACTTAGGGGCTGACCTAAGTGACCTCATACAAAGGTGTGAAATTTTCCTTTTATTTCACAACTTTCCAATTTAAGGTGGGTGGAAAAATGCTTTCCAACTTCTAGGTGTTTTTATATAAAATGCATATAGAATTTTGATCATGAGCCCTTGAGATATATAATCTATTTATTGCATGTCAATTTTATGTATCAAATCATGAAAATTCTCAAGAGTTGCTCAAAATTGCTATTTATTGAACTTTAGGTGCATGCATGTACAATTTAATGTTCTATTTGATGAATTCTTGTATGAATTGGACATGCATGTGTATGATCTTTGAAATCCATGTTTTGGATGACTTATAACCTGGACAAGTCGAGCATAATTGATTAAATTTCAATTTTGGACTTAAAAATGCAAAAATAGAAAATTGGTGGACTAAATTGCAAGAAAATGAAAGTTAAAGGACCCCTCTGTAAATTTCGATTTTTGGGACTGTACTCAGGTTCAAAAATGACTTTTGGACATTTTAATAAAGTTTTAAGAGTTTTAAGATAAATAAAATCAACCTTTAAAAGCCCAAGGACTAGATTGTAAAATTTTGAAAGTTTAAGGGCTACTTTGCAAATTTTGAAACTGTACCAGACCTTAATTTTAAAATTTGAAATTTTTACTCTTAAGGTACTGGAAATGACATATTTTAAATGTATTCCAAAAATCCAAGTGTTAGGGCTTGGAAAGTAATTTTTCAAAAATTGAGGGGCTAAAGTGTAAAAGACTAAACTTGAGGACCCAAATGAAATTTCCAGGACTTATGCAGCCCATGCACCTGGAAATACTAACATAACTGTAACTTAATTATATTTTGGACCCAAGGTTCAAATTTCATAACAATTGGACCCCTAAAGGCCTTAAAGGCAATTATTTCAAAATGGGACAAAAATGATATTTTCAAAAGTTAGAGGACCTACACTTATTTCTTTTAAAAACTGCTTTTGTCCCAATATCCCACTAACCATAGTGACATTTTCCAACTGGAATCACATTAAAAACCCTTCCGGTTTGTGAGTTCCAATTATTTTGAACTAAGGGCCCGCAATGACAATTTTTACAAATTTAGGGTCAATGTGAGAATTTTATAAAAACTCGACCTCAAAACTTTATAAATCTGAATCTCTGGACAATTTGGAGAATTTAGGAACTGACTTCATAATTTTTCAAGGTCGGGATATTTATTTATTTAATTTTTAACCCCAAAAGTTTTGGTTTTTACAAAACGGGGCTAAATTGTAATTTTTCTTTTATAAAGGACCTAACTCAAACTATTTTCCCTTTTACTAAAATAGCCCTGGACCCTCTGACTTGGAGATTTAATTAAACTATCTTATTTTCTCAAAAACCCTTGACTTATCGGACCGATTCGACCGACAATACCCGTCGCGGGCGACTTCTTCCTCGTCTTGCGGTTTTGAATCTATAACGGACTTATGTTCCACCTAATCTTTCAAGATATCGAAGATTGCTTATCTTTCCGATAATCATCTTCATCCAAATAACTCCACCAACACCATATTGCTACTCGTGAAATTTAAAAAATTTTCCTAAACCGCTTCCCTGAATCAATAATACTCATTGCTGGTTGATCGCTTGTACTTGCATTTACTTTCTGTCTGAGTCAACTTGGTGTGTCGAGCTCACAATCGGAATGGATACGTCGGGGGATGCAACCGGGCAGCTTGGCTGCTATTCCACTTTTCCGCCCCATCGCCCTAATCCCGCAATCGAGGGACGGAGTGTCCAAGGGAAGCGGGTTGTAGTACTTGAGGTATATTCATGATTATGATAAATCCGAGCCTTGCAAGCTCCACTTGTGGATTTTGTCTTTGCCTATGGAGCGATAAGGTGACAGGTCTTGGACCATCTTGCCCGAGGAGTTACAAGGAAGAATGAAGGAATCGTTTGCCTCGATCCACACGATTCCCGGAGTTATCGGACCCGTTTGGTTGGCGCTACACCATGCGCGCAACCGCTACTTGTTTTGCATTGATTGGCGCTACAAATCCGTGACGCAACCATTATTTGTCTTGCATGGGATTGGCGTTACATTTCGTACGCAATCCTACCTGTCTTTCCCGAATCACATAGTGCCTGTGTGACCACGAACTATTTTCTTGAATCAGTATAAGTATATTACTTAAATATATTTATCACGACGCTTGTGGATCGTGTGTGAATTCATGCATCATACTCAAGCGTTTTCATATAATCATTTTCTCGCATTAACTATATATCGCCACACTTGCACACGATCACCCCATCCACCGAGATTTCTATCTCATCCCCACCGCTTTTTCTAACCTTTAGATGAGGACTTCGTTGAAGATGCTGAACCGACCACGGATTGAGCCCTTGTACTCCGCTTGTTGGATTTACTATCTTTTGTTGTTGACTTTGCTGGACTTGTTACTATTAATTGCTGTTGGACTTACTACTTCTTGTTGTTGTTGTTGGACTCTTTTCTGGTGTTTGTTGTTGGACTCTTGTATTTCCTTTCATTCCGGTTTGTAACTGAAGGGCGTAGGACCCTTTGACTTTAAGTTGTTTTCTTTAGATCATGTCGGGGATGTAATTTGGATTATGGACTGTAAGTTGTAACGTGTTTCTTTATTTCCGCTGCGATTTAGACTTTGTTCCATTGGGTTTTGATGATATTCGTCTAGAATGTTTGGTTTACTTTTATTTAAGTTGTGGATCGTCGTCGCGTCCGGTTTGGGCGTGACAATTAGAGTGGTATTAGAGCTCGGCTAGTAAGATGGAAACTTACACCGAGCCGACCCGGATAGGACCCTCGATCCGTGTTTTGGGTATTACCGCGACTTGGCCAATTAAGTGTGAAATCGATTTCAAATTGGTATAGAACCGTCTTATTGATGTTTGAACTAAGTTAGAACGCATATTTGGAGATTCCATAGTCATACTTGTCTTGACTTAGTTGATTCTTGACCGCTTTCTTTGTTCATTCTTTCCTTATTCCCTCCTTATCTTTCCTTTACCTTTGACTCGATCCGCCTTAGTTTTGTTTGATCGGGATGGAGCCGCGCCACCTTCTTGGTGGGACGTTTTTCAAGCCCATGCCGAGCGGAGTACTACCGGCACGATGATTCACCGGCACCAGGAGAGTGATCGAGCGACCTCAAAGCTATCCGAGGAGCGCCCGGTAATGTGGGGGACTGACACGCTTGGCAAGGAGCCAAGATGAAAAGAGCGAGTTGACCACTATCATTAAGGACCGGGACAACACCATACGAGCGGGAGGATCAAATACTGAGAATAACCGGAGGCGTGGGAGATTGACGCCCGCCTATCTCGCGACACCGTTGAGCGCTTGGAGAGACCTCATCAAGCGATGACAGATGATAGAGGACCTTACACAGGCCCTAGCTCGAGAGACGCTGCTGCTCGGGAGGCTGCTGTGGCGGCTAATGCACACCCATTGCCACCACCCGAGGTGGAGCCCGTGCTGACGCCGAGGAGGACCCTAAGGAGGACCCGAGGAGGATCCCGAGGAGGATCCGATCGAGGTCGGAGAGCCCGAGGCACTTGAGGCCGCTCCACTTGATGTGCACAGGGATTCAAGCAAAGTGGTTGGATTTCGTTGATTGGCCTCGAGGTCGAGGCGCCACCTTAGCCCGACCAGGCCCCGATTATGGACATAGTCTGCGAGTGACGATGATGGCGATCTCACTAATTAGTTAGCTTGATTGTCGGTTTGTACTTTCGTTGTTGTAGACGCTTATTCCATGTTGTACCTTACTTTCTATTATATTAGATTCATTGTATTTTGGTTACGATGTATCTTTGACTCGTGTTACTATTGTTGTACTATGGGTGTATTCAATTTTACATTAATGGATATGCCTTATTCTATTTATTCAAATGTCTTGTGTTTGTCATTACTTTCCCTACGATATAACTTGCTTTACGCGAATAATTATTGTATCATTTACTCATGGATCGCAACTAACACTTCAAGATACTGAGAATGGCTGAACATCGTGGACGTGGGAGACCTCGCCGCGTTCCCGAGGAATGACAATGTACCCGGGGACCGGGTACCCTCCCCGAATTACCACCGCCTCCTTCACCGCTGCAGAGACAACTTGATCGCAGCCCCGCAACAAATCACTGGTTTTCATGAAGCAACAAGCGAGCCTCAACCCCGTGCTCCCGAACTCGCCAGAGAGGCGAACGATCGCACGTTGGAGCAATTTCTACGGTTCGACCCACCGGCTTTCTTAGGAGAGCCAGATGATTTAAAGGCAGAAGAATGGATAGAGAAATTGGAGAATATCTTCAATGCTCTCCAATATTCAGATGAGCAGAAAGTCACACTCGCCGTATTTCATCTGGAATCGGCTGCTAGAGACTGGTGGAGGGCAGTTGAAAGAAGGTGGGAACAGGACCGGGTAGCCAGAACATGGGGAAATTTCTTGGCCGAGTTCAATGAACAGTACATTCCACAGGTTGTGAAAGAGGCGCGCCGAGATGAATTCCACAGATTGAGGCAGGGGAACATGACTGTAGCTCAGTATGAGTCTGAATTTCATCGATTGTCCAAATATGCTCTAGGGACAATCAGTACCGAAGAGGATAAGCTTTACAAGTTCACTCGAGGATTGAAGCTGGAACTTGAAACAATCGTTGATCTGTTGAATCGACAACCTACTCAGCCGCGGTAGAGGCAGACTCTGCATTGAGTCGGGATCAACCGTATTGGATAGATTCAACAAAGTAGGCCATCGAATGCAGTCTCAAGAGAAACATTGTGGGACAACCATCTAAACAACTGCTAAGTTTCGAAGGGACCATTAATAAGACAGATAAGGAAAAGGACCAAGATCAAGGAAAGCTGGTCAAGTGTATCGCACATTGCCGTAAACCGGGACATACGCCAATGATCGTTAGCGTAAACAAGGAAGGTGTTTGCGCTATGGTAGTAATCAGACACCAGGTGAAAAAGATTGCCAAGTACGATGACCAAACCAAACAGACGCAGCTTGTTAAATCGAATTAGCCAGGGTAATCGGGCAAGGATGCCCGCTGAGCATTTGCACTAGCCGGACAGACGCTCTACAGACAACCGACGTGGTGGAAGGTCCATTAAGCTATGTGAACCGGAAAACCCGAAGTGGAAATTTCGGGAAGGGCACGAGTTAAGATTGCCCCAATCATTTCAAAGAATGAAAGCGAGGAAGGCGATCACCGGAGGGGCACGAGGGTACTTGGCGTTTGTAATTAACAAACCCACGGTTGAGACACAAATTAACCAAGTACCTATAGTATCGAGAATACACGGATATATTTCCACAAGAACTCACCGTCCCTCCGGATAGGAAGTCGAGTTCACCATCGAGGTGTTACCGGGACCGCCCGATTGCCGAACACCGTATAGAATGGCTCCTCTTGAGTTACAAGAATTGAAAACGCAATTACAGAAACTGATGGATGTGGGATTTATTACGTCTCCGCGGGGAGCACCTGTGTTGTTCGTCAAAAAGAAAGATGGCACCTTAAGACTATGTATAGATTGTCGTGGTCTTAATAGCGTGACCATCAAGAACAAATATTCCCTCCCGAGGATAGACAAACTATTTGATCAACTTCAAGGAGCGACGGTGTACTCGAAGTCTGATTTACAACAAGGATATTACCAACTGAAGATCCACAAAGAAGACATTTCCAAAACTGCATTTCAAACCCGATATGGACACTACGAGTTTGTAGTGATGCCTTTCGGTCTGACGAATGCACCAACAGCATTTATGGATCTGATGCATCGAGTCTTTCAACCTTATTTGGATCAATTCATAGTGATATTCATTGATGACATACTCGTATACTCTAAGTCTAGAGAAGAGCACGAACGTCATCTGAAAATCATTTTGGAGACACTACGAGAGCATAAGCTGTATGCCAAATTCAGCAAGTGCAAATTTTGGCTTAGTGAAGTCGCGTTCTTGGGACACATAGTATCCGCACTGGATCGCCGTAGATCCTTCAAGGTACAAACAGTGGTTGAATGGAAACAACCTGAAGTCTCAGAACGAAATCGGGAGTTTCTAGACTAGCCGGATATTATCGAAGATTTATCCAGGATTTCTCCAAGATAGCGGACCACTCACTCGACTAACCCGAAAACAAGTCAAGTTTGAGTGGAATGAAAAATGCGAGGCGAGTTTCCAAGAGTCAAGAAACAACTTACTACGGCTTGATGTCTTAGCCCTTCCAAAGGGAACCGAAAACTTTGTCGTCTGACAAGTGATGCATCAAAAGAAGGACTAGGAGCAAGTGCTCATGCGGGAAGGAAAAGTTATTGCTTATGCATCACGCTCAAGCCGTATGAAGTCAATTATCCAACGCATGACTTGGAATTGGTAGTGATAGTGTTCACGTTAAAGAAATGGAGACACTATCTCTACGGAGCAACATTCACGGTTTTCACGGATCATAAGAGCTTGAAGTATCTATTCTCCCAGAAAGACCTCAATCTGAGGCAACGGAGATGGATGGAGTTGATTGAGGACTATCACTTTGATATTCAATACCATCCCGGGAAAGCTAACGTAGTAGCTGACGCTTTGAGCAAAAAGGCGAGCTTAGCCAGACTTATGATTCGAGAGTGGGAATCATTAGAAGAGCTGAGCAATTGGAATCTGACGAGAACCAATACTCAGATTTCATGCGCTAATATTTCGATTAAACTCGATTTGCTGAATGAAATCAAGGAAGCACAAGAGAAAGATGCACATCTTCAGAAACTGAAGGAGAAGATACTTAAAGGAGACAGATCAGAATTCTCGGTACATGAAGATGGAGTTATCAGATTTTGGAATCAAGTTTGTGTACCGAGTGATGAGCAGATTAGGAATAGAATCCTCGCAGAAGCACACCGTTCGAAATACACTATACATCCTGGAGGAAACAAGATGTATAAGGATTTGAAACGGAGTTATTGGTGGGTAAACATGAAGAACCAGGTAGCGGAATTCGTTGCGAGATGCTTGACTTGTCAACGAGTAAAAGCAGAACACCAACGACCATCTGGTTTACTACAACCATTGAGAATTCCCGAGTGGAAATGGGAACACATAACGATGGACTTCGTGACGGATATACCAAGGACCAGAGGAGGCCATGATGCTATTTGGATAGTTGTAGACCGACTAACGAAATCTGCACACTTTTTACCCATCAAGAAAACTGATATCTTGCAGAAACTTGCACAGATTTATATCCGAGAAATCATTCGACTGCATGGAGTACCATCGACATAGTATCCGACAGAGACCCGAGGTTTGTATCCAGATTTTGGAAGTGCTTGCACGAGGAATGGGTACCTCGCTAAGTTTCAAGACAACAAAGACATCCACAAACCGATGGACCCGAGCGAACAATTCAAACCCTTGAAGATATGTTGCGAGCCCGCACATTGGATTTTCAAGGAAGTTGGGATTCACACTTACCATTAGTCGAGTTCCCCTACAATAACAGCTTATCGTGCCACGATTGAGATGGCACCTACGAGGCATTATATGGGCGAAAATGTAGATCCCACTACACTTTGGGAGATTGATGACCAATGGACTCCGAAAGAGAAACGAAAGTCGCCCTCGATTCCAAAGGTCGACTTAGTTCGGAGGCCATGGAGAAGGTCAAGCTGATCAAGGAGCGGATTCGCACGACTCGGAGCCGCCAAAAGAGTTACACGGACAAGAGAAGAAAGGATTTGGAATTTGAAGTCGGAGATGAAGTATTTCTCGAGACTCTCACCACGAAAAGGATTAATCAATCCGAAGAAATGAGGCAAGTTGAGTCCGAGATATGTTGGACCTTACAAAATTTTACAGAGGATCGGGAAGTTAGCCTACCACTCGAGTTACCAAAGACCATATACGGGGAATGCACGATGTATTCCACGACGAGATTGAAGATGTATCAACCAGGATCCCGAACATATCATCACTCGAGATACTCCTCCTCTAATGGAAAATCTATCCTACACCGAGAGGCCGATCCGGATCATTGATCGTGACACGGCAGGTTGTGTAAGAGAGAAATTCCGATGGTTAAAGTGGTGTGGTAGAACCACAACCGAGACAAAGACGCAACGTGGGAGATGGAAGAAGACATGAGGAATCAATATCCAGAACTATTCTGAGGAGAATTTGGGGACCAAATTCTTTTAAGGAGGGGAGGATGTGAAGCCCCAATTTTTCCGAACATATAATTGATTCTTATTGTCGTCTATGTATTGATCGACTATTTTACCGCGTCACTTTGACGGGTAATTATTAATAATATATATATTTTGTATTTTATTTTATTTCATTTATTACTTGTGATCATGATCTTATTTAATTCTATTTTGCATTTATGATCACTTGATTGATCATTATTACTATTTTTGTATTTATTAGCCACCTTATAGAATTAAGAAATTGATTTAGATTAAGTGATCACGAGATTTATAAGTGATCAAGGAAATTACAAATTATTTTGGAGATTGATATATTTCATCTATTATCATCAAATTTGGGACAAAAAAAATAATATATGGAATTACCATAATACCCCCTATAGTGGGCGGCAATGGTGATGATTTTTGGAGTAGAAATATCATTCAACTCTTGTACATGTACACCTTATGTAGTCATCTTGTGTATAATTATACCATTAATTCAAACATTATACACATCATCTTATACATAAATTCTTTATTATTAAAATTTCCCAACATGTTGGAGTCTTCCCAACATTCCTTCTCTTCCCATACCTTGCCCATACCTTTGACCACCCTTTTGTCTCCATGCAAGAGACAATTTGGAAGTCACAAAATTAATCAAAAAAAAAAATCTCTCTCTCCGTTAGCTTCCTAATGTTGGACGGCCAACATGGCCATTTTACACAAAATTTGGTTAAAATTTTTTCATCCAACACATTTTAATCTCTCAAGCAAATTCTCCTCCTTCTCTCTAACCTCTCTCTAAAAATTCATTCACATCTTCAAACCTTCAAACACCAACTCTTCACATCTTCAAATCTTCAACATAAGTTCTTCATATCTTCAAGTACCCCTTCTTCACATCTTCAAATATTCAAACACAAGTCCTTCACATCTTCAAACCCATCTTCATATCTTCAAGAACATCTTCTTCCTAACATCAAACATACTTTCTTTCTTCAAACATCTAAACCAAAACAAACAATCTTACCACTTAAACACCAAAAATTCGAACACCCCTATCTCAAAGTAAGAAATTTCACTCCTCAATTCAACTTAAAATCTTGCTACTCATCACCTTCTCCTTTTAATTTAAGTTTATATTTTGGATTTTGAAGTACTTAGAAGACCACTTGGAGACATGCATGCATGGGGGTGAAATTGGAAGACTTGAAGAATAACTAGTAGAGAAATTTGGACTACAAGGTAAGAATTGGACACTAGAGCCCTTCTTTCTTCTTTTTTTCTATATTTTTCAAAATTTTAACACCCCTTTTTCATTTTTGAGAAATAGGGGCTGACCTTAGGTGATTTTGGAGTTGAACCAAAAATTCCAAATTTGAAGCTTCAACTAGTCTCCAATCACCTACTACACAAGGTAAAGTGTAGTCTTTTCAATTTCCTTATCTCCTTCTTTTTCTCCTTAATTTTTCTCCCATTTTTCTAACTCCAGTTTTTTGATATTTCTTGACTTAGGGGCTGACCTAAGTGACCTCATCCAAAGTTGTGAAATTTTCCTTTTTTATTTCACAACTTTCTAATTTAAGGTGGGTGGAAAAATACTTTCCAACTTCTAGGTGTTTTTATTTAAAATGCATGTAGAATTTTGATCATGAGCCCTTGAGATATATAATCTATGTATTGCATGTCAATTTTATGTATCAAATCATGAAAATTCTCAAGAGTTGCTCAAAATTGCTATTTATTGAACTTTAGGTGCATGCATGTACAATTTAATGTTCTATTTGATGAATTCTTGTATGAATTGGACATGCATGTATATGATCTTTGAAATCCATGTTTTGTTTGATTTATAACCTGGACAAGTCGAGCATAATTGATTAAATTTCAATTTTGGACTTAAAAATGCAAAAATGGAAAATTGGTGGACTAAATTGCAAGAAAATGAAAGTTAAAGGACCCCTCTGCAAATTTCGATTTTTGGGACTGTACTCAGGTTCAAAAATGACTTTTGGACATTTTAATTAAGTTTTAAGAGTTTTCAGATAAATAAAATCAACCTTTAAAAGCCCAAGGACTAGATTGCAAAATTTTAAAAGTTTAAGGGCTACTTTGCAAATTTTGAAACTGTAACAGACCTTAATTTTAAAGTTTAAGATTTTTACTCTTAAGGTACTGGAAATTACATATTTTAAATGTATTCCAAAAATACAAGTTTTTAGGGCTTGGGAAGTAATTTTTCAAAAATTGAGGGGCTAAAGTGTAAAAGACTAAACTTGAGGACCCAAATGAAATTTCCAGGACTTATGCACCCCATGCACCTGGAAATACTAACATAACTTTAACTTAATTATATTTTGGACCCAAGGTTCAAATTTCATAACAATTTGACCCCTAAAGGCCTTAAAGGCAATTATTTCAAAATGGGACAAAAATGATATTTTCAAAAGTTAAAGGACCTACACTTATTTCTTTTAAAAACTGCTTTTTTCCCAATATCCCACTAACCTTAGTGATATTTTCCAACTGGAATCACATTAAAAATCCTTCCGGTTTGTGAGTTCCAATTATTTTAAACTAAGGGCCCGAAATGACAATTTTTACAAATTTGGGGCCAATGTGAGAATTTTATAAAAACTCGACCTCAAAACTTTAAAACCCTGAATCTATGGACAATTTGGAGAATTTAGGAACTGACCTCATAATATTTCAAGGTCGCGATATTTATTTATTCAATTTTTAACCCCAAAACGGGGCTAAATTGTAATTTTTCTTTTATAAAGGACCTAACTCAAACTATTTTCCATTTTACTAAAATAGCCCTGGACCCTCTGACTTGGAGATTTAATTAAAGTATCTTATTTTCTCAAAAACCCTTGACTTATCGGACCGATTCGACCGATTAATACCCGATCGCGGGGCGACTTCCTCGTCTTGCGGTTTTGAATCTATAACGGACTTATGTTCCACCTAATCTTTCAAGATATCGAGGATTTCTTATCCTTCCGATAATCATCTTCATCCAAATAACTCCACCAACGCCATATTGCTACTCGTGAATTTTCAAAAATTTCATTAACTAATCGTCTTCTGAATCAATAATACTCATTGCGGTTGATCGCTGTACTTGCATTTACTTTCTGCCTGAGTCAACTTTGTGTGTCGAGCTCGTAGTCGGAATGGATACGTCGGGGATGGAACCGGCAGCTCGGCTGCTATTCCACTCTTCCGCCCCATCGTCCTAATCCCGCAACCGAGGGACGAGTGTCCAAGGAAGCGTGTCGTAGTACTTGAGGTATAATCATGATTATGACAAATCCGAGCCTTGCAAGCTCCACTGTGGATTTTGTCTTTGCCTATGGAGCGATAAGGTGACAGGTCTTGACCATCTTGCCCGGGAGTTACAAGGAAGAACGAAGGAATCGGGCTGATCCACACGATTCCGAGTTATCGGTTTCCGTTTGGTTGGCGCTACAGTGCATGAATCGCTACTTGTTTTGCATTGGTTGGCGCCGCAAACTGCCGCAACCATTATTTGTCTTGCATGGGATTGGCGTTACATTTCGTGACGCAATCATACCTATCTTTGCACGAATCACATAGTGCCTATGTGACCACAAACTATTTTCTTGAATCAGTATAAGTATATTACTTAAATATATTTATCACGACGCTTGTGGTGTGAAATTCATGCATCATACTCACGCGTTTTCATATAAATCTTGTTTTCTCGCATTAACTATATATCGCCACACTTGCACACGATCACCCCATCCACCGAGATTTCTATCTCATCCCCACCGTTTTCTAACCTTTAGATGAGGACTTCGTTGAAGATCTTTGAACCACCACGGATTGAGCCCTTGTACTCGCTTGTTGGATTTACTATCTTTTGTTGTTGACTTTGCTTTGGACTTGTTACTATTAATTCTTTGTTGGACTTACTACTTCTTGTTGTTGTTGTTGGACTCTTTTAAATCGTGTTTGTTGTTGGACTCTTGTATTTCCTTTCATTCCGTTTGTAAATCAAGGGCGTAGGACCCTTTGACTTTAAGTTGTTTTCTTTAGATCATGTCGGGATGTAATTTGGATTATGGATGTAAGTTGTAACGTGTTTCTTTATTTATGCTGCGATTTAGACTGTTCCATTGAGTTTTGATGATATTCGTCTAGAATGTTTGGTTTACTTGTATTTAAGTTGTGGATCATCGTCGCGTCCCATTTGGGGCGTGACAATTATTTTTTTAGATATACATGGACTCATTTACTTACACCCTTTTTTTCCTGTTTATATTCATATCTCGTTGTTTAAGTTATCTTTGCTAACCCAACCGATAATAACATTGTGAAGAACAAGTGTTAAAAATAAGTTTAAAACTATCAAGGGTGTTAAGTCTTCCGCTGAACAAAACCAAATCAACTGTTATTCTAAGTGTTAGCTGATCACAGCTAAGTTATACTATCAACACTCGATTGTGTAATGCATTGAATGGGCAACTTTGCTGAAGAAAACCAACCTAGATGTCCCTCAAAGATCTAGCTAATTTGAGTAAACTCTGAGATTATTTTAAGGACTAAATTGTGAAAAGTTGGTAAGGTTTATTCAACTGCCCCTTCTAAACCATACACCACACCCCTTGGGACCTACAAGTGGTATCAGAGCGGTTGGTTCATTGAGTCTTCTGCACTAGTTAAAAAAACATTTCCTCACCCACTGATCTTTATGATTCATTAGGCAAAATGATAAAAGACTTTGAGCACACTAGAACCTCAGACACACTCTTAAATGAGGAAAACAACCATCTTAAATGCCAAAAGTCACAGCTGACTAAAGCGTTGAGCACTTTAAGTCACATAGCCGATGAGAACGCAAAAAGTCAAGGCTGAAAATGCCAAAATCAAGCGAGTTAGTTAAATCGAAAAGAGAGAAACATCTTAAAAATGTGATTGCTTCATTTACAAAGGCATCCAAATCATTGAATGAACTAATAATAAGTCAAAAGGAGTATGAAGATAAGACAGGTATAAGATTCAATTCCTTTGTCCATAGTTAAACTCCTAGATTGATTTTAGAGAAAAGATCCTCAAGTAATGAAGGAATCCAAAAACCCAAAGCACCATATTTTGCACCAACACCCACACCAAAACACAATCACAACAACACTGGCCTTGGATATAAGGGAAAAGGAAAGAAGCTAGTACAGTACACTGAAAGGACAGCTGAAACAAAATTCAGAAAATTCCATCAGCAAACTTCTAACAAAAAATACTCTATGAAAGCTAAACAGAGCTACCAAAAACACCATAAATTTCATCGAAGAAATTCATATGATGGGAATGGTAGAAACTATCCAAACCAAGCTGATGGGAATAACCAAGTGAAATATCAGCAAAGACCTATGGGACACAAGCCGAAATGGCAAAGACCCAGACTCAGACTATGATGGATGTAGAGTGCACATGAAGAGTACCTCGGATACCTATCAAATGCTTGTAAACAGATTGGTTTCTTGGTTCAGCAAGAAACAAAATTCAATAGCTACATCCATAGCTGAAGTAGAGTTCATAATTGCGGGCAGCTGTCGTGCACAAGTTTTCTGGATGAGAGAACAACTGAGAGACTATGATATAGAAGAAAGAGAAATTCTAATTATGAGTGATAACACTAGTACTATTGCATCACTCTGAATCCAGTAATGCATTCAAGAACAAAGCACATTGATGTCAGATATCATTTTATAAGAGATCATGTTGAAAAGAAAGACATCATTTTGGAATACATCTCAACTGATAAACAGTTAGCTGATATATTCACTAAGCCTCTATGTGAATCAAGATTTGAAGAGCTTAAGAATGAGCTAGGATTAATTGAGCTAAGTTAGGAGACTCAGATGACTCAAATAGCATAATCCAAGAAGAGAAATAAAAATAAGCAAGTTTCACATTCCAGCCAAGTGAAACAACCAAGACGGAAAGTCAGCTGTATCAAATTAGCTGACAGCTGAGTGATCATATGTGAAGAGAGAAACAGAGTTGAGTCACTTCTGGATGATAGCTGAGTTATTTATGGGCTAAGTGACAAAACGCTGTCGTTTTTTGCGACCTGGAATGTTTTGGACATTACGTCAGTGTAATAATGGTGTCAGTACAAAAGCACATATTTAGCCTATGATTGGATATAAATGCTGATGCATTTAATGCGGGAAATTAATGTGGTTTCAAAGGTTCAATCCTGATCATTGATTTTGATCAAGTTTTTCAAAATTCCAAAAACTGTCCTTTCAAGTCCTATATAAACCAAAACCATATTTCTCTCTCCTCACAAACAATCTCGTCTTCAGCAAGCAAAGCAAAGTTCTCTTTGTGCAAGTTCTAAAACCCTAGTTATTAAAGTTAAGACTCTTTGTTTCATTCACCGGGTATTTTCTAAGAAAATGGATGCCTCATTTGATTTCATCAAGATTTTTAAGAAAATCCACTCGGGATCTATGGTCGACTTCGAAGGAATGCTGAAATAGGGTGCAGATAAGGCTTTGGTCAAGAAGATTGCAAAGAGGCATGAGAAGTCCGGTCTGAAGGACTTTCTCATGATGGAATTCTCTCATACCTACTTGGAGGAAGTTGCCATGTTCTATGTGAACGCGGAAGTTCATGATGGTGAGATTCGATCATCCGTCCACAACAAGGACAATAAAATTACTGTTGCTGGCCTTGCTCAGCACTGCAATCTGCCCTCTAAAGGGTTAAAGAAAATAACCAAAAAAGATGTGAACTTAGTTGCTGCTTGGAAAGAGATTGCCAAGCCTGAGTCAGCTACGAAGGCTGTTTATACAGCCAAGAAGGCTATGATCAAGAAAGATTACCACAAACTGAAGGACATCATGTCCAAGTGTGTCGACATGAAGTTCGACAGCATTAATCAACTGTCTCGAACTAAGCTAGTGGTGATGGCTGCAATCATGGAAGAAAAGAAAGTTAACTTGGCTGAGTTTATCTTCAGCCGAATATGTCAGAACGTGATCAACAAGATTATCAAGGAAGATGGTCTGTTTGGAGGTTCATTGGGATATGGCCTAGTAATTGGCCACCTTATGAAAGCTAAGGAGATTACCTTGAGGCATGGAAAGCCTTTCTATGTCAACAAGAAGATGTTCAAGGCCAATCTTTCTAGCGCACAGAGGCAAGCGCATGCAAGGAAAGCTGATACCAGTGAGGGTGAATCAGCTGATCCTACTCCAGAAGACACAAATAAAACCGCCCCAGCTCTCTCTTAAGACAATTGAAAAAGAAAATAGTTGTTGCAGCTAAGAAAGCTCCTGCCCCTGCACCGATCCCAAGAAAGCACCCGCCCAAGAACTAAGTCTAAGCAAGCTCATGCCCCTGCATTTGAACTAGAAGCACCTATCCCTGCAGCCGAAACTAAGAAGGAACCCTTAGTACCTTCTCCAGTCGTGAAGAAATGACACACTGCAGTGCCTCTAAAGGCAAACGTCAAAAGAAGAAGACCGCTGGAGAAAAGGCCTTCACCTTTGATGAGCCTGAGAATGTGGAGCCAAAAATTCCTTTGGGTCCAACCAAAAGAATAAGGTTGTTCAAGAAATCGGAGATGGAGAAGCCAGTTGAGTCCGACACTCAACCTGCACAAGAAAAGACTGTTGAAAACTCAAGTAGAGCAGTCAAAGGAAATCGCTAGTGGTGATGTGGTCACCATGGAAATGGAAAAGACTGTTGATGACGATCAACAGACTATCAATACCCGTTGTTCGGAAACAAGCGTGGAAGAACAAGGAGCGAGAGACAAATGAGCACTCTAAAGAAAAAGTTGTCCAGTCCCCCGGCAGATGCCAAAGAACCGAGAAGGAACATGCTTCGCTTGCCACTATTCAGGAGGAAGGAGATGATGATGTTGTTGTGATGTTATCTCCTGTCTATCCCGACTTTCGAAATAGATCGAGGTATGGAGAATATGGAAGCCGAGTTACACAAGATACCAATTTGAGCCCGAGTTCATTGAAGAAGATGAGGAGCTCATGAGTTTCTTGGGTGACATATCAATTAGCTCGCCGCCCTTGATCCTCGATTTTTGCATGACCATCCTTTATCAAAGGAATGATGAAGAGAAACATAGAACCATGAAAAAGGCCAAAGCCATTGAAGAATCAAAGAGGCCTCATTCATGTGCCTTTACTTGATGCGCTAGAACATGCCCCGGAATCAGCCTAACAAAGAACGGCCAAAGTGACATAGAAGAGATCGATCTCCCGTGGCAAAGCAGAGAAAGTCAATTTCAAGCTATAAGAGAATCCAAAGAGATGCACGAGCAACGAATGCAAGAGGGTCGGGAGATTCTTCTTCACTCTCCTTAGTCCCTGATGTTATGGATGTGTTACGCAACATAGTTGTTAACATTGCTGCTACCACATCCCCAGTGCACTCTGAAGATGGCACCATATTTATTGGCGATGAAGCTAAGGATGGTGATGAAGTGGGCACCTTAGCCAAGCCAACTCCTACAGAAGGTGTTGAGACACCTGCCTCCACGGCTGATTACTCAAAGGGAACTACAGCTGAGTCTCAGGTGCTGAGTAACCCCATTCCTCATGACTTAGCTGGTGCGCCAGCTGAGAGGGAAACTCTCACCACCACAGCTAGGTCGGAGGATGTTGTGGGAAACCAATCATTGAAGTTTGGAGGCGAAGGTGAGAATCTTAATATTCAGCAGAGTGAAGTTAACGATGCTCAGATGGTTAAGACTGTTTCAGCTAAGACTTCAACTGCACTGCAGGCCGATGACGCTGCTGATGCAACTAAGGCAAAGGATGGATGAGAGGTCATGGGAGTTGAGACTTCTGGCCCTAAAAGTGCAATCCTAGGAGTTGAGACTCCAACGGATGCCAGTAAAGACCCCAAAGCAGCACAGTCTGCTCAAGGGATATCTGCCCAAGACCCTGCTGCAGTTGAGACTGCACACAAACATGATCAAGGCCCACCAGTGGTTGAGACTGCTGATGGTATAGGAGGCCCAAAGTAGGTTGAGACTTCCTTGGGTAAAGGAAAATAAAATGAGCCAACTCTTCATGTGGAGGTTGCTGATGAAGAAGAAAAAATCAGCGCCCTTCACGATTCGCAGGAAAATATTGATACTGAATTCCTGGAATCCGAAGATGAAGCTGAGTCTACTCCCGTTAATACATCTAATAAGGACACATCTGAGGATGCTCATGCCTCTCGGAGTCAAGCCAGTGACAAAGCTGCTCCGATGCGATTTGTACTCGTTGATGAGCCAACTCCAATAGCTCCATCACCTTCCGATGATGCTGATGAGTCACCCGAGGACCAGAAAACTCAAAAGGAAGAAACAACTGATACCAAGGAAGTTGTTAAGACAACTGAGGATCAGTCAGCTCAGCAGGCTAACACATCTGCTCAAGATGCCGATGAAGCTGAAACATCTGAGGCACGAAGAGCTGAGAATATTTTGAAGGAAATGGAAAAGGCCCCACAGGCTCAAGGTGTGGGTATTCCTATTTTTCCAGATGACCTTTTCATGGAATATTTTTCATTTGAAGCTCATATTCTTTTTTAAGCGGAATCTGCTGCGGAACAAGCTCGTTACAATGTCCAAGTACCCTAAGAAGAACTCCGAGCTCCAAGTGAATCTGCAATTGTGGTTATAGGGTTTGACTTTTTAATGCAAGATGGTTTAAGAAGATCGATCTGTTTGAGACAAACTAACTTCAAACGCATTTAAAGCCATTCGTGTAGAGATCGAGAAGATGGAGCATGGCTTTGCATCTTTGGACCAGAGGCTAGACAACAAGGATGCCACAATAACTGGAGACATCATAGGCACTGTATTAAGATTAAGATAATGGGTGGGACAAGTGAAAGCTTTGAGGAGAGAGCAGGTCACCTATTTCAAGTCTTTATTTGCTAAGATGGTGATCTGGAGCTCTGACAACCTCAAGTTCCAGCAGAGGCTTCGAGACCACATTTTCAGGATAGATGAGTCTCACAAGTCAGACATGGAGTTGCTCAAGCTGCAGCATAAGAATGAGATTGCCAGATTGGAGATCAACATGAGTCAGCAGATTCAGGTTCTCCAAACAGAAATAAAACTGATGACAGCGGAGTCTAAGGCAATACGGTCTGAATTCCAAATAGTTTACTCCTCATCTAATGTTAATCGATTCTACAAACAAGAGACACGATTTTATTCTCGAGTTGTATGTTCCCTGGCCTAACTCTACCCTTTGGTGATGATGCCAAAAAGGGGATGAGAAAGCCATGAGGAACCGGAAGGAAGGGTTAGGGAGCGATAAGGAAGGATATAAAGGGGAAGCAATTAAGGGGGAAGGAAGCTTAGTGAAAAATCCCCCACTGAAAATTATGTTTGCAAAACCCCTCAACAAGGAGAAGACACATCCTCACTTCTCAAAGAGACTACCTAAAGAGTCGACATTGAAAAAAGTTGAAATGGTAGTCAAGCAATCGAGAAAAGATATTGAAGATGAGTTTAAGAAGGTAACTGAGAAACACTCTGAGCGCATTAAAGATATCAGAACAAGGTACGATAGTCCACCAGCAAGACTATTGAAGGATTCCCCAGCTATTAAACCTCCAAGAGAAATCATGATATTGATGTTGGATCTGAGCCCAAATCCCTAGAGGAGTTTCAAACTCTAGACGATGAAGGTTATTTTAAGAACTTGACTCTACCGCAGGCATGGGACTTATATTGGGAGAAGGGTCTTGATTTGTGCAAATCAGCTGATATGCAATAGAGTTCCAGCAGTCACTCAGCTGGAAGTGCACCAATACAGTACACTCCCAGAGGGGGAGCTGAGTCAACAAGAGGGAGGGGAAGGTCTGGAAGTAGTGGAAGAGGTAGAAGCACTCCACCATAGCCAAGACCACAAGATATAAGGTACATCGATCCACATAAAAAGGGAATTAATTATTGGGCTAGGTATGACCATCTTGCCAATCTAGAGGTGAAGCGCAAGAATGAGGAAGTTGTGAGAAGGTAAGAAGCCGAAAATGAAAGAGCCATGCGTGAATTGGAGGGAAGGCAACGTAGGGATGACCCTGCTGCTAAGCGCGCATATGAAAGAAAAAAGAAATATGAAGAAGAGAAGAATAGTAGAGGAAGATAGAAGGAGAGCAGAAGATAAAGAGAGAAGAAGAAAGCAGCCAAGGCGTTGAAGACGGTTGTAACCCCTTCAATGTACTTTACTTAATTATAAATACAAGTTTTGTAAGTTTTCTTGTAATTTTATCCTTCCAGATTTGCTCTGATACATGATGTAATTCTTTGTAAGAAACTCTGATATATTGTATAGAGTAAACCATGTAAACAATTTGTAAAGGACAAGAATGATATGATCAATAAAATTGACATATTCAGCTCATACATTCTTTGTTACTGCACTGCTTACTTAGCTGTAATTTTTATTTAAGTTTTGGCATCATCAAAAATGGGGAAATTGTATGATACCATGTAAACCTTACAATAGGAAGTTGACACCCAATTTTCCTTGTATGTCTATTTGTATCGGATTGCATGAGTTGAGTAAAGTCAGCTATGGTGAAAAATACAAGTGTCGACTAAAGACTGAAGTGAAGACTCAGCTATGTGTCAGCTGTGTAAAGCTAAGTGAAGAATCAGTCGAGTGACAGAAAAGCTGTCTCAGTCAGCTGACCGACAACTAAGTCATTCCATAATGATTGGAATCGATGTCAAAGAGGTTCGCATCAGACAAGACTTGAAGAAAGCTGATAGAGATCCGTTGTCCACACCGGTCAAGTCTTTGCTGAAAATAGGCATGTGTCAGGCTGACAACATTAAAGCTGTTTTGCTGAAAGAGTGCAAAAAGCAAGGAACCAATAGGATGTACCTGAAAACCTGCAGAGACCAAGGGAAGGCTGAAGAGCATTAAAACCATGGTACGATCCCCATTAATGCTGCAAGGACAAGACATGCCAAAAACCTACGAGTGCGATTTGAATTTTATGTATATCTCTTCAACGGACATATTTTCGAATCCTCACTATAAAAGGCTGAGAAAGCAAGTGAGAGAAGGTTACCGTTCTAACAAGCAAGCAATACCTGCAAACATTCTCTCGAGTTTACCAATATATTCCTCAAGCGTAAAACTTAAAGGAACTCGATCCAACACACTCTTGAAGGAAATAATTCTTCATCCAATTGAAGAGGAAAAAATTTTAAGAACAAAAGAGGTCTACTATCCAAGGTTGAAGGAGTTGTAGTAAAGTTCAAGGTCGAACCACAAGTTTCGAGCTCGTTGGAAGGTTGTGTGATCAATTCCAAGGGTTTGAAGGGAGCTGAAGTAGCAAGGCAATTGTCTTGTTAAGAAGTGGATTCCCAGGAGAAGTCGGTTGTGTGATCAAGGCTGTCTTGGACTGACAACTACTTTGTAACCAGGTCTATTACTTAGTGGATTCCTCCAGGAGTTTTAGACGAGTGGATTACAAGAATTACTTCATCCTCGAACTACTATAAAATTTGCTTCTGTCATTTACTTACAACACTTTATTTTTCCTGCTTATATTCATATCTGTTGTTTAAGTTATATTGCTAACCCAACTGATAATAACATTGCTAAGAACAAGTGTTAAAAACAAGTTTAAAACTATAAAGGGTGTTAATTCTTCCGCTGAACAAAACCAAATCAACTGTTATTCTAAGTGTTAATTGATCATAGCAAAGTTATACTATCAACAGCTCAGTCTAGTCTGTTGACTGGGTAACTTTGCTGAAGTAAGCCAACCTAACTGTCCCTCAAGGACCTAGCTGATTTGAGTAAACTCTGAGATTATTTTAAAAGGACTAAATTGTGAAAAGTTGGTAAGGTTTATTCAACCCTCCCCCCTTCTAAACCTTACACCACACACCTTGGGATCTACAAATGGTAAAAAAAAACATATTCCTCTAATACATGATGTGACTAAACACCTATTAAAAATGGAGTTATATCCGTTAACAATGTGAAATCATAAGTAAATTTGGTCAATCCTCTAACTAAACCTTTGGGGAGAAAATTAATTTATGAAACATCGAGGGAAATGAGACTTAAGCAATTTGATAAATTAATAGTTAGAGAAAATCAATCTCTGTGATTGGAGATCCCATGAATGAGATTCATATGGGTAATACAAATCACTTTTTAATTTTGTTAGCACTAAAATTGATTGCCCCATTCTATGGTGTGAGAAGTGCTAAACTGTAATTATGTGAGGATGAGTTGCTAAACTCTTAATGAATTTCATATCCCTTAAACATGGTATATTTAATTGGAAATATACTTGATGAGATTCACCTATATGAGTGTGGAGTGAGACTGCTCCTGAGATTTTGCCTCACTATAGCTCTCATGAATATCACGCATGCATGTGCATGGCCTATTAGTGCAAAACCACATTGAACAACAAAATATTTGCTATAAATGCTAATATAGTTTAGATTACAGAAACAAAATATGATTACAAATTACAGAAAAATAAAAGCAATTTATAATAACGAAATTACAAAAGCATAATATCAAATTGGCACGAATCGTGTGTTGAACAAAGTATCCTTAAAATAGATTCATCTCTTATTCTGGACATCTATGTCCCCGGATAAGATGGGAAAAACCTGGTTACGTTAGAAGTCTGGCAAACCAAAAATAATGCATGGAATTTATCACCAATATGCAACAGGAAGCCAAAGGAAACAAGAACAATATGTAGAGAAATATCTGATGCAAGTATTGAGTGTTGTGTGGATTGTGAAAAATTGGACACCTTTTATAGACTTCAAGATCAACCCATTGCTTGGAGCATTCATTTTCCCAGTCCTCCATGACTTGGGAGTTTCGGCTGCCTTCACTATCCCACTACTCTATGACTTGGGAATTTTAGGTGTTACAAAATCAAATACCGTTGGAGTTACATATTTCTTCATTATTGGAAAAATAGGTCTAAGAAAATTATGTCAAATAACACAATATCCATTCAACTTTTCCAATCCCCTAAATGAATGAAAATTTTGAAGATATAAAGATTTGGTGATAAAATTCAATATTGAACCCTACATATGATAGGTAGGTGTTACCATTTGAACATTCCCTTGTGAAAATATATTCACCTTACTAGTTGATCAGTCGACCAAAATATATTTGAAGTGTTTGTCATTTTTGTAAACAATGATATACCTCACACCGATTCTTCCTAACATACTTTAGTTTTTTTTATACGGCATGCAATGTGGGAAAGGGATTGAAGCGGATCCCTAACCTGTATATTGCCAACAATTTACATAGTTCAACCATTTACAATCAATGAAAGTTAATCCTAATTCTAAAATAGGAAAATTCTAGATCAAGTCTACCTAAACTATTTACAGTTCTTGGTACATTAAGATCAGAAAAAAAACTTTTGTAACATTTCTACCTATCTTTGCTATACTATCAACAACTTGATTTGCTTCTCTTTGAGTATGTATGATCTTGAAGCTTCTATGAGACAGTTGTTTCTTGATGCTGGTGATTATGTGCCTTAAGTTCCAGTGCCTAGGTAAGTTCTTATCGATAGTGCTGACAACAGTTAAAGAATCAGATTCAAATATGATGATGTGTCCATAAGTTGGAGGTAGTATAGTTAAGCCAACTTCAAATGCTGCAAACTCCACTTCAGTGTTGCTGGAAACAGAGAGAGCTTGGGAGAAAGCCCATAGGATGTTGCCATTCCAATCCCTTAACACTCCACCAATTCCAACATAATTAGGACTTTGGAAAAAGCCATCTATGTTAACCTTATACCAGTTAACAGGTGGTCTTTTCCAAAAGAACTGGGAGGTGGTATTTAGGAACAATTTCTCTGAAATTGATACCCAACTGACAAGTAATATGGAAGTATCAATGCCAATGCTTTTTCTGAAACAATATACTCTTACAGAGAAGAAGTAAATGAGCTTCATCTTTCCAAATAATTCTTCTGAAATTGAATTTTTCATCCTCATGTTTACAACCGTTTCTTTCCTTCCATGTGTATCAAAGGATTAAACAAGGAAGAAGAAATGACATATGTGTTGTGTGTGCATAAGATGTGAGATTTCTCCAAGCAGAATGGAAAGTGCTTTGTTGATTTGTCCCATTGATGCATTGACAGGTGGCTGTTTGGTCTGCCATTGGGGGTTCAGGTTGGTTGGGGTTGACTATGTAGGGGGTACTTGGTCCCTTGGAATGCCTTCAGTTGGGCTGAGGTCGGCTTTGCTAGTTAGCTGGGTTAAGCGTGGTTTGGTCGGGCCACGTTAGTAGGTCTTAGACTGCCACATGGGTGTATTAGTCATCACGAGTTTGCCAGCTCAGCTTGGTGTCATCAACGGCCCCCAAGTTTGAAGCCAAGGAGGAGATCTATCGAGACGGGTTGGAACTTGAAGAGAGAGAGAAGTTGAATGAATTTGAAAAGGTTGACGGTTGTCAATCACATTAATGATTGAAATGGCACATTAAATGGGGCAATTATGGCAGACACATGGCAGCCTGTGACTGGACCGCATGGACACGAGAATCAGAGTGATGCGATGGTTTGTATTGAAACGTGTTTCAAAGGTCGCGCCTTTTCAAATGGGCGCATCTTTTCGAGAAACTTTTGCCTCAAAATATACCTTTTCAGCCTTCATTTTCACTTTTGCTTTGCATATTAAGCTTACTAGAGAGAGAAGAAGACCGAGCAGGGTTCAGGTAGGCATTTGAGAGAAAAAGAATACCAAGCTTCCTTAGGTAATTTTCAGTATTTTTCTTTCCTTTTCCCCTTCAACATATCTGGTTCCGAGGAAGATGGCCAAAATAGAGAATAAAGCAGCGAAGTTGAGGTTGAAGACCCTCCTTCTAAAATGGATGTTTCCCAGGAGAGGTGACGACATAGTGGATGTCAAAAGTTTGGATGAAGGTTCCGAATACGAGACCCCTTTAAGAATGGAAGAAAATGAAGAAATTTTGTCACCGGCCCCAATCGCTGCTATAAGGGGTGGAGTGGTATATGGGCCTGAGGAACTACCCATAAGAGAAACTAGGGCACCAAGGCCGAACACTAGTGAATCAGTTGGGGCCTCTAGAGTAGGACATGGCACAGGGCCGAGTAGGGGCGAAGCCATAGGGCCAAGTAGAGTTGGGCGAGGTGCAAGACTCTCAATATCTGGTCAGGCTGATGTGGGGGCACAGGGTGCAATCTGAAGACCTCCAATGAATTATAGGACGGATTGGACCAAAACCAACTAGAACTTGATTTTGGGTATGCTGATGCAGTCCAAGCTGGACGCCTTATATCAGGGTCATAATATCCCAAGTAATGTGAGATTTTGGTCACCTGATCTTGAAGAGGTACCCAAGCCTAGATTCGAGGAGGTCAATGAATTGTTTATTTGGAAGGCTACTTCAGACAGCTTGAGAGGGAGACCGTCAGGGTCATATTACATTCAGACCCAAGATGGATACCCAGAAAACTTGGTTGAGGGCCTTCCTGGGTCTTTGAAAGAGTTGAAAGATAAATGGTTCTGGGTAGATGGGGATTGGATGAGCCCCAGTCGTAAGGAGGACAAGCCATTTCTTGCCCCTCCTCTCGAATTTCAATATGATTTTCGTAAGTTTATTTCCCTATTTTTTGCTTTTTCCAGAAAATTCTAATATTTAATTCTTTATTTTTTGTGCAGGAAATCAACCCTCTCGAGGTCGCCTTTCAAACGAGTTCCTGAAGAGGTTGGACGACATGAAAAAGTCTTTGAAGGCAAGCTGAAAAATAAAGCTTCTGACCCTCGAAGCTGAGTTGGCTCAGGCCGGTCTGCGAGATAATCTCCAAGCTCAATATAACACCAACCACAGGACCGAGCCACGAAGAACTGAGCAAAGGGCTGCGCCTCAACCATCTCAAAGAACTGAGTAGAGGGCTGCTCCCGAAAGAACTGGGAGGGTTGAGCAGAGGACTGTGCCCAAAAGAACCGAGCCAAGAGAAGAGGCTCAAGGTAATGTTGTTTAAATGCTTCATGTATACTTGTTTATTATTGTATATTTTGATGATGTTGTTCTTTTATAGATACCGAGGCAAATATGGACATGTTGGATCGTCTGAAAAGGGTGAAGAAGACGGCTGGGAAGGCTGCCAAAAATGGGCTGAAATTCAGAAGGGCAAACGGAAGGTGGGGCCTGAGACTAAAATGCCCCTGAGAAAGAGGAGGAAAAAGGGTTGAGATCCCGGGCCGGGCCGACTAAGCTTGCTAGCGGACCCCAAGGGTGGATCCCATACTAGTTCCCTCAGGCGGGACAATTGAGGCCCCCAGACGGAGCTTTTCTGACAATTTGGGGCCAGAGGGCAACTTCGTTCCTCTCAACCCTACTTTGGAGGAACCTCGTGAAGGGATGGCTGGGCTGCGGCCACAATGGCTTGTGGAGTTTGTTAAATGCTCCAAACGAACTAATGAGCATGTGGCAGCTCTGACCGGGACTGGGAAAGCTACTAGGAACGTTTTGGCCAGAGCCTGGACTACGGGAATTGAAGCCCTCTACTAGGAAATGGGCTGAAAAAAGAAGCTTCAATACTGCATGGGTCTCTCTGGTCGGATAATTGGGAAGGTGTGCCATGCCATAGGTGAAGGGAGAGAGTTTGAATCATGCTACAAGGATATACGAGATGCCCACAACCTTTGCATGGGGGTGTAGCAGTCTCTCGAGCACCAGGTTAAAGAGGTTGAGAAAAAAGTGAAGGCTACCAAGAAGGTCGAGCAGGATGCCAAGGTGGCCATGGATGAGGCTAAGTTATCTGCGGACACCTTTCAACTGCAGATCAATGAGCTGGAAGAGGTGGCGACCAAGTGTTAGGTGGAGCAGACCATATGTGAAGAAGAGCTCAGAAAGCAGATGGAGGAAGGATTCAGGAAGCAGCTTGAAGAGGCCCGCCAAGAATATGGGCAGGCACCGGTGAACGCCTTCAAGGAGTCCGAGACTTCCTGATTTATGCTCACTTGTGGTCATGCCACTAGTATGGGTAAGATCTTGGAGGACTTGAAGAAAGGCATAAATGTGGCCCAGCGTGAAGACGAGCTCAAAAACCCTCCCAATCCAAAATTGAGGAGCTTAAGCCCAAGTTTCCTAACGCGGTTGGCTATGAGGAAGAAGCTCCCCCGGCCGAGGAAAAAAATGCAGAAGAAGTGGCCTCGAGTGGCCAGCCTCAGGACCAGGCCTTAGCTAAAGATAAAACCCCACGCCAAACTATGAAAATATTTCGTTATGAACAAAATTTTCATTTTCAGTTCCTTTTATTCTGTGCATGTTTGAATTTGTACCTTATTTCCAAAACAATTCTTAGTAATGTGCTCGGTATTTGATCGAGTTTAATGAGATGTAATGACTAAATAATGTGCCCAGAACTGTGCAGAGATAACTGATACATGTAAAAATTTATATGTAAAAAATTGTTAAGTATTGTGCTCGGAACTAGGCCGAGGTTATTTTGACGATCTTGGAGCTAGGTCGAGTCTTATAAGATGAAAATTTGTTAAGTGATGTGCTCGGAGCTAGGCCGAGATAAATAATACTGAAATTTAGGGAAAAGATAACTTGCTCGGTGCTAGGCCGAGAACATATGTTTTATTGATAATACTTCTTTAAATATGCTTCATTCCAAGGATGGTTAATTTTTCTCCACTTAGATATTCGAGCCCGTATGCCCCATTCTATAAAACTTTGGTGACTCTGTAAGGCCCTTCCCAGGTCAGCTTTAGTGGACATGTGTCAGCTCCAGTGATTTTTTCAAGACTAGGTCTTCGACCTGAAATCTCCTTTCTTTTGTTTTGGAATTGTAATACCTTTCACTCCTTTGTTTATCCATCTAAGCTCTTAGAGCAGTTTTATTCGTGTATTCTAAAAATTTGCAATTCGAAATGTTGGGGCACCAATCTTAACTAGGATGATGGCCTCATCCCCATAAGGCTGGGCAAAGGGTGTTTCTCCTGTGGTTGATTGGTGTGTTGTTCTGTATGCCCAGAGTACCTCGAGAAGCTCCTCAAGCCAGTTTCATTTGGATTCCTCTAGTCTGGTCTTTAACATGTACTTGAGGATTTCGTTTAGTGCTTCAACCTGGCCGTTGGATTGCAGATGATATGGGGTGGAGAAATGATTCCTGATGTGCAAATATTTGCAAAAAGTTCAAAATTTTCGATTATCAAACTGCTTCCCGTTGTCTGATACTATTGAGAATAGCATTCTGAATCTGCAGATGATTGACTTCCAAACGAAATCTACTATCTTCTCCTTGTTTATCTTGGCTAAGGGATCCGCCTCGACCCACTTGGTAAACTAGTCGATTGCCACAATGGCATACTTCATGCCTCCTTTGCCAGTGGGGAGTGGTCCAATGTAGGTCCCAAGGGGTGTGAGTAAGGTTTAGAAGGGGAAGGGGGGTTGAATAAACCTTACCAAATTTTCGATTTTAGTCCTTTTAAGATTATTACAGAGTTTACTCAAACAGTTGTGTCCTTGAGGGACAGCTAGGTTGGTTATTCAACAGAGTTAGCCACTCAACAGACTCGATAGAGCTGTTGATGGAATCACTCAACTGTTTAACATGAACTTTAACTTGGATGTGTTGGTTTTATCAGCGGGGGACTTAACACCCTTTGAATTGTAAACTTGTTTTAACACATGATTTTAGCACTTGGTTATTAATCAGTTGAATAGCAAATATGAATTTATTAGCAGGTATGATGTAAGTATACAGAAATATAAATGTGCTGAAAAATAGATGGCACAGTTAATGTTTATAGAGGTTCAAAGATGGGGTAATTCTTCTAATCCTCTCTTCTCCAACTCCGGAGGAATCCACTAAGTAACATATCGAGTTTACAAAGTGGTGAATGTCTAGAGACGACCTTGGTCACACTACCGGCTTCTCTTTGACTTTCGGCTTTTTTACAGGCAGCTTTGCCATGTCGCTTCACTCACTTTCTCAAACTCTTGGATTTGATCACGAAGCCCTCCAATAACATGATACTGGTTCGACCTTGAACATTCCTACAATCCTCCTTACCCTTTTTGATTCTTCAAAAGTTTCCTCTTCAACGATTTAAAGTTGTCTTTCCTTCACGGACTTGTGTTGGATCGATTTCCTTCGAGTTTTAGGCTTGAGGATTTGCTTGAATATTCTTGAGAGTATTTGTAGGTTAATAGCTTGAATAATGCTTGATTTCTCGTGTGCAAGGTAACCTTTTCTCAATAAATTCCTCAGCCTTTTATAGTGAACTTTCGAAATTTTGCCCGTTGAAGAGATAGGCTAATTTCAAAAGTCACTTGTATTCGTTGGCTTGTCTTGTTGCAGTCTTTGATGTTGACATTTCCTCATATTTAAAATCCTGCAAAGCATTGCGGTTCGACATTTGGTGCGAAGTGCTTCCCATTGGTTTGTTCCTTTTGCACACAACCGAACTAACATTTTATCTCGACAACTTTAACATGTTACCATTCTCGAGTAACATTCTTGACTTTCATCAACGGATCTCATTCCGTTGTCTTGACTTGATGCGATCTTTTATTCCCCGGTGACTTGAATTAGCTTCTAATCCTTGGAGGACTCATATGTCACTTCAACTTGAGACTTGGCTTCTTGAGTTGACTTGACTCGACTCTTCATCTGGTAGTTCCCACACTCATACATCTTCAGTCGAGTTCTTGACCTCCCTTTTTAGCCATACTCAGTTGTCTTGCAGCGGAGTCTTCACTTCAGTTTTCAGTTGACTTCTTGTATTTCCAGGCGTAGCTGACTTTACTCAGCTTTTCTAGCTTTATCTATTAGAATGCCAATTACAAGGAAAATGGGGTGCCAACTTTCTAGTTTAAGTTTTACATGGTATCATCAAAATCTACAAAATAAATTTCCTAACAATTTTCCCCTTTTTGATGATGCTAAAACTTAAAACACTCAACAACATGTTAACATCAATGATACATACAGACAATGCAGTAACAAAGAATGTATGCTTAAATAGATCGTTTTATTGATCATACCATTCTTGTCCTTTACATAGCTGTTTACAAATAGTATCATAGCATTCTTGTTAAAACAAAACACATATATATGCTAAGATACAAGAGTAAATACAAAGTGAAAAATTATAGGGAAAATCACTAAGTATTATAGATGACTTACAAAAATTTATTTACATAAGTAATATACATGAACGGTTAGCAACAACACTTCAACGCCTTTGCTGCCTCCTTCTTTCTTCTTCAGCTTTGTCGAAGTCATCAGCTCTCTTTCTTTTTTTTTTCTTCTTCTACAACTCTTTGCTTCTTTTCATATGCTCTTTTAGAGGCATCAGCCTTCCTCTTCCTCTCGAGCCATAGCTGAGTCTGCCTTTTGTTCTCTTCTTCCTGTCTTCTTACGTTGAAAGAGTCCTCCTCTTCTTTCTCGGGATCTACATTTTCAATATTCTTGGGTTTTGGACGAGGTCGAGAACCTCTTCCACCACCACTTCTTCCTCTTCCTCTGGGTGTGTATTGCACGGGAGTCTTCTATTTAATAGCTGAGCGGCTGCTTGTAGACTGCTGCTTTTCAGCTTCTTCACCCAATGTTAGACCTTTCTCCCAGTACAGATCCCAGGCTTGGGCTAGTGACATCCCTTGGAAATAGCCTTCGGATTCGAGCGTCTTGAATTCTTCAACTGATCTCGGCTCGGATCCATTGTCAGGTATAACATCTTGATCCTTCCCTGCTGGAATGCCACCATATTGTTTCAGCACTTCTTTAACATGGGCATCCTGCTTTTTGGAAAACTATTCAATCCCTGCTTCAATGATTCGTCTCTTCTTCGACATTGGCACATCAGATTGCTCAATGGGTAGGGTTACGGGGAGTTTTGTTGGGAAATTTATAGATTTTGATGAATGCCATGTAAAACTTGAACTAGAAAGTTGGCACCCCATTTTCTTGTAATTTGCACTGTAATAGATAGGACTGGAAAAGCTGAATCAAGTCAGGTATGCCTGGAAATACAAGAAGTCAACTGAAGACTAAAGTGAAGACTCTGTTGTGGAACAACTGAGTATGGCCAAGAAAGAAGAACAAGAACTCGACTGAAGATGTATCAGCTGAGTAACAACTGTGTGCAGAATCAGTCAAAGTCAACTCAAGAAGCCAAGTCTCAAGTTGAAGTGACAGGTAAGTCTTCCAATGACTGGAGCAGAAAAAGTCACCTGGGAAAAAGGCAGCAGCCAAGAGAAGCTAATTGAAATGAATCAGTTGCACAGAAGTCAAGAACATTACTTAAATAAGTAATACTTCCATGCTGCCAGGTCTTAAAGTGCTCATCCTAGAAGCGTGGAAAAGGAATAAACCAATGGGAAGCACTGCACCTCGTGTGAGATCCTGAAAAGCTGCAAATTCATTTAATACGAGGAAGGTCTACATCTCAAGATTGGGGACCAAGAAAAGACAAGCCAACAAACACAAGTGACCTTTGAAAATCAGCCCCTCGTCAACGGGCAGATTTTTGAAAGTTCACTATAAAAGGCTGAGGAAATTCATTGAGAATGGGTTACCTGAAACACGAACAATCAAGTATTATTCGAACTATTAACTTGAAAATATTCTCAAAGATATTCAAGCAAATCCTCAATCCTAAAACTCAAAGGAAATCGATCCAACACAAGCTGTGAAGGAAAGACAACTTCAAATTTTTGAAGAGGAAACTTTTGAAGAATCAAAAGGGGTCTACTATCCAAGGAGGATTGTAGGAAGGTTCAAGGTCGAATCAGTATCAAGTTATTGGAGGGCTTCGTATCAAATCCAAGAGCTTGAGAAGGTGAGTTGAAGTAGCAAGGCAGGTGCCATGTGAAGAAACTAAGTCGGAAGAGAAGCCAGCTGTGTAACCAAGGCTGTCTCTAGACTGTTCACCACTTTTTAAATTGATCTGTTACTTAGTGGATTCCTCCAGGAGTTGGAGAAGAGAGGATTAAAAGAATTAGCCCATCTTCGAACCTCTATAAAAATTAAGCGTGTCATTTATTTTTCAAAGACATTTATATTTCACATACATACTTTATATCTGATGATTTGCTATCCAAACTGATTAATAACCAAGTGCTAAAATCAAGTGTTAAAACAAGTTTAAAACAAATCAAAGGGTGTTAAGTCTTCCTCTGATAAAACCAATACAGCCAAGTTATGTTAAAGGTTAAACAGTGAGTTATTCTATCAACACTCTATCGAGTCTCAGTGAGTGGCTAATCACCGAATAACCAACTTAGTTGTCGCTCAAGGACTTAGTTGTTTGTGTTAACTCTGTAATTTCTTTAAAAGGACTAAATCGAAAAGTTGGTAAGGTTTATTCAATCCCCCCTTCTAAACCTTACTCACATCCCTTGGGACCTACAAGTGGTATTAGAACGGTTGGTTCATTGAGTCATCCGCACCGTTCTTGAACTAGATCTCTATCTTTTCTAAAAGACTTTTAACACTTGCATTTTCAAAATCTTTCATTTTTAGCAAAGTTATTATCATGGAAGCAAATTTGACACGCATTCCTATGTTCACTGTTGAGGAATTTGATGACCGGAAAATTCGTATGCAGGCTCATCTATCTGCTTTACATGATGAAATATGGCTAGTGATAGAAGATGGGCCACTGCAAATACTTAAGGTGAACACAACTGTAAGAATAGCAGCTGTAGTAGCAGAAGCAGATGAAGAAAGACCAGCCATGGCTGAAAAGCCAAGGACTGAGTGGACTAACTATGACAGAAAGAGATACAACTGTGTCATATATTCTTCAGCACATTTATATTTCTGCATATTTACTTTATATCTGCTGATAAACTTATTTGCTATCCAACTGATTAATAACTAAGAGCTAAAATCAAGTGTTAAAACAAGTTTAAAACAAATCAAAGTGTGTTAAGTCTTCCGCTGATAAAACCAACACAGCCAAGGTAAGGTTTAGGTTAAACAACTGAGTTATTCTATCAACAGCTCTATCGAGTCTGTCGAGTGGCTAACTCTGCCGTATAACCAACTTAGCTGGTTACTGAACTAGATCTCTATCTTTTCTAAAAGATTTCAAACACTTGTATTTTCAAAATCTTTCATTTTTGTTTTGCAAAAGTTAATTATCATGGAAGCAAATTTGACACGAATTCCTATGTTCACCGTTGAGGAATTTGATGACTTGAAAATTCGTATGCAGGCTCATCTATCTGCTTTACACAATGAAATATGGCTTGTGATAGAGGATGGGCCACTGCAAATATTAAAAGTGAACACAACGGTAAGGAGAACACACTACGACTCAAGGAGAAGAAGGCTCAAGAAAGAAGAAAGAAAGACCAGCCCTGGTTGAAAAACTAAGGATTGAGTGGACAAAACGATGATAGAAAGAGATACAACTTGGACAATGTGGCCAGGACATACTCTACAAGACTTTGGACAAAGCAATGTTCAACAAAGTCAAATGCTTTAAAACATCAAAAGAAATCTAGGATAAACTAACTTTAATTTGTGAAGGATCAGAGCAAATTAAAGAAAATAAATTATATGTTGCTGTTCAAAATTTGAAAATTTCAAAATGTTTGCAGGAGAATCTATGAATCAGCTGGATGCAAGATTCACTGAGATCACAAATGAGCTTTCAGCTCTTGGGAAGGAATACACACAAAAGGAGATGTGTATGAAGATCTTGAGGAGCCTCCCAGCTGAATGGGAAATGAAGACTATTGCTCTAAGACATTCAATGGACATATCAAAAACATCCAATCATGAGCTATTCTCAGACCTCAAAGCCTATGAGTTTGAGCTGAGAAAAAAAGATCAAGAGGAGACAACTGTGCACTTTGAGACAGTTGCGTTAATAGTCAATGATGGAAAGAGAGTTGAACCCAAGGAAGCCATAGACCAGGAGGAAATAACCCTAATGGTTAAAAGATTCAACAAGTTCTTCAACAAGAACTATAAGAAAATAAGGGTGAAACCTCCAGGAGGCATTTAGCTCCCTCTAAATCAAGCGAAGATAGGCCACCCAAGAGAGCTGAGAATCAAAGGGTTGAATATCAGAGAGCTGATAACCCAAGGACATAAAGAGTTAATCAAAGGGCTGAGAACTTGTGTTGGAATTGCAGACAACCAGGATATTTTGCAATTGACTGTTCATATCCACCAGTCAATCAATACAAGAATGAAGAAGAAAGAAAGGTCTTCAGAGAAAGAAGACAGGAAAAGAAAAAGGCTATGTTAGCTGCGGAGATTGTTGAGACAATCAAGTCCAAAGAAGCAGCAGACTCAGAGAGTAGTGAAGCTGACTACTCAAGTGATTCTGAAGAAGAAGCCTTGATTTATCTTATGGCTAAAGAACAAGATCAACCAGACCAAGAAGATGAGGTACACTCTAACTCATCTCATTCAGATTCAGGTAATAGCGATTGTGACGCACACACTTCATCACCAACTGATCTTTATGATTCATTAGGCAAAATGATGAAAGACTTTGAGCACATTAAATCCTCACACACACTTCTAAATGAGGAAAACAGCCAGCTCAGAAGCCAAAACTCATAGCTAACGAATGAGCCGAGAACTTTAACTCACATAGCTGATGAGAACACTGAGCTGAAGGCTGAGAATGTTAAACTATTAGCAGAGATAGTTGTTATAGAAAATAGAAAAAATGATCTAAAAATGTGATTGCCTCATTTACAAAGGCATCCAAATCATTGGATGGTCTAATCATGAGTCAAAAAGAATGTGGAGATAAGAAAGGCATAGGATTCAACTCCTTTGTACACAGTCAAATTTCTAGAGTGATTTTGGAAAAAGGATCTTCAAGAAATGAAGCATCTCAGAAATCCAAAACACCAAATGTTGCACCCACATTCATCCCAAAGCACAATCACAAACAAACTGGCCTTGGATATAAAGGGAAAGGGAAATAGCAAGTTGAGTATGCTGAGAGGACAGCTGAGAAGAAATCTAGCAAAGTTCCTCAGCAAACTTCAAATAGAAAATACTCTGTGAAGAATAAACAAAGCTACTAAAAACCCCAGAAGTTTCATCAGAGAAACACATATGATGGGAATGGTAGAAACTACCCAAGCCAAGTTCATTGGAACAATGTGAAATATCAGCAAAGACCAATGGAATATGAGCCTAGATGGCAAAGACCTAAACCTCAGCAAAGGTCATTCCAAAGGCAAAAGAGCTATTATCAGCCCACATATGCACCCAGGCACTACACTCAGAAATATCACAACTACCCAAAGAAGGCAATTGCTAAAACACACACACAGGCATACAAACAAAAGAGACAGATGTATGAACCTAAAACACCCAAGCAATTTGCTAATGTGCACTATGATTATAGAAACGTATAGATGGCAACCTCTTAGTGAGTCCAAATTTTGGCTATAGGTTGGTTGAATCATCTTACATCACTAACCCCTCAAGACCCTGGCAAGTATGGGTACTTAAAAACTAATTTCCTTGTTTTCAAGTTCAAGGAACAGTGAGTGCCAAGGAACCTGGTACATGGACAATGGTCGCTCCAGACATATGACATGAAACAAGAAAAATCAGTCAAGATTCAAGGAGATTAGAGGTGCAAAAGTCATATTTGGAGGAAATGAAGCTCTAGGGGAAATCAAACAGGAACCATCAAGAAAAATGGATTAGAAATCACAGATGTTGCTTATGTTGAAGGCCAAACTTCAACCTGTTATGCATCGACCAACTCGTGACAAGGGCTACAATGTTGGATTCAATATCGGAGTGTGCGGATCAAAGATGTTGAATCAAATGAAATATTGCTTTGCAAGGATCAAGACAGAAGAGAAGCTTTTCAAGACAACTTAGCTGCGAGACAGCTGAATCCAGCTAACTTGCTCCAACCTGATGTGAGATAGTTGAGAGACTATCCACCAGAGTTAGTCATTGGAGATGTTAGAGATGGTGTTAGAACCAGATCCGGATAGAGCTAGAAGATGTGTCTCAAGCATTGGATGACACACGCTTGGATTCAAGCCATGCAAGATGAGTGAACCAAGATGAAAGGAATAAAGTATGGGAGTTGGTGCAGAGACCAACCCATCAAAACGTTATTAGCACAAATTGGATTATCTGAAACAACATGAATGAGGAATGATCTGTGGCAAGAAACAAAACAAGACTGGTAGGCAAAGGGTACTGCCAAGAGGAGGGATTAGATTTTGATAGAACATTTGCTCCTGTTGCAAGATTGGAAGCAATAAGAATGTTTCTTGCCTATGTTGCACACAAGAACTTCACTGTATATAAAATGGATGTGAGGAGTGCATTTCTAAATGGACTGCTAGAGGAAGAAGTCTATGTTGAGAAACCTCCAGGTTTTGAGCAGAACACTATTGGAGACAAGGTGTACAAGCTCAAGAAAGCACTATATGGATTGAAACAAGCACCAAGAGCATGGTATGATACATTGTATCTATTTCTAACTGACAATGGATTCACCAAAGGCAAAGTGGACAGAACACTCTTCAGAATTCAAGATGGAGAGAGTATACTGCTTCTTCAAATATATGTGGATGACATCATCTTTGGATCCACAAATAAAGAGCTGTGTGATAAATTCTCAAACCTCATGCAAGGCAAGTTTGAGATGAGCATGATGGGAGAGCTGACTTTCTTCCTAGGACTTCAAGCCAAGCAATTAAAGGATGGAACCTTTATAAGTCAAACAAAGTACACCGAGATTTAATGAGGAAATTTTGTATGGAAGAGAAGTATTCTGTGAAACTACCAATGAACACATCACCAAGATGGACATGGATGCGGATGGTAAGGCAGATCAAACAAGATATAGAGCACTTATTGGATCATTGCTCTACTTAATGCCAGCGGACTTACATCACATTTGCGGTAGGTGTATATGCAAGATTTCAATCGCACCAAAGGAAAGCCACATGATCGCAGCCTAAGAGAATCCTAAGATATTTGAAGGGATTCCGGGAAGTTGGCTTATGGTATCCAAAGGAAGGTGGATTCAAGCTTATTGGTTATTCGGACTATGACTATCTTTGGATGTAGAGTTGACAGGAAGAGTACTTCAAGTACATGTCAAATACTTGGAAATAGATTGGTTTCTGGTTTAGCAAGAAGCAAAACTCAATAGCCACATCCACAGCCTAAAGCAGTAGCACATACATAGTCAGGGAAAGTCACAGTGCCCAAGTCTTATGGATGAGACAAAGAATCGAGAGATTATGAGATTAGGGAAAAAGAGATCCCAATTACGTGTGATAATACCAGTGCTATTGCAACCACTCAAAATCATGTGTTGCATTCAAGAACAAAGCACATTGATGTCAGATATCATTTTATAAGAGATCATGTTGAGAAGAAAGACATCACTTTGGAATATATATCTCAATTGATAAGCGATTAGGCGACATATTCACTAAGCCCCTATGTGAATCAAGATTTGAAGAGCTTAAGCATGAGCTAGGGTTAATTGAGCTGAGTTGACACTCAGAAAACTCAATCAGAAGAGGTGGAAGATGAGGAGATGAAAATTGAACTAGGCTCATGAATCAGCCATGTGAAACAGCTATGTCGGAAAGTCAGCTATATCGAGTTAGCTGACAGCTAAGTCACTCAATGAAAGGAGAGAAGCAGAGTTAAATTATCTTTGATATAAGTTGAGTCATTTATGAGCCAAGTGACAAAAATACGATCATTTTTAACGAGCGGGAATGTTTTTAAGGATGACGTCGGCGTAATAATGACTGGGCATGCAAAAAAATTGCACATTAAGCATATGATTGGATATAAATGCTTGCCGCATTAAATGCGAAAATTAAATGCGCTTTGACGTGCTAAATGAGCCGTTGATCTTGATAAAAAATCCGAAGACATGTCCTTTCATAACCCTTATATATTCATTTTTCTAGTTTTCTCTCTCTCATTCGGAAACTGTTCATTTTCAAGCAAAAAGAAAACAAGTTTTTTTTCTCTCTCGAAAAACCTAAGTGTCCTCAAGCAAGTTCGTCAAGTTTTAATCGGTAAAAATATCTAAAAATGGCACCTAAGTTTGATTTCATCAAGTTATCAAAGCAAATCCACTTAGGATCATCAGTGGATTTCAAAGGTATGGTGAAGCAGGTTCTCGATGAAATTGTTGTGAATAAAATTGCCGAGATGTTAGAAAAATCAGGTCTTAAGGTTTTTCTCGACTTTAGAATACTCGCATACCTATCTCGAGGAGGTAGCGCAGTTCCATGTTAATGCGGAAGTGCAGGACAAAGGAATCAAGTCTTCGTCCCGCAAGAATATTTTGATAAATGCTAAGGACCTTGCGAGAACGCTTTATTGTCGTCGATGGAATGAAGGAGATAAATGAAGGCGATGTTGATTTGGTTTTGCATGGAAAGAGGTAGCCAAACTAGAGTCGTTGCTAAGGTGATCTACACAACGTGAGAAGGCTGGAAGGACGACTATCATCATAAGTTGATGGATGTCGTCTCAAAGTGTGTAGACATGAAGTTTGGAAGCTTTAATCGGATGTCAAGACAAAGCCGATCGTCATGGCTGCGATCATGCGGCAAGAGAGTCAACAGGTGAGTTTATATATAGTAGACTCTGCCTGAATGTGTTGAATAAGACGTTCAAGGATGACGGATCCTTTGGAGGATCTCTTGGATACGGCCTCATAATTGGCCACCTGATGGAAGTGATGGGCATTCCCCTTCGACATGGAAAATCCTTCCATGTAAACAAAAAAAATGTTCGGGCTAACCTCTCCAGAGCCCACGCGAAGAAAGCGGACACAAGTGAGGGGAATCACCAACCCGAGGACACAACTGTTACCCCTCCTCCAAAGAAGAAAGCTGCCCCTGCAGCTGCGAAGAAGAAGGCTGCCCCTGCAGCTAAGAAAGAGGATGCACATGCCCCGCCAGAGTCACCTACACATGCGGTCGTGTTTCCGCCCTCGCAATCGAGGGTGGAAGGAAACCCAAATCCTTTCTCCAAATTATATAGGAATAAGAGGATCGCAAGACAAGAAAGGCAAATGCCCTTAAGGAAATTCAAAAAGTTTTCACGTTTTGAGGAGCCTGAGGATATTGAAGCAGAGGTCCTCCCGCTACCCAAGAGAGGAAAGACTGGTTAGGCGGTCAATTAGAGAAGACAATCGAGTCCGCCACTCACCGGAGAAAGCATCCGAGATCACAAACTCAAGAAGTGCAATCTCTGAAGTGATTGATGATCAAGCCAAGTCTGCCGAGGGTGATCGCCAGAGGCTCATCAAGACTCACCGTCGGACAACCGAGGGAAGTGAAGCGGTGAGACAATTGAACATCCCGTTGAAAAAGTTGTCTTTCCACCGCTGCGATCTTTGCTTTGAAGTAGAGAGGAGCGAAAGAGAGTATCTTGCCTCCAATCCCAGAAAAGGAAGGACAAGAAAATGAAGATCATGATGTTGTCATGTATTCTCCTCTGTGTCCAGATATCCAGAGTCGTCTTAGGGAATGGAAAGCAACGAAGCTTGATCACTCAACGGTGCAGTTCACTCACCCTGAGTACATTGAAGAAGAGGAAGAATTGCTTCGTCTTCTAGGCGTTAATACTGTCCAACAGGTAGGCCCTCGATGAAGACAACTGTCTGGATCTCCTCCGCATCATGAAGGCGGATGAGAAAGATAAAGCTGAATAGGAGGCCCGTGCATTAGAAAAAGCCAACATATGCCCGTTTACTGGAACTCTAGAACACACTCACCCTCATTTTGATGTATTCTCAGAGAGTGATGAAGATATGGATCCCGTTGCTGCAGCAGATAAGTCAGACATGCAGCAAGCTCTACGGGATTCCAGACTAATTCATGAGCAGCAATTCTTTGAAGGACCAGGAGAGTAATCTCAATCTCTCCTGCGACCCGATCCTCCGGGAGTGGCGCAACACATTGCCTCGATTATCGCCGCAGCTTATGTCCCCTGTTCAATCGGAGGATGGAACCAAAGGTACTGGCAATGAGACTGGGACTTTGGGCACCCAAGTTGAGCGAACCCCTGAAGAAGGTGTTTTACCACCTGCCCCAGCGGCTGAGCATTCAAAAGAAAAAGCCGCGAGTTTGGAGCAGAGTGACCCCATCATCGATCCTCACCGGTGTGCCACCATGGGAAAACTTTGTCCACTGCAGCAAGGTCGAGAATGCTACTGAAGACTCTAACTTGAAGCAATGAGGCGAAGTGGAAATCGAGAAACAACCACAAAGAGTGACATTAACGAGGCTCGGACAGAGTTATCCCCTAAAAATGTCACCGCTATGAAAGCTAATGACAATGTTCTTACAATCGAGGCACGGGATGGAGATGCCTCGGGAGTTAACACTCTAACACCGCAATCCTAGGGGTTAAGACTCCTATGGATGCCATAGTCCAAGACCCAAAGACAAACTGCGATTGTCGAAGGGAATATTGAAGGCCTCGGCATTGCTTGAGACTATTTGGATGTAGTGAAGGCCCAAGGAGGTTGAGACTTCCTAGGTAAAGTTGAAGAGATTCGAACATTCCTCCTGTTCACCTGTTCACACAATGAATCTAAGAAGGAGATAAGCGCACTTCATGACTCTAGGAGAATCCCGACATATCATTTAAAGTCGAAGATGAAGGCGAGTCCACTCTGTTTGCAAATCCAAAGGATTCAGGTGAGAATGTTCTCAAAACAACGAGCCAAAGTGAGAAAGTCGCTCATCGTAAATTTAACCGATGATGAGCCAACCCCGCAAATCTCTTTATCATCTAATGACGCGATGATGCGTGAAGAGATCCTGTAATTCATTTAGAGAAATATCTTTGAGACCGAAGAAGGCTTTGTTAAGGCAGTAAGGCTCGTCGGTGGGCAACACATTCCAAGCCCCAAATGAAACGAACCGTAATCTCTGCAGCTCCCGCGCACAATAACGACTCCACCAAAGATCATCACAGGCACAAACTGCACAGACTATTCCATACGTGCGCGATGATGTCTTTGAACAAGTGTTTCCATTTTCTATAGACTTGCCTGAGCTAGAGGAAGAGACCGGTAAAGAGAAGCGACGATTCATTCATCGTATGAGAAGATCCCATAATCCCTACCGACCCTATTGTACCAAAGTGATTTTGATTTCGATGCGGGAATGGCCTATGAATCAAGTGAGACAGCTGAGATTCGTGAAGTCTTCAAGAAGATCTGTGAGGATATTGCGAAGATCGAACACACCAAGCCTCACTAGACTTCCGACTGGATAATAGAGTTGCCACCCTCACAACATATTTGAGAGGGATTGTGGTACGGATCAGGGAGTGGTCTCAACAGCAAAGTGCCATGCGATTCGAACAAGTTCGCTATTTCAAAGCACTATACAATAAAACAGAGATGGAGTTGTTGCATGCCTCTCACAAAACAGAGATGGAGTTGTTGCATGCCTCTCAACAACAAAGTGCCATGCGATTCGATTAGGCACAAAATGCAAGATTATATTGAGAGGTTGCATGCCTCTCACAAAACAGAGATGGAGTTGTTGCAAGTATTCCAGAGAAGAGAAGGTCTGCGTCTTGAGGAGACCATGAATGCAAAATTCAGCCTTCTCATGGCTGAAATGAAATTGGTGGCAGCCGAGTCCAAAGCCACTCATTCAGAATTTCGGATAGCTTATGCCGCAGCAGACTCCAAATAGAATTCGGCTCTCACCCAACTCGACTTTATGCTCGCAGACATGTTCCCTGGGGTCCCTCTTTCTTTTGATGATGCCAAAAAGGGGTAAGAGGAGTCCCTAAGGAGTTTAAAAGAAGAAAAGTTGAAAGAGTCTGAAGTCAAGATGATGGTTGCTGAGAAGAATAAGGGAAAGCAGCTGAGGGGGAACATTCGAAGGACTTGACGTTAATGATTGTTGAAACCCCTCTGTAGGGTCATGTTACGGCCTCAATTATCAGCAAAATTCCAGTGACTCTGCCGATCGAACACTCTGATGTGCCAATGTCAGAGAAAAAGGCAAATCGTAGAAGCGAGGGATGGTGGAGTTCGACAAGAAGACGGATACCCACGTCGAAGAAGTGTTAAAACAATAAGGCGGCATTCCGCGGGAAAGATCAAGATGCCATTAATGATTGTTGAAACCCCTCGGTAGGGTCATGTTACGGCCTCAATTATCAAGAAAATTCGGTGACTTTGCCGATCGAACACTCGATGATGTGCCAATGTCGGAGAAAAAGGCAAATCGTGAAAGCGAGGATGGTGGAGTTCGACAAGAAGACGGATACCCACGTCGAAGAAGTGTTAAAACAATAAGGCGGCATTCCGTGGGAAAGATCAAGATGCCATTCTCGACAATGGATCCAAGCCAAGATCGAGTTGAAGAATTCAAGACGCTCGAATCCGAAGGCTATTTTCAAAAGATGTCACTAGCCCATGCCTCGATCATCTTTGGGATAAGGGTCTTAAATTGAGCGAAGAAGGCGATAAGCGGCAGACTACAGCGAGCTTATTCAAATGGTAGCGTAAGACTCCTGTACAATACACACCCAGAGGAGGAGGAAGAAGTGGTGGAGGAAGAGGTTCTCAACCTCATCCAAGACCCAAGAATATCGAATATGTAGATCCCGGAAAGAAAGGGAGACTCTACTGGGCTGGGTATGATGAAGTGCCGAATCTAGAAATAGCAAAGAAGAATGCTGAGGCCGTGAAAAGACAAGAGGAAAATGAAAGACAAACTCAACTATGGCTCGAGAGGAAGCGTAAGGATGATGCTGCGAAGAGAGCCTATGAGAAGAAAAAGAAAGCTGAGGAAGAAGAAAGAAAGAGAAAAAGAGCTGATGACTTTGACAGAGCTGAAGAGGAAAGAAGGAGGCAGCGAAGGCGATGAAGTGTTGCTGCGAACCCTTCATGTATTTTACTTATGTAAATACATTTTTTTTTGTAAGTCATCTGTATACTTAGTGAAGTGTTATGTAATTTTTCACTTTGTATTTATATCCTAGCATAGATGTCTGTATTTTGCTTTGATATAGAATGCTCTGATACCAAATGTAAACAACTGTGTAAAGGACAAGAATGTTGTGATCAATAAAACGATCAATTCTACGCATACATTCTTTGTTACTACGTTGTCTGTATGTATCTTTGCTATTTATATTTTCTTGAATGTTTTTTTTTTGTTATTTTGGCATCATCAAAAAAGGAGGAAATTGTTGGGAAATTTATAGATTTTGATGAATGTCATGTAAAACTTAAACTAGAAAGTTGGCACCCCATTTTCCTTGTAATTTTCACTGTAATAGATAGAAATGGAAAAGCTGAGTCAAGTCAGCTATGCTGGAAATACAAGAAGTCAATCAAGATCAAGTGAAGACTCTGTTGTGGAACATCTGAGTATGGCCAAGATAGAAGAACAGAACTCGACTGAAGATGTATCATCTGAGTAACCACTACGTGAAGAGTCGGTCAAAGTCAACTCAAGAACCCAAGTCTCAAGTTGAATTGACAGGTGAGTCCTCCAATGATTGGAGTAGACTCAAGTCACCTGGGGGAAAAGGCAACAACCAAGGGGATTAACTGAAATGAATTTGTTGCACAGAAGTCAAGAACATTACTTAAATAAGTAATACTTCCATGCTGCCAGGTCTTAAAGTGCTCATCCCAGAAGCATGCAAAAGGAATAAACCAATGGGAAGGGTCTACATCTCAAGATTGAGGACCAAGAAAAGACAAGCCAACGAACACAAGTGACCTTTGAAAATCAGCATATCTCTTCAACTACGGATTTTTGAAAGTTCACTATAAAATGCTTGAGGAAATTCATTGAGAATGGGTTACCTGAACCACGAACAAGCAAATATTATTCGAACTATTAACCTGAAAATATTCTCAAAGATATTCAAGCAAATCCTCAAGCCTGAAACTCGAAGGAAATCGATCCAACACAAGCTGTGAAGGAAAGACAACTTCAAACTATTGAAGAGGAAACTTTTGAAGAATCAAAAGGGGTCTACTATCCAAGGAGGATTGTAGGAAGGTTCAAGGTCGAACCAGTATCAAGTTATTGGAGAGCTTCGTGATCAAATCCAAGAGCTTGAGAAAGTGAGCTAAAGTAACAAGGCAGCTGCCCTGTGAAGAAGTTGAGTTGGAAGAGAAGCCAGTTGTGTGACCAAGGTTGTCTCTAGACTGTTGACCACTGTGTCATCTATTTTTTAGCACATTTATATTTCTGCATATTTACTTTATATTTGCTGAAAAACGTATTTGCTATCCAACTGATTAATAACCAAGAGCTAAAATCAAGTGTTAAAACAAGTTTAAACCAAATCAAAGGGTGTTAAGTCTTCCGCTGATAAAACCATCACATCCAAGGTAAGGTGCAGGTTAAACAACTGAGTTATTCTATCAACAGCTCTATCGAGTCTGTTGAGTGGCTAACTCTGCCGAATAACCAACTTAGTTGTCCCTTAAGGACTTAGTGGTTTGTGTTAACTCTATTATATTTTAAACGGACTAAACTCGAAAAGTTGGTAAGGTTTATTCAACCCCCCCTTCTAAACCTTACTCACACCCCTTGGGACCAACAAGTTTGCTCAAGATGGTGGCAGTAATTTGACCCTGCTGAGGGGTTTCAGCTATCATTAATGTAAGATCTTTCGAATGTTCCCCCTTATCCGCTTTTTCTTTCTTCTCAGCTGCAGATTCCTTCAACTTTTCTTCTTTCAATTTCCTTAGGGACTCCTCTTCCCCCTTTTTGGCATCATCAAAGGAGAGAGGGACCCCAGGGAACATGCCTGCGAGCATGAAGTCGAGTCTGCTTAGAGCTGAATTTTGTTTGGAGTCTAGCTGCTGCATAAGCTGTTCGAAATTCTAAGCAAGTTGCCTTGGACTCGGCTACCACCAACTTCATTTCAGCCATGAGTAGGTCGAATTTAGCATTCATTGTTTCCTCAAGGCGCATAATTTCTTTTCTTTGGAATTCTTGCAGCAACTCCATTTCAGTCTTGTGAGACTTGTGTAACCTTTCGATATACAGCTGCATCCTTTGCTTGAGATCAGCGTTGTCAGCCATCCAGACGAGCATTCTGCCATATAGTGCTTTGAAATAGCGAACTTAATTCGAGTCGCATGGCAGATTGTTGTTGAGACCATTCCCTGATCCGTACTACTATCCCTCTCAAGTCAGCAGTGAGGATAGCATCCCTATTTTCCTATCTTAAGTCGAGTGAGGCCTGATGTCTTTCAATCTTCTCAATCTCTTCGCAGATTTTCTTGAAGACCTCATGAATCTCAGCTGTCTCACTGATTCATTCACCAGCTAGCCACTCTTCATCAAAATTAAACTTGGCTGGAACAATGCTGTCAGTGGCAAAGATTAGATCCTCTCTCACAGTGAATCTTCGTTGTTGAGCGACGATCTCTTCTTCAAACTTTGGTAGGATCGGCGTGAAAGGAAACATCTCATGAAAGGCATCATCGCGCACATATGGGATGGCTTGCGAGGTTTGTGCCTGCGATGATGGAGCTTGTGGAGTCGTAACTGTTGTAGCTGTGGAAGCCAGCGCAGATGACTCGGTTTTAGTTGGGGCTTTGGGATTGCTTTGTCCAGCTGACTGAGCCTCAGCTGTCTTAATAGCTTCTTCAGTCTCAGTGGATTTTCTAAATGAATTACCGGTTCCTACATCATCATCACGTCATCGGATGATGATGAGACCTGTAGGTTTGGCTCATCATCGAAGTTGAATTTTTGACGAGCAGCTTTGTCACTTGGCTGGCTCGTAGTCTTGAGAACATCCTCAGCTAGGTCCGTAGGATTTGCAACAGGGGTGGGCTCAGCTTCGTCTTCAGATCCCAAGAATGATACATCAAGGTTCTCCTGGGAGTCATGAAGTGCACTTATTACCTTCTCAATATCAGCGCTTTAAACAGGAGGAATGTTGTGAGTCTCTTGGGCCTTACCCAGGGAAGTTTCAACCTCTCTTGGGCCTTCAATACCTCCAGCAGACTCAACTGCTGCGAGGCCTTCAATATTCCCTTTGATCAAGTCGCGGCTGTCTTAGGGTCTTCAACCATGGCATCCATAGAGTCTCAACCCTTGGATTGCACTTTCACCGCCCAAAGTGTTAACTCCGGGGCATCTCCATCTTGTGCCTCGATTGTAAGAACAGTGTCATTATCCTTCAAAGCAAGAGACATTTGGTGGGGACGGACTCAACCGTCCGAGCCATCAATGTCACTCTCTCGTGGGTTCTTTCTCGCCCACTTCTCCTCCTTGCTTCAAGTTGAGTCTTCCAAAGCATCCTCCAACCCTGTTGTGGTGGAAAGAGCTTCCCCCTCACCGGCACACTAGGCGAGTGACTAACAAAGCTGGGGTCACTCTGCTCGACTCACGGCCTTTTCCATTGAGTTCTCATACGTTGGGCGGTGGTAAAACACCTTCTACAGGGGTTGGCTCTATTTGGGTGCCCAAGTTCCCAACTTCATCGCCAATTTCCTTGGATCCATCCTCCGATTATATAGGGGACGTGGCTGCAGCGACGACTGAAGCAATGTGATGTGCCACTCCTAGAGGATCGGTGCAGAGAGAGATTGAGATGACTCTCTTGGTCCTTCAACCAAGTTGCTCATGCATTAGCCTGGATTCCCTCGAGCCTGCCGCATATCGACTCCGCTACAACGGGATCAATATCTTCATCACCATGTCCGGACAAAGACATCAAGATGTGTAGGAGTATGATCGAGAGAACCAGTGAACTCACACATCTTGGCCTTCTCAAGAGTTTGTGCTTCCTCGGCTGCTTTCTCTTTTTCTTTCTCCCTGATGATGTGAAGAATATCCATGAAATTTTCTTTATCAAAGGCCTCATGTAAGATGGTAACACCGAAATCACAACAATTCCTCTTCTTCTTCGATATACTCGGGTGAGGAAATTGCACCCTTGAGTGATCAAGTTTCCATGACCTCCACTCTCGTAGGCGTCTCTGGATGTCTTATATAGTGGAGATTACATTATTATATCATCGTCATCCTCTTCATCTTCTTGTCCTTCTTTTTCAGGAATTGAAGGCAAGAGACTCTGCTGCTCCTCGCCTTCAGCAGCATATGTAGCAGGTGGAGAGACAACCTTTTCAACTGAATGTTCAGTTGTCTCTGCTTTTTACTTCCTCACTGCCTGTCTCTCGTACTGTTGTGTCTTCCATTGGTATCTACTGATCGTCCTCAGCAGACTTCCACGATACATCTATCACTTCAAGAGACTGCACTTCCTGAGTGTCAGCAGTCTCGGATGCTTTCTCGGTGAGTTGCGGTCGGTTGTCTTCTCCAATTGATCGCTTAACCTAACTTTCTTTTTCTGTGATGAACCAGAGGAACTTCTGGTTTAGATTTAGTGGTTTCATCACCGGTGGGGACTTGGGTATCCTTCTTGGAGGGAGATGCCTTCCTCGACTTGGCAGTCCTCTTCTTCCTTATGGCTAGAGAAGAGATTTGAGGTTGCTTCTCAGCCTCTGTTGTAGGGGCAGGAGATTTGTCTGCTCGGGCAGAGGACTCGACTATAGATGCAGGTGCTTTATTGGACTTTGCTATGGGAGCCTTCTTTGCCTTTAGGCTAGCGGGGCAACTTTCTTCTTCGGGGAAGGGATGGCAGTTGTGTCCTCGGGGTCAGCTGATTCCCCCTCACTTGTTTATGTCCTCTTGGCATGGGCTCTCCTCTGGGCACACTGAGAGGTTTGCCCTGAACATTTTTCGTGTTGACATGGAAAGGTTTGCCATGTCGAAGTGCAATACACTTCACTTCCATCGATGGCCAATTACAAGACCATATCCAAGTGATCCTCCAAAGGATCCATCTTCCTTAAAGGTCTTGTTCATCACATTCAGGCAAAGTCTGTTGTACATGAACTCAGCCCAGTTAACCTTTTTGCCCTGCATGATCGCAGCCATGACTTCATATCTACACACTTGGAGATGACATCCATAAGCTTATGATAGTCGTCCTTCAACAGTTTCTTGTCAGCTGTGTAGACCACCTTGGCAGCACACTCCGGTTTGGCTCTCTCTTTCCACGCAGCAGCCAAGTCTACATCAACTTCATGAATTTCCTTTATGCCTTCCGACGACAACAAGCAGTGCTCAGCAAGATCCTTAGCACTTATTATGATGTCCTTGCGGTGGACAGAAGATTTGATTCCTTCGTCTTGTACCTCCGCGTTTACGTAGAACATCGCAACCTCCTCGAGGTATGTGTGGGAATACTCCATAGTCAGAAAAGCTTTGAGACCAGACTTTTCCAACATCTCCGCTATCTTCAGAACAAGGGTTTCATCAGAACCCTGCTTCACCATGCCTTCAAAATCCACTGATGATCCAGAGTGGATTTGCTTAGAGAGCATGACGTAATCAAGCTTTGGTGCCATTTTCAAAAACAAATTACCGATTAAAACTGACGAACTTCCTTTAGAATACTTAGGGTTTCCGAGAGAAAAATAACTTGCTTTTGCCTTGCTTGAAGATGAACAGTTTGTGTAAGTGAGAGAGAAGGCTGAAAAACGTATATATAAGGGTTATGAAAGGACATGTCCTCAGATTTTGAATTTTGATCGAGATCAACGGCTCAGATTAGAACGTCAAAACCACATTTAACTCCTCGCATTTAATGCAGCAGCATTTATATCCAATCATATGCTTACTGTGAAGCTTTTTACTGTACCTGACATTATTATGCTGACGTCATCCTTAAAAACATTCCCGCTCATTTAAAACGACTGCATTTTTGTCACTTAGTTCATAAATGACTCAGCTTTTGTCAAATATGACTTAACTCTGCTTCTCTCTTTCCATTAAGTGACTCAGTTGTTAGCTAACTCGATACAACTAACTTTCCGACATGGTTGTTTCACTTGGCTGATTTTTGAAACTTGCTCTTTTCTCATTTTTCTCATCAACTATCTCTGCTGATTGAGTTTTTTGAGTCTTAACTCAGCTCAATTAACCCTAGCTCATTCTTAAGCTCTCCAAATCTTGATTCACATAGGGGCTTAGTGAATATGTCAGCTAACTGCTTATCAGTTGAGATATATTCCAAAGTGATGTCTTTCTTTTCAACATGATCTCTAACAAAATGATATCTAACATCAATGTGCTTTGTTCTTGAATGCAACACAGGATTTTGAGTGATTGCAATAGCACTTGTGTTATCACACATAATTGGAATCTTTTTTCCTCAATCTCATAATCTCTCAGCTGTTGTCTCATCCATAAGACTTGGGCACAACAGCTTCCCACAGCTATGTACTCTGCTTCAGCTGTGGATGTGGCTATCGAATTTCGCTTCTTGCTAAACCAGGAAAATAATCTATTTCCAAGCATTTGACACATACCTGAAATACTCTTCCTGTTAACTCTACATCCAGCATAGTCTGAGTCTGAGTAACCAATAAGCTTGAATCCACCTTCCTTTGGATACCATAAGCCAACTTCCTGGCATCCCTTCAAAACTTTAGGATTCTCTTAGCTGCAGTCATGTGGCTTTCCTTTGGTGCAGATTGAAATCTTGCACATACACCTACTGCAAAGGTGATGTCTGGTCTGTTGGCTGTTAAGTAGAGCAATGATCCAATGAGTGCTCTATATCTGGTTTGATCTACAGCTTTGCCATCTGCATCCATGTCCATCTTGATTGATGTGTTCATTAGTATTTTCACAGAGGACTTCTCTTCCATACCAAATTTCTTCATTAAATCTCTGTTGTATTTTGTTTGACTTATGAAGGTTTCATCCTTCAATTGCTTGACTTGAAGTCCTAGGAAGAAAGTCAGCTCTCCCATCATGCTCATCTCAAATTTACCTTGCATGAGGTTTGAGAACTTATCACACAGCTCTTTATTTGTGGATCCAAAAATGATGTCATCCACATATATTTGAACAAACAGTATACTCTCTCCATCTTGAATTCTGAAGAGTGTTCTATCCACTTTGCCTTTGGTGAATCCATTGTCAGTTACAAATTGAGACAATGTATCATACCATGCTCTTGGTGCCTGTTTCAATCCATATAATGCTTTCTTGAGCTTGTACACCTTATATTCAATAGTCTTCTGCTCAAAACTTGGAGGTTGTTCAACATAGACTTATTCCTCTAGCAGTCCATTTAGAAATGCACTTCACATCCATCGATACACAAGAAATTCTTATGTGCAAATAGGCAAGAAACATCCATATTGCTTCCAATCTTGCAACAGGAGCAACGGTTTCATCAAAATATATTCCCTCTTCTTGGCAATATACTTTGGCTACCAATCTTGCTTTGTTTCCCACCACAGATCCTTCCTCATTCATCTTGTTTCAAAACCCATTTTGTGCCAATAACATTTTGATGGGTTGGCCTTTGCACCAATTCCCATACCTTGTTTCTTTCAAATTAATTCATCTCTTCTTGCATGGCTTGAATCCAATGTGTGTCATCCAATGCTTGCGACACATCTTTTGGCTCCAATTACTAACTCGGTGGGTGGTCTCTCGGCCATCTCACATCGAAAGTTGGAGCAAGTCAATCGGATTCGGCCGTCTCCAAAAAGTTGTCTTGAATGGCTCTTTTGTCTTCATTCAAATTGTAGACTTTCTAGCCGTCTTTGAGATTCAGCTATTTCATCAGTCATCTGTGTTGATTGCTCTTATTTCAGCTTCAACATAAAGACTCTTCTGCATAGTTGGCTGATTCATCTTGTCAGCTAACTCTTCAATGTCTTCTCCATTTACATTAGGTTCATCAAAACCACATCGATAGACTCTTTTGTGACCATAGTCCTCTTGTTCAACAATCTATAAGTTTTGCTCTCACCGAGTATCCCAAAAAGATACCTTCATCGACTTTCGCATCAAAAGCCTTCAAATTATCTTTGCCATTGTTGTGGATGAAGCATTTACATCCAAATATCCTGAAGTACCCAACATTTGGCTTTCTCACTGTCCAAATTTCAGAGGGAGTCTTGGTTAATTGCCTATTAATCATGCATCTATTTTGAGTATAGTATGATGTGTTAATGGATTCAGCCCCAAAATCTCTTAGGCAATCCAGTTTCAACTAACATGGTCCTTGCACTTGCTTGAGAGTTCTTCCTCCTTCTTTCAAACTACTCCATTCTCGCGTGGAGTTCTTCTTTGCCAGAGATAACTCATGAGCAATACCATTTTCAATGCAATCCTGAGTAATTATCCCATTGACAAACTCAGTTCCTCTATCAGACCTCATCTTTATAATGGTTTGGCTCTTTTCATTTTGAACTCTTTTCATCAGCTGAGGTAACTTCTGCAAAGTTTCTTCTTTTTGCACATGAAGATTGTCCATGTGTATCTTGAATAATCATCTACCACCACTAAGGTGTATTTCTTTCCACTTATGCTTTGTTGGTTCAATGGACCAAACAGATCCATATGCAACGGATGTAAAATCCTTGTTGAAGAAGGACTTGGCTTATCCTTGAATGAAGATTTTATTTGCGTTCCCATCTAGCATGCATCACATACACTTTTGTAGGTCCCAAGGGTGTAAGTGTAAGGTTTAGAAGGGGGTTGAATAAACCTTACCAAATTTTCGATTTAGTCCTTTTAAATATTCAAAGTTGATACTACACAAACTTGTGTCCTTGATGGACAATCAATTTAGTTAATCAAGAGTTAGTCTCTCAACGTACTCAACCGAGTGTTGATGGAATAACTCGGTTGTTGGGTCTAAATTAACTCAACTCGGGTTTTGTTTTCATTGGAAGACTTGACACCCTTAAGTTTGGTTAAACAAGGATTCGAGCTTTGTTTAGTACTTAGAAATTATCAAGTGGATAGCAAATTTATCAAAGTGATTTAAACAATTAAGATGCGGGAATTAAAGTCTTTGAAATGTAAATGACACAATGAAATTTTTATAGAGGTTCAAGATGGGGTAATTCTTCTACTCCTCTCTTCTCCAACTCCCCGGAGGAATCCACTAGGTATTGATCGAAGATACAAAGTGGTAATGAGTCCGATACAAGTCTTGATCACACAAACGACTTGATCCTTTGGGACTCGATGCAGAGACGCCTTGATCACTCACCGGCTTCTCATACGACTCGGCTTCTTCACAGGGCGTGCCTTGCTACTATAGCTCACTTGCTCAAGCTCTTTGGATTTGATCATGAAGCCCTCCAAAAGCTCAAAACTTGGTTCGACCTTGAACCTTCCTACAATCCTTCGTGGAATGTAGACCCCTTGATTTTTCAAGATTTTCCTCTTCAACCGATTGAAGTTATCTTTCCTTCACGGTGAGTGTTGGATTGATGTTCTTCGTAGTGTAGGCTTGAAGATTGAGAATATTTCAGATTTTCTAATAATTGCTTGAACGTTTGTGGTTCAGTCCATCTTCTATTCTCAATGTCATTTCTCGGCCTTTTATAGTGATCTTGCAAAAATTTGCCCGTTAAAGAGATAGGCTTATTTTTAAAGTCACTTGCAGTCGTTAGCTTGTCTTGTTGCGATCCTTGGAATTGCCATTTCCTCGTATGAATTGTTTTTCACCTTTTCGAGTTCGACACGGTGTAGTGCTTCCCATTGGTTCATTCCTTTTGCATGCTTCTCGGGCCGAGCACTCCAGAAAGGTGTTATGGAGATATTACTTGTTTAAGTAATTCTCTTGATTTAATTCGGATCTTTTACGATTATCTCGACTTGATCGCATTTCTTTGCTTTCCCTAGGTGACTTAGAGTCGCTTCTAATCATGGATGACTCTTCCGTCACTTCAACTTGAGACTTGGCTTTTCTTGAGTTGACTTGATATTACACCACTGTTTGCATCTCACCGCTTCTTGATAGAGTTCCCGTCTACTCTTCTTTGCCATACTCAAATTGTCTCGCAATGTGAGTCTTCCTTCTAGTCTCCGGTTGTCTTCTTGCATGTTAGGGCGTAGGCGACTTAACTCGGCTTGCGGCCTATTTATTACAATGCATTTTACAACAAAAAATGGGGTGCCAACTTCCTATTCTAAGTTTTACATGGCATTCATCAAAATCTAAACAATAAATTTCCTAACAATGTCCCCCTTTTTGATGATGCCAAAACTTAAACCATTCAAAAATGCAAATAGCAAAGATACATACTGAGATAGTGTATTCACATAGAATGTATGCGTAGAATCAATCTTTTTATTGATCATAACATTCTTGTTCTTTTACACAATCAAGTACAAGGTGTATCGAGCAAACATTTGTCTACACGAAAAATAAAGAATTTATAGCTTTATTGCAAAAAACTTACATAGTATGTATTTACATCATAAAATACATGAAGGGTGGACAAGAACACTTCATCTCCTTCGATGTCTCCTTCTTTCATATTGTTCAAAGATCTTCTCGCTCTTCTTCTCTTTTTCTCATCGTCACCGCCTTCTTCTTCTTTTCATATGCCTTCCTGGCGACTTCATCTCTTCTTAATCTTTCTGTCTTTCCTCCCATAGCCGAGTTTGTCTCTTGTTTTCTTCTTCTATTCTTTTTGCATACTCGGCATTACTTTTAGCCACTTGCAAATTTGCTATTTGGTCAAGACCAGCCCGATGAGATCCCTCCTTTCTTGCCTGGATCTACGTATTCGATGTTTTTGGCGCGGAGGCCTGAGTCCAAACCTCTTCCTCCACCACTGTTTCTTCTTTTACCTGCGGCGTGTATTGTCTTTGGGTCTTCTTCTTTCGGTGAGTGACCGGCGGAGTGACCAGCAGAGTGACTACCGGTGGTCTGCTGTCCTTCTTCACATAACGTGAGACCCTTTTCCCAAAGACAAGTCCCAAGCTTGAGCCATAGACATATTTGCAAAGTATCCTTCGAGATGCGGCGTTTTAAATTCATCAACTGATCGTGGCTCTGTCCCCGACATCCGAGATGGCATAAGTGTCTCTCTCTTTGGAATGCCTCCATGTTGTTTCAAGATGTTCATAACCCGGCATCCATTCTTCCTTCCACTTCCTCCATCCCCGCTTCAATTGTCTTTCTCTTTTCACCATAGATATAGCAGTGTTGGAGTGGCGAGTCAAAGGGTTTGTTTGGCGATAATGTCACCGTGACAAGACCTTGTTGGGGGTTTGTGCAATCATCAAGGTCACATCTTTCGATCCTTCCCCTCAACATTTTCCTTTCTTTTGTTTCAACACTTCCTCGATTGTCTTTCCTTCGCATGCATCCTCTTTTTCACTTCAGATCTCTTCAGGCTTTTATGGTATTCCTCTTCCCCTTTTTGGAATCATCAAAAGAGAGAGGACACTGAAACATCTTGTGCAAGCGGAAGTCGAGCCTGGCGATGGTAGGATTCTGTCTCAGTCTGGCTGCGGGTATGCAAGACGAAATTTGGATCGAGTAGCGTTGGACTCTCGCTAAAATTAGCTTCATCTCGGCCATGAGAAGGCTGAATTTTCTATTCATGGTTTCTTCCAAACGCCGTAGATCACTCTTATTTTGCTCACGCAGCAGCTTTATCCGGCGGTGTGAGCTTCATGCATGTGCTCAATGTGTTCTCTCAACTTCGTTTTTGCATCGGCATTCTCGGCTCTCCATACCAGCAGCCTTGTTGAACAATGTCCTCAAGTATCTAACTTGTTCCACACGCATTGTTTCTTCTTTATTGCCACCATTCCCCGATCCGACCGTTATGCCTCTTAAGTCAATGAGAAGATTGGCATCTATGTTGTCGATCGCATGTCCATAGAGGCCTGATGCCTCTCCATCCGTTCAATCTCGGCAAATAATGCCTTGAACACCTCGCGAACTTGATTGATTCTTCCGTTCGGTGATGGCCATGCGAAAGATCAAAGTCATAATCACCGAACAATGGTACGATGGAATAACGGAGTTGGTGCAGCGAGCGTGCGAGCTCGTTCTCGACTCTTCGGGAGGTCCTGTACCTCCGAGAGAAAGGAAAAGATTCTATAAAGGAATCATCACGGCCAACCGGTATTTGTTCAATGATGAGAGATGCGCGTGAAGTTCCTTTTTGAGTCGAACTCCTTTGCCTTGGAAGCTCGCGCGATGGACTCTGTCTCATCTCGGGGTCTTATGTGAAGTGGACCTGGTTTGCCGAGCCTCGGTGTTTCAACAGCCTTCGTTGGTCTCAAATTGGTTTCTCCAATTGAGTAGATCGGTCCTCGGCCTTATCGGAAGCGTCATCGGATGATGATGAGATTTCCATTGGTGGCTCATCATCAAAATTAAAGGTTTGACGAGTAGTCTTGGGATCGACTTGCTCGTGCTTGAAACATCCGCGCAATGAGTCTTTTGGAGTTGTCACGGGGATGACTCGCCTTCTTCGTCGCCTTTTGATCCCGAAAGGTTACATCGATTATCCTGGGAATCATGAAGCGCGCTTATCTCCTTTTTCGGATGGGTCGATGATAGCGGGAGGGATGTTCTCTACTTGACTTCTTTACCCCGGGAAGTCTCAACCTCCCGTGGGCCTTGATACCTCTGCCTCATTGCGGCGAGGCCTTGGACCTCCCTTTCGACGGTGTCACTGTCCTTAGGGTCTTCTCGTGGTGGCATCCATTGAGTCTCAACCCCATGGATTGCACTTTCATCGCCAGTGTTAACTCCCGGGGTTGTTCCTTCCTCGTGCCTCGACTACATCGGCGGCGTCATTAGCCTTGGAGCGATTGGCACCTCAAATTTAAAATTGATCTCAATCGTGCGAGCCGTTGATGACAACTTGTTGTTCGTTTAGTATTTGTACTTCCTCTACTTCGCCTCCTTGATTCGTTGTTGAGTCATCTGCAAGATTCTCCGACCTTGCTGCGGTGGAGGGAGTTTCCCCCGGTGGCGCACCACCGAGTGACTTGGAATGGGATCACTCGTCTCCAAACTCCCTTTGTTTCTATTGAGTGTTCGACCATTGGGGCGGTGGTAAGACACCTTCAATAGGGGTTGGCTCGATTGGTCCCCACTGTCCCGGTTTCATCGCCATTTCCCTTATTGCCTTCTTCCGAGTGACACGGGGAAGTGGTGGCAGCAACAACATGGCGATTTGCTTTGAACTACTCCCATTGGATCAATTTCACCGTGTTCGGAGGACTCTCCTGGTCCCTCCATCAATCTTTGCTCGTGAAGGATTACGGATTCGTGCAATGCTTGCTGCATTTGCGACTCTTCCGGCGGCAAGAAGCCAGTCCGGATCCTCATCATCATCGAGAGAAGACATCAAGAAGAGGATGTGTGTGTTCTGTGGTGCCGAGATAGGGCGGATCTTGGCCTTCTCACGTGCCTCGCCTTTTCTTCTCGTCTTTTCTTTCTCCTTGTCCTTGAAGATCTGCAGGATATCTCATGCGATTGTCTTCATCCAGATCTTTGAGATCAGTGGTTAGTCCAAGGAAGTTTAACGATTCCTCTTCTTCTATAAACTCGGGCCATTGGAATTGTTCCCTTGATTTACTCAATTTCCATTTCCTCCACTCACGCAGACGATTTTGGATGTGCAGGTAAGGTGGAGATAGGATCATCACATCATCACACTCTATCGCTTCTTCTTGTGTCTCACTGCGCGGACTACGGCTATTCTTCAGTTGCCTCTGCTGGGACGCCTTGACAGGACTTAGCTATTTCATCAATTACATCGGGGACTCGACGCTTCAAATTAGCAGTATTCCAATGGGAGTGGTGACTCGGCCCGGTTTTCAAGCTCGGAGCGCTTGATGATTCTTCTTCGTCTTCTAGTTTGTACTAGAGGGATTTCAGTTGAGAGACATTTAAATGCTCGAGTCTTGGGCGCGGGGGGGCGTCTTTGGTGTCTTGTTACGAGGAGCTGCCGTCTTGGCTTATCGATTCTCCTCTTTTTGATCGGAGAAGGTATTTGAGAGTCCTTCTCGACCACTTTATTCTTTGGGGAAGGAGACACGGCTGCGGGGAAGGTGACTCTACTGGGCGGGCGAGCGGGTTTGACTTTCTTTGCTTTGCGGGAGCAAAGAGTCTTCTTAGCATTGCGGGGCGGCTTTCTTCTTTGGTGGAGAGGAAACAGATTGTATCTTCGAGTGGTCGATTGATTCCCCTCACTCGTGCGCCTCTTTTGGCGTAGGCTTTCTTAAATGCGCTGCAGAGGGTTTGATCTCAACATCCTCTTGTTAACATGGAACGCCTTTCCATGTCTAAGAGGGACTCTTTCACCTCCATCATCCGGCCAATCACCAGGCCATATCCTAGGATCCTCCAAATGTGCCATCTTCCTCAAGGATTTGTTCCCTACATTACGGCATAGTCTGCTTTGTAGACAAACTCAATTTTTATTTACCAAATTTTTGATTTAGTCCTTTTAAATATTCGAGTTGATACTACCGCTTGTGTCCTTGATGGACAATCAATTTAGTTAATTAGTAGAGTTAGTCTCTCAACGACTCAATTGAGCCGTTGATGGAATAACTCAAATTGTTGGGTCTAAATTAACTCTAACTGTGGTTTTGTTTTCATTGGAAGACTTAACACCCTTAAGTTTGGTTAAACAAGGATTTAGAGCTTTGTTTAGTACTTAGAAATTATCAAGTGGATAGCAAATTTATCGTGATTTAAATAATTAAGATGCGAGGAATTAAAGTCTTTGAAATGTAAATGACACAATGAAATTTTTATAGAGGTTCGAAGATGGGTAATTCTTCTACTCCTCTCTTCTCCAACTCCTGGAGGAATCCACTAGGTATTGATCGAAGTATACAAAGTGGTAATAGTCCCGGATACAAGTCTTGATCACACAAACACTTGATCCTTTGGGACTCGATCCGAGACGCCTTGATCACTCAAAGGCTTCTCGACGACTCGGCTTCTTCACAGGCGGTTGCCTTGCTACTACAGACTCACTTGCTCAAGCTCTTTGGATTTGATCACGAAGCCCTCCAAAAGCTCAAAACTTGGTTCGACCTTGAACCTTCCTACAATCCTTCGTGGAATGTAGACCCTTTGATTTTTCAAGATTTTCCTCTTCAATTGATTGAAGTTATCTTTCCTTCACGGTGAGTGTTGGATTGATGTTCTTCGTAGTGTAGGTTTGAAGATTGAGAATATTTCAAATTTTCTAATAATTGCTTGAACGTTTTTGGTTCAGTTCATCTTCTATTCTCAATGTCATTTCTCGGCCTTTTATAGTGATCTTTCAAAAATTTGCCCATTGAAGAGATAGGCTTATTTTTGAAAGTCACTTGCGTCGTTGGCTTGTCTTGTTGCGATCCTTGGAATTGTCATTTCCTTGTATGAATTGTTTTTCACCTTTTTCGAGTTCGACACGGTGTAGTGCTTCCCATTGGTTCATTCCTTTTGCACGCTTCTTCTGGGACTGAGCACTCAGAAAGGTGTTATGGAGATATTACTTGTTTAAGTAATTCTCTTGATTTACGTGCAACGGATCTTTTCTGATTATCTCGACTTGACTTGCATTTCTTTACTTTCCCAGGTGACTTAGAGTCGACTTCTAATCATGGATGACTCTTGTCACTTCAACTTGAGACTTGCTTTTCTTGAGTTGACTTGATGATACTCCACTCACCGCATCTCACCGCTTCTTGATAGAGTTCCCCTACTCTTCTTTGCCATACTCACTTGTCTCGCAATGAGTCTTCCTTCTAGTCTCCATTGTCTTCTTGCATGTTGGGCGTAGGCGACTTAACTCGGCTTGGCCAGCCTATTTATTACAATGCATTTTACAACAAAAAATGGGGTGCCAACTTCCTATTCTAAGTTTTACATGGCATTCATCAAAATCTAAACAATAAATTTCCTAACAACTTTCTTTCTTGTAAAATCGAGTGCAGTAATCCTTCCACAAGATGACTCCTTGCAATTTTGTTGATTGTCTTGAAGTTCGATGATGACTCGACTTCTTGTGCCCACGGCTAACTTGAATCGGATGTGCTCTTTGCTATAACAGGCAAGTGCTTGGTGTGGCAGTAGACCAATCTACCACATACATATTTTTCTGTCTTGATCCTTGTAGCACTACTTCATTTGATTCAGTATCTTTGATCTGGCACACTCCCATATTAAATCCAACATTGTAGCCCTTCTCACAGAGTTGGCTAATGCTTAGCAGGTTGAAGTTGAGACCTTCAACATAAGCAACTTATGTGATTTCCAATCCATTCTTCTTGATAGATCATGTGCCTTTGATTTCCCCTGGAGCTTTATTTCCTCCAAATATGACTTTTGCTCCTCTAATCACCTTGAATCTTGACAGATTTTTCTTGTTTCCTGTCATATGTCTGGAACAGCCACTATCCATGTACCAAGTTCCTTGGCACTCAGCTGTTCCTTGAACCTGCAATCAAGGAAATTAGTTTTTAGGTACCCATACTTGCATGGGTCTTGAGGGGTTAGTGCTATAAGATGATCCAACCAACCTATAGCCAAAGGACTTGACTTTAAGAGGTTGCCATCTATCAGTGCCGTAATCATAGTGCACATTAGCAAATTGCTTGGGTGGTTTTAGGTGTATACAGCTGTCTCTATTGTCTGTATGCATGTGTGTGTGTTTTAGCAACTGCTTTCTTGGGATAGTTGTGATATTTCTGAGTGTAGTTTCTGGTTGCATATGTGTGCTGATAATAGCTCTTTTCCTTTTGGAATGACCTTTGCTTGGGGTTAGGGTCTTTGCCATTTGGGCTTGTATTCCATTGGTCTTTTCGATATTTCACATTGTTCCAATCAGCTTGGCTTGGATAGTTTCTACCATTCCCATCATATGTGTTTTTCTGATGAAACGTTTAGGGTTTTTGGCAGCTCTGTTTGTTTTTCACAGAGTACTTTCTACTTGAAATTTGCTGAGGAACTTGGCTGGATTTCTTCTCACCATTGTCCTTTCAAAGATACTCAATCAATTCATTTTCCTTTCCCTTTATATCCAAGGCCAGTTTGTTTGTGATTGTGCTTAGGAGTGAATGTGGGTGCAACAGTTGGTGTTTTAGGTTTTTGGGATGCTTTACTTCTGGGGTTTTTGGTAGCTCTGTTTAGCTTTCATAGAGTATTTTTTGTTAGAAGTTTGCTGATGGACTTTTCTGAATTTTTGTTTCAGATGTCCTTTCAGTGTACTGTGCTTGTTTCTTTCCTTTTCCCTTATATCCAATGCTAGTATGGTTGTGATTGTGTTTTGATGTGGGTGTTGGTGCAACATATGGTGTTTTGGGCTTTCGGACTCCTTCATTACTTGAGGATCCTTTCTCTAAAATCACTCTAGGAGTTTAACTATGGACAAAGGAATTGAATCATATGCATGTCTTATCTTCACATTCCTTTTGACTCATGATAAGATCATCCAATGATTTGGATGCCTTTGTAAATGAGGCAATCACATTTTTGAGATATTTTTGCCTCTTTTCTATAGCAGCTATCTCTGCTATCATTTTGGTATTCTCAGCCTTCAGCTCTGTGTTCTCAACAGTATGTGACTTAGAGTACTCGGCTCCTTAGTCATTTGTGAGTTTTGGCTTTTAAATTTGGCTGTTTTCCTCATTTAATAGTGTGTGTGAGGATTTAATGTGCTCAAAATCTTTCATCATTTTGCCTAATGAATCATAAAGATCGTGGGTGATGAAGTGTGTGTATCATAATCACTATCACTTGAATCAATCGGATGAGTTAGAGTGTACCTCATCTTCTTGATCCAGTTGATCTTATTCTTTAGCCATAAGACGGATCATGGCTTCTTCTTGAGAATCACTTGAGTAGTCGACTTCACTACTCTCCTTCGATCTGTTGCTTCTTTAGACTTAGTTGTCTCGGCGATCTCGGAACCAACATGGCTTTCTTCTTTTCTGTCTTCTTTCTTTCTCTCAAGACTTTTCTTTCTTCTTCATTCTTATATTTGTTGGTGGTGGATAGGAACAATCAAGCGCAAAATGTCTTGGTTGTCTGCGGTTCAAACACGGGTTCTACTCTGCTCTTTGATCACTCTTTTTGTACTTGGGTTATCGGCTCTTTGATATTCTACCCTTTGATGCTCGACTCTCTTGGGTGGCTGTCCTCTCATGACTTAGGAGTTGAATGTCTCTGGAGGTTTCTCCCTTGTTTATTTTATAGTTCTTATTGAAGAACTTGTTGAATCTTTTAACCATTAGGGCAATCTCCTCCTAGTCTATGGCTTCATTTGGTTCACTCTTTTCCATCCTTGATTACCAATGTAGTTGTCTTGGATACAATTGTCTACTCTTGCTCTTTTCTTCTCAACTCAAACTCGTAGGCTTTGAGGTCCGAGAATAGCTCATGGTTAGATGTTTTTGAGAGGTCCATGGAGTGTCTCGGGGCCATAGTCTTCATTTCCCATTCAAATGAAGGCTCTCAAGATCTTCATACACACCTCCTTTTGTGTGTATTCCTTCCCCAGTGGTGAAAGCCCATTTGTGATTTCAGGTGAATCTTGCATCCAACATCCATAGATTCTCCTGCAAACATTTTTAAATTTTCAAATTTTTGAACAAAGCAACATATAATTTATTTTCTTTAATTTGCTCGATCCTTCACAAATTAGAGTTAGCTTATTCGATTTCTTTTGTTGTTTTGCGGATTTGACTTTATTGAACATTGCATTGTCAAAGTCTTGTAATGTATGTCCTTGAACACATTGTCCAAGTTGTATCTCTTCCTATCATCATTGGTCCACTCAATCTTTGGTTTTTCAACCATGGTGGTCTTTCTTGACCGGCGGCTTCCTCTCCTTGATTCTGCGGATGCTCTTCTTACACCGTGTTCACTTTCAATATTTGTAGTGGCTCATCCTCTATCACAAGCCACATTTCATCATGTAAGCGATAGATGAGCATGCATACGAATTTTCCAATCATCAAATTGTTCAACGGTGAACATAGGAATGCGTGTCAAATTTGTTTCCATGATAATAACTTTGCTAAAAATGAAAGATTTTGAAAAAGCAAGTGTTTAAAACCTTTTGGGAAGATAAAGATCTAGTTCAGTAACCAGTGCGGAAGGCTCAATGAACCAACCGCTCTGATACCACTTGTATGTCCCAAGGGTTGTGAGTAAGGTTTAGAAGGGGGGTTGAATAAACCTTACCAACTTTTCGATTTTAGTCCTTTTAAGATTATTACAGAGTTTACTCAAACATCTATCATTGAGGGACAGCTAAGTTGGTTATTCAGCAGAGTTAGCCACTCAACAGACTCGATAGAGTTTGTTGATAGAATAACTCGATTGTTTAACTGAACTTTAACTTAGGTCGTGTTGGTTTTATCGTGGAATACTTAACACCCTTTGAATTGTTTTAAACTTGTTTTAACACTTGATTTTAGCACTTGGTTATTAATCAGTTGAATAGCAAATATGAATTTATCAGCAGGTATGATGTAAGTATGCAGAAACGTAAATGTGCTAAAAAAATAGATGACACAGTTAATTTTTATAGAGGTTCGAAGATGGGGTAATTCTTCTAATCCTCTTTTCTCCAACTCCGGGAGGGAATCCACTAAATAACAGATCGTTTAAAAAGTGGTGAACGATCTGAGACGACCTTGGTTACATAGTTGGCATCTCTTCCGACTTAGCTTCTTCCAGAAGGCAAATGCCTTGCTACTTCATCTCATTTTCTCAAGCTCTTGGATTTGATAACGAAGCCCTCCAATATTCTTGAGAGTTGTTTTTCCTTTATAGCTTGTGTTGGATCGATTTCCTTCGAGTTTCAGGCTTGAGGATTTGCTCGAATATTCTTGAGAGTATTTGTAGGTTAATAGCTTGAATAATGCTTGGTTTCTCAGGTGTGCAAGGTAACCTTTTCTCAATAAATTCCTCAGCCTTTTATAGTGAACTTTCGAAATTTTGCGATTGAAGAGATAGGCAAATTTCAAAAGTCACTAGTTAGATGGCTTGTCTTGTTGCGATCCTTGATGTTGACATTTTTTCATATTTAATGTATTCCGGCATTGCGGCGTTTCGACATTTGGTGCAGTGCTTCCCATTGGTTTGTTCCTTTTGCACACAACTGGAACTACCACTTTATTTCTGACAACTTTAACATGTTACCGTTTTGAGTAACATTCGTGACTTTCATCAACGGGTCTTATTCGATTGTCTTGACTTGATCAGCGATCTTTTATTCCCCGAGGTGACTTTATTTAGATTCCAATCCTTGGATGACTCATCTGTCACTTCAACTTGAGACTTGGCTTGAGTTGACTTGATGACTCTTCACACAAAGATATTCATAGGCGATACATATTGATCGAGTTCTTGACTTCCCTTCTTAGCCATACTCCGCTTGGCTTGCGGTGAGTCTTCACTCGATCTTGATTGACTTCTTGTATTTCCGGCGTAGTGACTTGACTCGGCTTTTCCACCCTATCTATTACAATGCAAATTACAAGGAAAATGGGGTGCCAACTTTCTAGTTTAAGTTTGTAGGTCCCAAGGGGTGTGAGTGTAAGGTTTAGAAGGGGGTTGAATAAACCTTACCAACTTTTCGAAATGTAGTCCTTTTAAAATTATTGAGTTAATTTCACGGCTAAGTCCTTGATGGACACTAAGTTAGTTAACCAAATAGAGTTAGCCACTCAATGACTCGATAGAGTGTTGATAGAATAACTCACAATTGTTTAGTCTTATACTTAACTTGGTTGTGATAAGATTTTCAGCGGAAGACTTAACACCCTTTAATTTGGTTTGAGTTTGTTTTAACACTTGATTTTAGCACTTTGTTAATTATCGGTTGGAATGCAATTTATCGCCAGATATAGTGTAATATGCGAGAATGAAATCTTTGAAATGTAAATGACACAATAAATTTTATAGAGGTTCGAAGATGGGGTAATTCTTCTACTCCTCTCTTCTCCAACTCCTAGAGAATCCACTAAGTATTGATCGGTACAAGTTTGCATCCGGATACAAGTCTTGATCACACAAAGGTGACTTGATCCTTTGGGACTCGATCGGAGATGCCTTGGTCACACACGATTGGCTTCTCGTCTACTCGAACTTCTTCACAGGCGGCTGCCTTGCTACTTGACTCACTTGCTCAAGCTTATTGGATTTGATCAAGAAGCCCTCCAATAACTTGAGACTGGTTCGACCTTGAACCTTTCTACAATCCTCCTTGGAATGTAGACCCCTTTTGATTCTTCAAAAGTTTCCTCTTCAATAGTTTGAAGTTGTCTTTCCTTCACAGACTTGGTGTTGGATTGATTTCCCTTGAAATTTAGGCTTGAGGATTTGCTTGAATAACTTGAGAATATTTTGCTTGGTTCTGACTCAAATGTTAGCTTAAATGTTCATAGTTCGGGTATGCAAGGTCACCTCTTCTCAAATTGATTCCTCTGCCTTTTATAGTGCTCTTTCAAAAATCGCCCGTTGAAGAGATATGCTGATTTTCAAAAGACACTAGTGGTCGTTAGCTTGTCTTATTGCGATCCTTGATGTCGACATTTCCTCGTATTAAATGAACCTTCGACTTTTTGAGGCGACACATGTGTAGTGCTTCCCATTGGTTTATTCCTTTTGCACGCTTCGGACTAAGCACTTTAGAATATTGCGGCATGGAAGTATTACTTATTTAAGTAACTTTCTTGACTTACGTAAACGGACTCTTTCGATTGTCTTGACTTGATCATTCATTCCTTAACTTCCCAGGTGACTTGAGTCGGCTCCCAATCATGGAAGACTCATCTGTCACTTCAACTTTGACTTGTCATGTCTAGAGTTGACTTGATGACAATTCTCACAAATTGTAGCCACCGATACTCCTTCGATCGAGTTCTTGACTTCTCCTCCTTGCCATACTAAGTCGCTTCCACAAATAGTCTTCATTTTAGCCTTTAGTTGACTTCACTGCATATCCAGGCATAGTTGACTTGACTCGGCTCGTCATGACCCTATCTATTACAATGCAAAATACAAGGAAAATGGGGTGCCAACTTCCTAGTCTAAGTTTTACATGGCATTCAACAAAATCTAAACAATAAATTTCCCAACAATTCCCCTTTTTGATGATGCCAAAACTTAAAACATACATGCAAGAATGTAATCATCAAAGATACATACGGGTAGTGCGATGTGAGCATATATGCGTAGATTCAATCTTTTTATTGATCATAACATTCTTGTCCTTTACACAATTTGTTTACAAAGTGTATCGAGCAAACATCTATGTCTACGCAAAAAAAAAGAAATTACAGATTTCTTATTAAATGTCTGAGAAGACTTACATACTTATGTATTTACAAAAGTAAATTACATAAAGGGTGGATAAAGAACACTTCATCTCCTTGTTTGCCTCATTCTTTCTTCATCGGCTCTGTCGTCTTCGACCTTTTTCTCTTCTTCTCTTCTTCTTTCTTTTTCTAATAGGCTTTTACTGCGACTTTCATCTCTTCTTTTTGTTTCTTGTCTCTCTTCCCACAAAATTGAGTTTGTCTTTGTTTTTCTTCTTCGATTCTCTTTACATATTCAAGATTGTTCTTGGCCACTTGCAAGTTGGCTACTTCGTCAAACCCATCCCAATAGATCCCTCCTTTCTTCCCTGGATATATATATTCGATGCTTTTAGGTAGAGGTATAGGTTTGAAACCTCTTACTCCACTCGCTTCTACCTCTTCCTCGGGTGTGTATTGTCTTTGGGGCCTTCTTCTTTCCAAGAGAGTGACCAATAGAGTGGATTGCTCGGAGTCTGTCATTGCCTATCGACTTCTTTGCACACTTGAGGCCTTTTTCCCAATACAAGTCCCGTGCTTGGCCATGGTCATGTTCTCAAGTATCCTCGGATGTGAGCATCTTGAATTCATCAACAGATCTAGGCTTGGTTCCGACGCGTCTAAAATGGCATCGGTGTCTCTTCATGCTTAATGCCTCCGTTTTGTTTTAGTATGTCCATCGTGACGGGGATCCATTTTTCTTTCAATCTCTATCATCTCTGCTTCAACTATTTTCCTCTTCTGCGGCATGGGCACGGTGAGTGTTGGAGCGGCAGAGTCACCGAAGTTTCTTGATTATGTCACCAGGTGTGACAAGTCCTTGTTGAGGGGTTCTAGCAACCATTAAAGTCATATCTTTCGAACCTTCCCCCTCAACTGATTTTCCCTTTTCTTTCTTCTATTTTTCAGCTGTCTTCTCCTTCACAGCTGCGTCCTTCTTCTCATCTGCGGACCCTTCCAACGTCTTTAGGTATTCCTCTTCCCCCTTTTTGGCATCATTAAAGGAGAGAGAACCCCTGGCATGCCAGACAAGAATGAAATCTAAGCGATCGATAGGCAGAGTTACGCTGGATTCTCACTGCGGAGTATCTTTGCTCGAAATTCGGCGAGTGGCATTGGATTGGTTGTCACCAACTTCATTTACGCCATAAGAATCTTTGAATTTTTCATTCATGTTCTCCTCAATGCGAAGTTCTTTGTGATGAAATTCGCACAAAGATTCCATTTACGTGGTATGAGAGGTATGCATTCTATCAATGTTTTCTTGCATCCTCTTCTTCATGTCGCATTATCGGCGCTCCAGATGAGCATCTTATTGTACAATGCTTTGAAGTATCGAACTTGTTCGCGCATTATCTGCTGCTGTTGCCACCATTCTCGGATCCTGACTATGATTCCACGCAGATCGGTAGTAAGATTAGCATCTCGGTTATCCAGCCGCATATCTAATGAGGCTTGGTGCCTTTCCATCTTCTCTATCTCCACTCGGCTATTACCTCCGTCTCTCGGTGGCGGCCAAGCGGCGTCAAAGTCAAAGTCTGTTGGAACAATGGTATTTGTTGGAATGACGGGATCGGGTTTATGGAAACGTCGTTGATCTCTAGCGATTCTTCATCAAGATCGAAATGACTCGATGTGAAAGGGATATTTTGTTAAAACACACGGACATAGGGAATCTGTTCAACTATGACTTGCGGCCGTGATGTGCCTGGTTGAGTCGATCTGCTGCGGCTTTGGGAGCTGCACGCATTGGCTGTGATTCAGGTGGTCATTGTGGTATGGACCACTGTGGTGAGCCTCACTGTCTCAACGGATTCGTCGGTCTCATTGGTTTTTCCATATGAGTTATGCGGTCTCGGTTGTATCGATGGCGTCATCGGACGATGATGAGACTTGTAGGGTGGCTCATCATCAAAATTGAACTTTTGACGAGCAACCTTGAATTATGGCTTACTCGGCCGGGAAGAACATCCTCGGTGAGTCGGTTGGATTTGCAATGGGGATGACTCAACTTCATCTTCACCTTGATTCGGAAAAGTTCGTCCTGGGTTGTCTTGGGAATCATGATGGGCACTTATCTCCTTCTCAGTTCATCGATGATAGTAGGAGGAATGTTCTGTGTTTCTTCCTCTTTACCTCGGGAAGTCTCAACCCCCCGTGAGGCCTTGATACCTCCTGCAGTCTCAAATCTGCGCAAGGCAGCTGGACATTCCCTTCGACAGACTCGATTGCCTTAGGGTCTTCGACGGTGGCATCCAGGAGTCTCAACTCCGTGGATTGCACTTTCATTGCCCAGTGTTAACTCCTGGGCGGATCCATTACGTGCCTCGACTACATCGGCGGCGTCCTCGGCTGCGGAGAGCGGTTGGCACTTCAAACTAAGATAGTCTCAATGTCCAAGCTTAGTCGGTGACAACTTGCTTGTATCTCTTTTTCTTTTTCGATCTCCACTTCACCTCCGAGATTCATGGTGGAGTTATGTCTGCGGCAACCTCCGACCTAGATGCAGTGGAGGGAGTTTCCCCCTCAGCTGGCACACCAGCTGAGTGACTTGGAATGGGGTCACTCTTCTCCAAACTCCCGGCTGTTTTCTTTTGAGTGTTCAGCCGTTGGGGCAGGTGGTAAGACACCTTCAATAGGGGTTGGCTCGACTTGGGTCCCCAAGTTCCCGGTTTCATCGCCAGTGCCCTTAGATTCGTCATCAGAATGAGCTGGGGAAGTGGTCGCAGCAACAATAGTTGCAATTTGCTGCACCACTCCCATAGGGTCAATTTCCAGTTGTGATTTGGAAGACTCTCCAGTCCTTCCATCACTTGCTCATGCATTGCTTCCGGATTCCCGCATGGCTTCTTTGCATTTCCAACTCTTCTATAAAGAAAAGCAGGTTCGAGATCCTCATCACTTCCTGAGAGAACATCAAGGTGGGGATGAGTGTGATCAGTGGTTCCAGTGAAAGGACAAATATTGGCCTTCTCTCGGGCTTCAGCTTCCTCTGCCAATCGCTCCTTATCCTTTTCTTTGAAGATATTCAAAATATCTATGCAGTTCTCTTCATCCAATGCCTCGGACCATCGTGGTCAAACCGAGGAAATTCATCGATTCTTCTTCTTCAATAAATTCGGTCTTTGGAATCTGTTTCCTCGATCGACTTAGTTTCCACTTCCTCCATCCACGCAGGCGATTTTGAATGTCGGATATGGTGGAGATAGCATGATCACATCATCATCATCATTTTCGTGTTGGCCTTCTCGTCTCGGGAATGGAGGGTAGTAGAGCTTGCGATCTTCACCCTCGGCGGCGTGTCGCGGTGGAGATGCGATCCTGTCGGCGGGGATTCAAATTGTCTTAGCTACTTTTTTTCCTCGATTGTCTGTCCACGATTGGGTCTTCGACTTGCCTCTGCTGATCGTTCTCGTGAGACTTGGCGATGCATCAATAATCTCCGGAGACTCTACTTCTCCAAATTGTTTTGCGATCTGTTCGGTGAGTGGCGGAGACTCAATTTGTTTTCTCAAGCTCCGACGCTTGAAGAGTCTTCTCCTTTCGGTCCTTACGAGAGGAATTTCTGGTTGGATGCGATTTCCTCGAGTCTGGCGGGGGGGCGCTTTTTTATTTTTACGAGGAGCTGGCTTTCTAGGCATCGGTCCTCCTTTTCTTGACAACCGGGAGAAGGTATTTGAGGTTCCTTCTCCGCTAGCAAAAGGGCGGTGACTTCATTTGTAGGGTAGGTGCATCTTTTGTTTTCTTGACTTCTTTGGGCGCGATATTCTTTCCACTACATGGGCGGCTTTCTTCTTCTGGAGGGGAGAGACAACGATTGTTTCCTCGGGTCAACGATTCTCCCTCACTAGCGTCCGCCCTCTTGGCATAAGCTCTCTTCGAGCTCTGAGAGATTTGATCGAACATTTTCTTGTTGACATGGAACGCCTTTCCATGTCGAAGTGGAACTCCTTCACCTCCATCAACTGCCAATAACAAGACCATACCCAAAGGATCCTCCGAACGATCCATCTTCCTTGAAAGACTTATTTCCAATGTTTTGGCGAGTCTGCTTTGTATACAAACTCAGCCCGATTTATTTACTTTCTTTTCCCGCATGATCGCAGCCATCACGATCGACTTAGTTTTGATAGGTGATTAAAAATTCCAAATTTGATGTCTATGCACTTAGCAACAATATCCAATAACTTGTGGTAGTCTTCTTTCAAATGATTCTTATCACCGTGTAAACCACCTTCGCGACATAGTCGAGGTTTGGCCACTTCCTTCCATGCGGCATCAAGTTTACATCGGCCTCAATATCTCCGGCTTTCCTTCCGACGAAGCAAACGATTACTACGCTAGATCCTTAGCAGTGATCGTAAACTCTTTTCCATGAACAGAGGACTTGATGCCCTCGTCGTGAACTTCAGATACATGTAGAATCGGCGACTTCTTCCACATAAGTCATCCGAAACTCCATAGTGAGAAAGGGTTTTTGCACCCGATTTTCGATTTCTCAACTATCTTCTTCACAAGGGCTTCATCCAACCCCTGTTTGATCATACCTTCAAAATCCACAGAGAGCCGGTGTGGATTTGCTTTCCCAACTTAACAAAATCGTAAGTGGATGCCATTACTTGAAGTTTTACCAAACGAAACTTTTAGAAAATTACTGCGGAGATCTGTAGGGTTTCGAGAGAAAAGTTGCTTTCTTTGCTTTTGAGAGATGATGAGCAGTTTGTGTAAAGTGAGAGAAAAACGGACGAAAGGGTATATATGTGGGTTATGAAAGAACGTGCATACGGTTTTGAAATTTAATCGAGATCAACGGCTCGGTTTAGCACGCCAATTAGCATTTACTTGCACGCATTTAATGCGGCGGCATTTATATCCAATTGTAAGCTTTGTTGTGCGACTTTTGATCACCCGTCATTATGACGGGACGTCATCCTTAAAAACATTCCCGCTCATTAAATATGATTGTGTTTTTGTCACTTAGCTCATAAATAATTCAAACACTCCGTGGGTGATTCAACTCTACTTGTCTCTATACACGTAGGTACTCGTTGTCACTAACTAGATGCGGTGATTTTTCGATCTGGTGATTCACTTAGGATTCTTAACTTAACTCCATTTTCATCTTTTCTTGTTTCATCTCTTCTTTCTTGAGTTTTAGTGTTAACTCACTCAATCAACCCTAGCTCATGCTTGAGTTCTTCAAATCTTGATTCACATAATGGCTTTGTGAATATGTCATTGCTTCTTGCTCGGTTGAGATATATTCAAGGTGATGTCTTTCTTTTCTACATGATCTCTTATGAAATGATATCGACATCAATGTGTTTTGTTTTTCAAAGATGCAACACCGGATTACGAGTGATTGCAATAGCACTTGTGTTATCACACATAATTGGAATTTCTTTTTCTCAACATCATAATCTCTCGATTGTTGTCTCATCCATAAGACTTGGGCTGCAACAGTGCCGCCATGACTATGTACTCGGCCAATGTGGATGTGGCTATTGAATTTTGCTTCTTCTTTGAACCAGAAACCAATCTTTTCCAAGCATTTGACATGTACACAAAGTACTCTTCCTCAACTCTACATCCAAAGATAGTCGAGTATGAGTAACCAATAAGCTTGAATCCTCCTTCCTTTGGATACCATAAGCCGACTTCTTGGCATCCTTTTAAGTATCTTAGGATTCTCTTTGATGCGATCATATGGCTTTCTTTTTGGTGCGATTGAAATCTTGCACATACACCTACAAAGGTGATGTCCGCCTACTTGGCCGTGAGATAGAGCAATGATCCAATAAGTGCTCAGTCTTGTTTGATCCATAGGCTTGCCATCTGCATCCATATCCATCTTGATGATGTATTCATTGGTATTTTCACGAAGACTTCTCTTCCATACCAAATTTTTTCATTAAGTCTCCGGTGTACTTTGTTTGACTTATGAAGGTTCCATCCTTCACTGTTTAACTTGAAGTCCTAGAAAGAATGTCGGCTCTCCCATCATGCTCATCTCAAATTTGCCTTGCATGAGGTTTGAGAACTTATCACACAGACTCTTTGTTTGTGGATCCAAAAATGATGTCATCCACATATATTTGAACAAGCGATACTCTCTCCATCTTGAATTTTGAAGAGTGTTACTCATCCACTTTGCCTTTGGTGAATCCATTATTTGTCGAGAAATTGAGATAATGTATCATACCATGCTCTGGTGCTGTTTCAATCCATATAGAGCTTTCTTGAGCTTGTACTGACTTATCTCCAAGAGTCTTCTCAAATCCTGGAGGTTGCTCAACATAGACTTCTTCTTCTAACAATCTATTTAAAAATGCACTCTTCACATCCATCGATATACGGTGAAGTTCTTGTGTGCGGATAGGCAAGAAACTCGATTCATAGGGAGTCTTTGTCACCGTCTATTTATCATGCATCTATTTTGAGTATAGCATGCGGTGTTTATGGCTTCAACCCAAAATCCTTTAGGCGACCTGCTTGACTAACATAGTCCTTGCTTTGCTTCTTTGAGAGTTATGTTCCTTCTTTCGCAACTCCATTCTCATTCTGGAGTCCTTGCTTTCTGATAATTCGTGAGTAATACCATTTTCAACACAATCTTGAGTTATTATTAAATTGACAAACTCGGTTCCTCTATCGAGATCTTATCTTTATAATGGTTTGACTTTTCTCATTTTGAACTCTTTTCATCACCGTGGTAACTAATACTCAACGTTTCCTTCTTTTTACAAATGAAGATTGTCCATGTATATCTTGAATAATCATCCACCACTACTAGAGTGTATTTCTTCCCACTTGTGTTGGCTGGCTCATTAGGACCAAATAGATCCATATGCAGTAGATGCAATATTCTTGTTGAAGATGGGCTTGACTTCTCTTTTAATGATGATTTGATCTGTTTTCCCATCTGGCATGCATCACAAACACTTTCTTTCTTGTACACTGAGTCTGGGAGTCCTTCTACAAGACCACTCCTTGCAAGCTTGTTAATTGTCTTGAAATTCAGGTGACCCGGCTTCTTGTGCCATGGCCCAACTTGATTTGGCCATACTCTTTGCTAATAAACAAGTGCTTGGTGTGGCGATCGACCGATCTACCACATAAATGTTCTTTTATGCGGATCCTTGCAATACTACTTCATTTGATTCGATGTCTTTGATTTGGCACACTCCCATATTGAATCCAACATTATAGCCCTTGTCACGAGTTGAGTGATGCTTAGTAAGTTGAAATTGAGGCCTTCAACATATGCAACATCCGTGATTTCTAATCCATTTTTCTTGATGGATCCGATGCCTCTTATTTCTCGTGGAGCTTCATTTCCTCCAAATATGACTTTTGCACCTCTAATTTCCATGAATCTTGACAGATTGTTCTTGTTTCTGTCATGTGTATGCGGAACCACTATCCATGTACCAGGTTCCTTGGCACTCGGTTGTTCCTTGAACCCGCAATCAAGGAAATCAGTTTTTAGGTACCCATACTTGTCAGGGTCCCGAGGGGTTAGTGTTGTAAGATGATCCAACCAACCTATAGCCAAATGACTTGACTCTAAGAGGTTGCCATCTATCCATTGCCATAATCATAATTCACTTTGGCAAATTGCTTGGGGTTTTAGGTTCAATACATTTGTCTCTTTTTGTCTTGTATGCTGTGTGTGTATGGTTTAGCAATTGCCTTCTTTGGGTAATTGTGATATTTCTTAGTGTAGTGCTTGGGTGCGTATGTGTCTTGATAATAGCTATTTGGCCTTTGAAATGACCTTTCTTTGAGTTCTAGGCCTTTGCCATTTAGGCTTGTATTCCATATGTCTTTGTTGATATTTCACATTATTCCAGTCAGCTTGGCTTGGGTAGTTTCTACCATTTCCATCATATTTGTTCCTTTGATAGAACTTTTGGGGGTTTTGGTAGCTCTGTTTCTTCTTCACAGAGTACTTCCTATTTGGAGTTTGATGAGGAACTCTGCTGGATTTCTTCTCAGCTGTCCTCTCAGCATACTCAACTGGTTGTTTTCCTTTTCCTTTATATCCTAGGCCAGTTTGTGTGTGGTTGTGCTTTGGAATGAATGTGTGTGCAACATTTGGTGTCTTGGTTTTTTGAGGAGCTTCATTACTTGAAGATCCTTTTTCCAAGATCACCCAGGAGTTTGACTATGCACAAAGGAATTGAATCCTATGCCTGTCTTGTCTCCACGTCCTTTTTGGCTCATGATAAGGTCATCCAATGATTTAGATGCCTTAGTGAATGAAGCAATCACATTTTTGAGGTCATTTTCCCTTCTATAGCAGCTATCTCTGCCATTAGTTTAGCATTTTCGACCTTGACTCTTTGTTCTCATCGGCTATGTGACTTAGAGTACTCGGCTCATTAGTCACCTGTGAGTTTTGGCTTTTGAATGGTTGTTTTCCTCATTTAATAGTGTGTGTGAGGATTTAATGTGCTCAACATCTTTCATCATTTTGCCTAATGAATCATAAAGATCGGTGGGTGATGAAGTGTGTGTGTCACAATCACTATCACTAGAATCGAATGAGATGAGTTAGAGTGTACCTCATCTTCTTGGTCGAGTTGATCTTGTTCTTTAGCCATTAGGCATTAAAGCTTCTTCTTCGAGTCACTTGAGTAGTCGACTTCACTACTTCTCAGTGCTACTTCTTTTGACTTAGTTGTGTCGGCCCCAGACCAACATTGCTCTTTTCTTTTCTTGTCTTCTTTCTCTCAAGACTTTTCTTTCTTCTTCATTCCTCGTATTTATTGACTACGGGATATGGACATCAATAGCAAAGTGTCCTGGCCGTCATGCAATTCCAACCTGAGTTTTCGACTTTTTGATCGGCTCTCTCATTTCTTGGGTTGTCGGCTCTTTGATATTCGACCTTTTGATACTCGGCTCTCTTTGGTGGCCTATCTTCCCTTGACTTGGAGGAGTTGAGTGCCTTATGGAGGATTCACCTTTATTTCCTTCTTGACTATGAGGGCAAATTGTTTTGGGTACACTATCTCCTCTTGATCTTTTCTTCTCGGCAAACTCATAGGCTTTGAGGTCCGAGAATAGTTCATGATTAGGCGTTTTTATAGGTCCATCGAGTGCCTTAGAGCCATAGTCTTCATTTCCCACTCAGCTGGGAGGCTCCTTAGTATCTTCATACACATCTCCTTCTGTGTGTATTCTTTCCCAAGTCATGAGAGCTCATTTGTAATTTCAGTGAATCTAGCATCCAGCTGATCCATTGTTTCACCTGCAAGCATTTTAAAGTTCTCAAATTTTTGAACAACAACAGATAATTTATTTTCCTTGATTTGCTCAGATCCTTCACAAATTAAGGTTAGTTTATCCCAGATTTCTTTGGTTGTCTTGCAAGATTTGACTTTGTTGAACATGGTTTTGTCCAAAGTTTTGTAGAGTATGTCCTTGGCCACATTGTCCAGATTGTATCTTCTTCTGTCATCATTTGTCCATTCAACTCTAAGTTTTTCAACCATAGCTGGTCTAGGAGGAGCAGCCTCCTCTCCTGCAGCCGCAGCAGCTCTCCTTGCAGCTGTGTTCACCTTCATTATTTGCAGTGGCCCATCTTCTATCACTATCCACATCTCATCATGTAAAGCTGATAGATGAGCTTGCATACGTATTTTCCAGTCATCAAATTCCTCAATGGTGAACATAGGGATGCGTGTCAAATTTGCTTCCATGATAATAACTTTGCTATTAAAAAAATGACTTTTGAAAGAACAAGTGTCAAAAAATTTTGAAAGATTGGAGATCTAGTTCAGTAACCAGTGCGGAAGGCTCAATGAACCAACCGCTCTGATACCACTTGTAGGTCCCAAGGGGTGTGAATGTAAGGTTTAGAAGGGGGTTGAATAAACCTTACCAACTTTTCGAAATTTAGTCCTTTTAAAATTATTCAGAGTTAATTTCGCAGCTAAGTCCTTGATGGACAACTAAGTTAGTTAACCAGCAGAGTTAGCCACTCAACAAACTTGATAGAGTTGTTGATAGAATAACTCAGCTGTTTAGTCTTATACTTAACTTGGCTGTGATAAGATTTTCAGCGGAAGACTTAACACCCTTGAATTTGGTTTAAGTTTGTTTTAACACTTGATTTTAGCACTTTGTTAATTATCAGTTGGAATGCAAATTATCAGCAGATATAGTGTAATATGCAGAAATGAAATGCTGAAATGTAAATGACACAATAAATTTTATAGAGGTTCGAAGATGGGGTAATTCTTCTACTCCTCTCTTCTCCAACTCCTGGAGGAATCCACTAAGTATTGAGCAGTACAAAGTGTCCAGATACAAGTCTTGATCACACAAATGACTTGATCCTTTGGGACTCGATCCGGAGATGCCTTGGTCACACAAACCGGCTTCTCGTCCGACTCGGCTTCTTCACGCTGGGCGGTTGCCTTGCTACTTGCTCACTTGCTCAAGCTTCTTGGATTTGATCACGAAGCCCTCCAATAACTTGAGACTGGTTCGACCTTGAACCTTTCTACAATCCTCCTTGGAATGTAGACCCCTTTTGATTCTTCAAAAGTTTCCTCTTCAACAGTTTGAAGTTGTCTTTCCTTCACAGCTTGGTGTTGGATTGATTTCCTTTGAAATTTAGGCTTGAGGATTTGCTTGAATAACTTGAGAATATTTTGCTTGGTTACAGCTCGAATGTTAGCTTGAGTGTTCGTAGTTCGGTATGCAAGGTCACCTATTCTCAAATTGATTCTTACGCCTTTTATAGTGCTCTTTCAAAAATCTGCCCGTTGAAGAGATAGGCTGATTTTCAAAAGACACTAGTGGTCATTGGCTTGTCTTGTTGCAGTCCTTGATGTTGACATTTCCTCGTATTAAATGAACTTTCGACTTTTGAGCGACGACGACAGTGCGATGCTTCCCATTGGTTTATTCCTTTTGCACGCTTAAGGGGATCGAGCACTTTAGAATATTGCAGCATGGAAGTATTACTTATTTAAGTAACTTTCTTGACTTCTGTGCAATGGACTCTTTTCAGTTGTCTTGACTTGACTGCAGTTCCTTAACTTCCCCAGGTGACTTCGAGTCAGCTCCCAATCATTGGAAGACTCATCTGTCACTTCAACTTGACTTGGCTGTCTAGAGTTGACTTGAGTGACACTTCTCACAGCTGTAGCCAGCTGATACTCCTTCAGTCGAGTTCTTGACTTCTCCTCCTTGCCATACTCGGTTGCTTCACAAATGAGTCTTCATTTTAGCCTTCAATTGACTTCTTGCATATCCGAATAGGCGACTTGACTCACTCGATAGCCCTATCTATTACAATGCAAAATACAAGGAAAATGGGGTGCCAACTTCCTAGTCTAAGTTTTACATGGCATTCATCAAAATCTAAACAATAAATTTCCCAACAAAGTTTTACATGGTATCATCAAAATCTACAAAATAAATTTCCTAACATCCAATGAGGTCAATTCCCCACTTGGCAAATGGCCAAGGACTGAATACCGAGGTGAGTTGTTCTGGATGATACCTGACCTGAGGTGCAAATCTTTGGCATCTTTCACATTTTTTTTACCAGGGAGATAGCATCATGTTTTAGCGAAGGCCATTAGTACCCTTGTCGAATTAACTTGTAAGCTAATGATTGACCTCCGACATGGTTTCCGCAGATACCTTCATGTACTTCTCTGAGGGCATACTTGGCCTACGCCTAGGATAGGCACCTGAGAAAGAGAATCGAGTAGCCAAGCTTATATAAGACCCAATTGACAATGGTGAACCGAGCAACCTATGTCCTCAATGTCCTCGCCTCAGCTTTGTCCTCTGGTTGGACATCGTGTTCAAGATATTGGATGATTGGGGTCATCCAGGTCGGTTCAGTGCTCGTTGGCATTGATCTTAGATGTGCTCAATGACGGGAAGAAAGATGAGTGACTATTACGTCTTCAATCAGGTTAGTTCTCGCACTGGATGCAAACGAGCGATGGCATCCGCCTATACATTTTCACTCCTCAGAATAGGTATGATTTCTGCCTTGAATTGGGAGAGCTTGTTTTTTACGAGATCCAAGTATTGAGATATCTTGGGCTTCTTGGCCTCGTAGTCCCCATTTATTTGGTTGATCACGAGCTATGAATCACTGTGAACAATTAGGTTTTTCAAACCCATTGATGTTGTTATTTACAATCCTGCTAATAGGGCTTCGTACTCGGCTTTGTTATTTATCGCAGGGAATTGGAATCGCAAGGCTGAGCAGAAATACTTATGATCAAGATTGAATATCACAATCCCATCCCCTGCTCGGTCTGCAGTGGAAAATCCATCGACAAATAGTTTCCAGGTCTGCTCTTCAATGATGTCGAGTTGAATTGATGGTGTGAACTCGACTACAAAGTCGGCTAGGGCTTGTCCCTTTATTGCTTTTCTGGGCTCATACAAGATATCAAATGGGTTGAGCTCCACTGCCCACTTAATCATTCGGCCAGAATTGTTTCGTTGATGCATCACTTGCTTAAGAGGATAATTCGTCAGAATGATGATTCGATGTTCCAAAAACTAAGGCCTTAATTTTCTTGAAGAAATTACCAACGTATTGGCCAATTTCTCCATAGGTGGATATCACAGCTCGGCGTCATGTAAAGTTTGGCTGATATAATACACTAGGTGTTGGATGGGGCTGTCCAAACGAATCAGTACCAAGCTAACTGCATAATCAGAGACTACCAAATACAGATACAGATTTTTGCCTCAGCTTGGTTTCTAAAGAACTAGTGTAGTGGCCAGATACTGTTTTAATTATTCAAATGCAGCTTGTGTATGCTCGGTCCATTCAAAATCCTTATTTTTCTTGATAATTTCAAAAAATGGTTTGCACTTATCTGTCGACCTCGATTCAAAATGACTTAATGCAGCTAGGCGCACAGTAAAACTTTGCACCCTTTTAACTGAGTTAGGTGGTTCAAGATCAATTATTGCTTTAATTTTATTTGGATTAGCTTTGATCCCCCTTTGAATGACCATAAACCTAGAAATTTTCCCGAGCCGACCCCAAGTGTACATTTTTAGGATTTAACATCATCTTGGACTCGCGTAAAATCGTAAACATTTTATTAAGGTCAGAAATGTGATCAGCATCATACAATGATTTTTACAAGCATATCATCGACATAAACTTCCATTGTCTGCCCTATTATCTTGTCAAACATTTTGTTGACTAACTTTGGGTAGGTTGCTCCCGCGTTCTTCAGCCCAAATGGCATCATTTTGTAGTAGTATACGCCCCGAACATAAAAGAATGAGGTGTTCTCCTTGTCGTCTGGGTGCATTCGGATTTGATTGTACCCCGCGTAAGCATCCATAAAACATAAGCTCATGACCTGCGGTAGTGTCAACCATGTAATCGATGTGTGGGAATGGGTAACTGTCCTTTGGGCATGCTTTGTTGAGGTCGGTAAAATCGACGCCAAATCACCATTGTCCATTAGTTTTATTCACCAGAACTGGATTGGACACCCATTTCGGATATAAGACTTCTCAGATGAACTTGTTTTCTAAGATTTTGCCGACCTCTGTCTCCAAGGCGGCTTGTCTATCTGGACCCAATTTTCTTCTTTTTTGCATAGTCGTCCGTAGATCAAACGATGTTTAAGTGATGGTAGGCGTGCTTTGGATCAATCCCTGGCGTCTGAGTGCAACCAGACGAAAGCATCAAGGTTATTTTCCAAGAAAGTGATTAGCTCGGATCTTAGTGATTCTTGAAGATTGTGGCCAATCCTGAGTTGTCGGCCCCCGTGCAGCTCACCGACATCTACTATGTCAACCTCTTCTATGGGCTCAACATGTTTCCTCTTCTTGCTCTACCCTTCTTTCTTCTGAAGGAGCAGGTCTTCTTCAGCCTCTATCATTGGTTCTTTTTGGGCCGGCTTGGTATTCTACTCGGTTGCCCTAGCCGAGTTGCTCGATTCTCTCTTTTTAGTTGTGTTTATCTCGGCGAGCCTGAGTTTGAGTGAACATTCTTTGGATTCTCACTGGTTGCCCTTGAGCTCTCCTTTCCCCTTCGGGGTGGGAAACTTAATACAAAAATGATATATTTAGATGGCAGTCTTTAGGTGATAGAGAATAGGTCCCCTAGGATCACGTTATACTCCGAGTCACTATTTATGATTTTGAAGGTAGTCATGATCGTCCTTTTGATTGCCCCTAGCCAAATTGAACTAGGAGATCGACCTCGCCAATTGGTACAATTTTTCCACCTCCAAACCCAATAATGTTGTCGTTGTAAGGTCGGATGAACGAATCATCTATGTTCATCATTCTGAAGTCCCAGATATAGATCATGGTTGCGTAACTGCCTGAATTAACCAAAATTCGATGAACTAGGATGCCCAGAATTGGTGCAGTGATGACCAAGGGGTCAGAGTGGGGTTGGACCAGCTAGTCGGCATCTTGGTCAGAAAAAGAGAAGTATCTAGTGGGCACGCCCGCTGACCGGTAACCCGACACGTTGTCCCGCACTAGTAGCTTCTCGAATATAGGTTTTCCTATTTTCAAATAGATCGGCGGTCCTATGCCTGATTTGTATTTATAAGTGTCAAACTTTCTTGCCCATGGTTTGCATTCATAAGTGGAATGCGGGCCAGTCGTCTAGCCTTTCTGGAGTTGTTCCAACAGTAAGAGGTGGTGGGGGCGGCAAGTCCTGAACATAGCATTTTAGGCATCCCCTCCGAATAATGCGCATGATCTCCCAGATCAAATCACAGCACTCATCGGTTTCATGCCCAATTGATTTGTGGTAATTACAGTATCAAGAACTATCAAGTTTTGATGGATCAAGCTTTAACGGCCGAGCTGGAGGCAACAAATTCAGGTATCAAGTTTCCCTTAAGATAACAAATGGATGCTGAGTTAATGTGCTCCTCATAGCCATCACTTTGGCTCGGACCTCCGAAATCACTTTGTGGTAATTACGATATGAAGAACTATCTCATTTTTAACCGGTCGCGAGGACTGCCATTGGTTCTTCAGAACAGATATGTCTTTCTACTCATATAAGGAACTCCTGGAAAGTACTTACTCCTTGCTCGTGAATACAAAATTGAAATCGAGAATTGGGGACAAGTCCCAAAATCGCAGTCATCAACATAGCATCATCAGAGACCGGCTCCATCTCCTGAATCTGCTTATTTAATCTGGAAATGTAATTTTTTAATGGCTCATCTTTACTCTGCTTAATAGTAACCAGGGAGTCCTTCGGAGTAGCTCGGACTCTGGACGCCAAAAATTGTGCAGTGAAAGCCCCTAAGATCGAGAGATCATCGACATCTCTGAGTTTTCTCATTCCATTGTATCTTTTACTTTCGATTAGTTAGATATGAACATGAATAATTTGTCTATGAATTGTTTATTTCCCATGTCCGGCTAAACACCTTGTGATTCAGGGGTTTGGGATTAGGTTAATGGATACTTTTGTTTGATGTTTAATTGCAATTGAAGTTATTATTTCAAACCGTATTCGAGTACTCTGTTTTTTTCTTGTTTTATCAAATGGCCATTGGTTTAACTTGTTTTGATGTATTGATTCATAATTCGAGAGATGAGTTTCAATATTAGATCTTGAGTACTTGACATGAATATTTGCATGATTGAGAAGTCGGTAAATATTTGTGAGGATTAATAATCTTTTATGCTTTTGGGAGTTGGATATCTTATGTTGAGTAGAGATGCTAGCATAATAATCCAATCAACATTTGTATATACATCTCGAGAGAGAGGATAAAATACTTTCGTGATTGTCTTATAGAAAAGAATAATAATAACTTTGGTTGTGATTAATCAGATAATAGGAGGGATATTAACTGAAACCATAACCCTGGAATCCATTCATCTCCTTGATCTTTCAATTAACTCTTACTTTGTCTTTTTATGATAAATTCTTGTCTTAGTTTTATAAACCAACAAATCAAAATTTGATCGTCTATATAAAAATAAGACTATTACAATTTCAATACTTAGTACACTAATTTATTAGTCTCTGTGGATTCGACCTTGTAACACCCTTACCCTTGTAACACGTACTTATATAGCACAAAACTATAGTTCATAGGCAGCACAGATGTATCGCACATAAGATTAATACGTTAATCATCAACTGTAACCTTTTTTTTCGCAAGCGGAATCACTTTAAAAGATTTCACAACACATATTTACACACGTGCATTTATCCATATTACATAACATTAACGACCGTGCCCTTTTATATACAGACCAAAACAGACTCCCTATATGAAATGCAAATGATGAGCTGAGGGAGAAGGATGGGAATCCAGCCGGCCGACCTATGATCCATGCTTTAAACTTCCGTCACGCCTCACAGATCAACTTTTATCTACCACATCTAAAAATTGGCAACATTGCATTTGGTGAGTTGCAAGCTCGGCAAATATAATCCGATAACAAGTTATTTAACATCACACAAGCACATTGTCACAATCATTTCACATCCTTTGTTCCGAATATTCATAAATAACATTAAAAAAAATGCACGTGCTTGGTCATATTCTTTTACTGTTATGGGCCAGCTAATACCAAGAATAAATCGTGATCACGAAGATGGCATGGCACTCTGTAATTCTTTATTTCACGAAGAGTTCAGTGAACTCGGGGTGGCCGTCGCATCTCGCAATCCGAATTTCTAGATATCTCAGAATGCGTGATTCAAGGTCATCATCGATGGCCATAAAATCCATTAATCTCACGATGAATGCATTTTTGTAATCACATATTTCCTTTCCGTATCAATAACATCAGTAGAGATCGCATATCTCAATTTCATTTCAATCTCATCACATAGAGATCATATATCTCGATTTCATCACAATATCACCATAGAGAATTATACAATTCACGTTAGAGCACAATAAGCTTCTAACCACTATAGCCAAACAAGTAAGCAATTCAGTTCAACACATTAATCATGTAATCACACAAGTCAAATAACAAGCTAAAAGATTATACTCACAAATGGTGTCCTCGTCTCAATGATTTTTCCTAGTCGGCTTTGTTTACTCCTGTATCGAGATTTGGCCTATTATAGTAAAAATACATAACCAATTTAGAATTACAGATTTAATACTAGTGAACCTTTGTGCATGCCCTTTATTAAATATTTAATTACCAATTCATTATCTTATTAAAATTTAAAAGAACTTTATATATATATATATGTATATATGTATATATGATACAATACATTCTTTTACCAAAACTTAAATCTGTTACACGCCTATCCATATAATCAATATAACTCATCGAGTTAAATGATTTAAAGATATGATCAAACTTACCTAATTAATCAATTGAATGTCATTTTCTTGTTGTCATATTTAAATACATATATATATGTATATTACACTTATAAGCATAATTATTGTTTTTCATTCCTAATCTGTAACTATAAAAACAAGAAAGAATTACTTAGAAAGTCAGGGAACTAAGATTCTGTAACTTTTTCAATGACCATCTCTTATTTATAAAATTAGACTTTCTAATTCAATTTCATTAACCGAGATCCCGGTAGTTACTTAAACATGTAGAATGTCCAATATTCATTCCAAAAGGTTGACTGACCAAAGTTCTTTGCCAATATATCAGTTTCTAAACCAAATCTAAATATTAGCTTTCTTCATTTGTATAAATTAACACAAAATATACATATTTAGATTTCTTGTTAATTACTACCGTTGATGATATATAAGCTACATAAAGAAACCTCATTTTTCATTTTTTTAACTCCTATACAAAACTGAAAACAACATTTAAATTGGTCTCATATTATTAGGATTATAATTAAACAAGAAAGGTGAAATAGAATACCAATTGCTTCTTCGTGCGCCCATCCTTAGCTCTCTGCTATGTTTCTTTTTCTTTTTCTTTTTTTTTATTTTTTGTTGTTGCCGGGATTCCTCTGTTTCCTATTTTGAATTCAGTGTATATGTATCTTTAAAAGAACCGATACCTATGCCATTAAAAATTAAGGCGGTTACCTCTCCACCTATATGAATATATATTCGTTCTATTATATGTGCATCTGATAAGTATTAAAACTTAGGGGTTAAGCCTTATCTTATGTGTACACATACACACTAAATAAGTTGGTTACACGTGTTAGAAAATCATCATTTGTTTTCCTTTTTTACTTATCCACATGTATAGTACTAGTGGCCTTCTAAAGTATAAATATACATATCTTTAAGTGTACCAGTTTGCATGTCCTAGAGGTGCATGGTTAACACTCTTTAAAAAAAATTATTTAGTTAACAATTACAACATGACATACATGCACACATGCCCATGCACCGTCTATATATATGTATATATACATATTAAATCTACCACATTATATGGGTGTAAAGGTACAGTTAGATGATATACATATATATAAAAATATATATTATAAATATATATATGTATAATATTTATATATATACACACACTCTTATGTAATTAAGTTAAATCAGAAATTTCATGATTTCACATGCATTCTAATGTAAATATATGATGTCAAAATGTGTATAATTATGCTTATGAATAATCGACCCGACGAATTAAAATGCAAAAGTTCTGGGTTATGACAGACCTTGCTAACCTTATTCTATAAACTACACCGTACACTAATTTATTTTTTGTTAAGCCTTTCAAGCCTTTTGCCTACCTAATGACACTGAATTTCCCTAGTTAGCCAATTTGAGCCTATTGTCTAATTTTTGATAGCCACATTTCAAGCCTTAACTTGATATATCTGTTACCCTAGACTTGAGCGTACAATATGGAGTAAGGGGATTGAATAAGGTTGAATGGGATGATGTCGAGAATTGCGATAATTGTGCAAGTGTTGGTTGATGGGAATAAAAGAAGAAAGAAAATGAGGAAAAGAAAGGATGAATACTCATGAAAGAGTCGGAAAAAAAAGAGAGAAAGAAAAAAAGAAATCGACTTTATAAATGAGTTTGCTTTAAATGAAATTGTAGGTTGGGATTTGTAATGTGAGGCGAAAGAAAGTGGAGTCAATAAAAAAAACAAAAAAAGAGAAAGGAAATACGAAGAGTTGATAAGAATGAGAGATGATTGGGGTAGCATATTGGGTTTACATGATAATAATTATTTGAAGAAAAGATGTGCTTGCCAGTCTATACGCTCGAGTTTGAGTCACTTTATCCATATTTCCCTACCCTAACCAAAGAGCCTTCATTACAACCAAAAGAAAAAGTCCTTTTTGATTTATGAATTGGATACATTCTAGGGGCAGAGATGTGAGACGATTTACAAGCTTATGGTAATTCTTCAACATTGATATGATTTGAGCGAAAACACGTCCCTTATACACTTGAGAGGAGAGCATACACTTGATCAGTGAGAGTTGTGATTCGAAGCATTTGCCATGGTTTTAATTGACATGTGTTCTATGTTAGATGTTCGAGGCTTGGTTGATGTATTGCTTGACGTCTATGGATAAACGGCATGAATTTTGATATGTTATTCTTGATTGATTTTCATTCCTCTCATTTGTGTTTTGTCTTGTTTATAAAGCGTTGACCGGGACTGTCAATAGTTTAAGTTTGGGGGTTAGATTAGTATGAGTTTTGCATGTAATTTGAGCTTAATTGTGGATAGAATAAGTTGATATGCATGCGTTAACTGAGTAAAATGGGTCATATTCTTATAAAGTGGAAAAGGTATTACGCTTTGCTCGTTTCTATAGGAATTAAATGATATTTATATCATTTTGGTGACAAATCGAACATTGCGGTAAAGGACACCAAGAATCGAGCGAATATATGATGTTTGGAGTTGAATCGAGAAGAAGTCGACGAGGCAACCGAAAGAAACGGAAATGAATGGAGCGGTTCGTCCTTAGCAGGCGCACGGGAAGGGCGTGCACCTAAGGCACGCCGTGCGTCATTCCCGAGATCGGCTAAGTCCTATGGCATGGCGCATGACCTAGTCATGCCTGGACGCCGGCCCCTTCCGTCAGTCAGTCAAAGAAAAAGAAATTTCTTCGACTGGCCTGGCGACGAGCTGGTCATGCGTAAGCGCTCGCCCATGCGTCTGCGGGAAGTTAGGTTTTGACAATTTTTAATTAGGTTTTGACCAAATAGTATAAATAGAGACGATGCGGTCCCAAATAAAGACACACCGATATTTGCCTTAGAAAGCGGAGAAAAGATTAACCTTCTACCGAGGGATTGGAGAGATTGATCGAGGTTGCAACCACACGCTTGAGGATTGAAGATAGATCGAGAAATCATCGACATCCCTGAGTTTTCTCATTCCATTGTATCTTTTACATTAGATTAGTTAGATATGAACATGAATAATTTGTCTATGAATTGTTTATTTCCCATGTCCGGCTAAACACCTTGTTATTTCGGGGTTTGGGATTAGGTTAATGGATACTTTTGTTTAATGTTTAATTGCAATTGAAGTTGTTATTTCAAACCCTATTCGAGTACTCTGCTTTATTTCTTGTTTTATCAAATGGCCATTGGTTTAACTTGTTTTGATGTATTGATTCATACTTCGAAAGATGAGTTTCAATAATAGATCTTGAGTACTTGACATGAATATTTGCATGATTGAGAAGTCGGTAAATATTTGTGAGGATTAATAATCTTTTGTGCTTTTGGGAGTTTGATATCTTATGTTGAGTGGAGATGCTAGCATAGATAATCCAATCAACGTTTTTGTATACATCTCGAGAGAGAGGATAAAATACTTTCGTGATTGTCTTATAGGGAAGAACAATAATAACTTTGGTTGTGATTAATCAGATAACATGAGGGATATTAACTGAAACCATAACCCTGGAATCCATTCATCTACTTGATCTTTCAATCAACTCTTACTTTGTCTTTTTATGATAAATTTTTGTCTTAGTTTTATAAAACAACAAATCAAATTTCGATCATCTAGATATAAATAAGACTATTACAATCTCAATACTTAGTACACTAATTTATTAGTCTCTGTGGATTCGACCTTGCTAACCCTATTCTATAAACTACACCGTACACTTGCGGTGAAGCTAAAAAAAAGGCGAACAAGTTTTTTCATGTGGTGGAAAGTACTTGTTGACTTGTCCCACTAATGCCTTGCCAGATAGTTGATTGGTCTGCCACTGGGGTTTAGGTCGGTTGGAATTGACTATGTGAGGAGTACTTGGTCCCTTGAAAGTCTTCAGTTGGGCTGAGGTCGGCTTTGCTTGTCGGCTTCGATTCCCAGTATGGTCCGGTCGACCCACGTCGAGCTTCTCGGACCGCCACGTAGGTGTATTAGTCATCACGAGTTTGTCCATTTCAAATTTCGGGCATCATCGGCATTAAATTTTATCTTTCAAGGTCTGGTTCAGAGTCCTAAAGATACCAGATTCGATATATTTTACACTCATTTTAGTAATCCAGCAAGTCTTTCAACTTTCTCGCAATTCTTTCTACTTTTCTTTTGATTTTTTAAAACGTGTGTAAGATTGTTGTTTAAATAAATATACAAGTGTTTGTTTCAAAAGAATTTTTGTATCCCACATAGGATTTGAAAGAAAAACATTCTTCACTTTGTTAATAGAATGACTAATGTGACTTATAAAAAGGCCAGTGAGATGTTAGAGTTGGGCCAAAATGTCGATTATAGTGCACAATCGATGATTCTCCCCCTACGCGTGAGCGATACGGGCTCGATCGGGCTCATTTTTTGTTAGGAAAATTATTTGTTAGATTTTGATGATACCCCATAAACTTAAAATAAGAGATTGGCACCCCCATTTTTGTTATAATTTATGTATACAAGTTGTAAGAACTGGAATAGCTGAGTTGAATCAGCCTAGTCAAAGATCAAGAGAAGTCAACTGCAGACATAACTGAAAACTCTGCTGCTAGTCAGCTGAGTGCAACCTGAAAGAAGAGTATTAACTCGACTGGGGAAGAAGCAGCTGAGAGGAAGAAGAATCAAGTCAACTCATGAAGATGAGTGGAACACCAGTTGAGTTATCCAAGGTTAAAGAAAATTCAAGTCAACTGAACTTGAAAAGAAGAAGCAGTTGAATAAAGGCAACTGACATCCAACTGTTGCACAAAAATTATGGAGAATACTTATTTAAGTAATATTCCCATAATGTCAGGCACTAAGAATAAACAATGCAAAAGACGTGCAATTAAATAAGCTAAAGGAGTGGCTCAAGTGGGTGTCAGACCCTAAAAAGCTGGACATTTAAGAATAAAAGGTAGTGGATGCCTCACACGCCTGGAAAGCAATGAAGAACAGATCAATGTCCAACTAGATATTATATGAATAATTATCCATCTCTTCAACGGATAATGTTTCAAATGATACTATAAAAAGGCTGAGGATTCAAACACAAAAAAGGGTGTTAAATGAGTGTATGCGTATGATCGAAAAGTTAAAAGGAGAAACCAAATATTCAAATCGCATACAAAATTTGAACGAAAGAGAAAAATCAATATATCCTCAAGCCTACACTACCTGAATTTGAAATCCAACACAGGTTGTGAAGGACAAAGAATTCATCAAGTTGAAGAGGAAACCAAGAACTTTCAGGGGTCTACATTCCAAGTGAAGGATTGGAGGGCTGCATGATCAAATCCAACAACTTGACAAGTGAGCGGTAGAAGCAAAGCGGCCGCTAGTGAAGAAGCCGAGTCACAAAGAGAAGCCAGATGAGTGATCAAGGCATCTCGAGACTGAGTCAAAGGAGAAAGTCAGTTGTGTGATCAAGACTTATCTCTAGACTGATAACCACTCTGTAAACTGATCATTACTTGGTGGATTCCTCCAGGAGTTGGAGAAGAGAGGAGTAGAAGAATTACCCCATCTTCGAACCTCTATAAAACTTTATGTCGATTTATTTTCAGCATTTAATTACTGCTTTATTATCTTATATCTGCTGAAGTTAAGTTAGATCTGCCATTCAAAGTGATAATAAGCTAAGTATCCAAAACAAGTGTTAAAACTCATTTTTCTATTCGTAAAAGGTGTTAAAGACTTCCGCTCTGAAAAACCAAATCAGCTAAGTGTAACGCTCAGAGTATACAATCGAGTTATCTTGCACACAGCTCTCTTGAGTCTGCCAAATAGGAACTTAGCTGAATAATCGACCCAGCTGATTTGTGACAACTCTGTTGCAATCCTTTGAAGAAACTTTTCGATTGCAAAAAAATTTAGTAAGGTTTATTCAAACCCCCCCTTCTAAACCTTACAACACACCCCTTGGGACCTATAAGTGGTATCAGAGTGGTTGGTTCATTGAGCCTTCCGCATTCTTATCAACTAGATCTTCATACTTCAAAAGTTTAACACTTGCTATTTTCAAAGTATTTTTTTCTCAGCAAAATTATCATTATTGAAGCAAATGTAACTCGCATTCCTATGTTCTCCATTGAAGAATTTGATGATTGGAAAATTTGTATGCAGGGTCACCTATCTGCTTTACATGATGAAATGTGGTTTGTGATAGAAGATGGGCCATTGACAATACTCAAAATCAACATTGCTGTTAGAAGAACACAAACAGCTAAAGGAGAAGAAGTTGTTGAACCTAGACCACCCATGGTTGAAAAACCAAGGGCTGAGTGGACAAATGATGACATGAAAAGATACAACTTGGATAATGTGGCCAAGGACATACTCTACAAAACTTTGGACAAAGCAATGTTCAACAAAGTCAAATCCTGCAAAATAGCAAAAGAAATCTGGAATAAGCTGACCTTAATTTGTAAAGGATCAGAGCAAATTAAAGAAAATAAATTATATGTTGCTGTTCAAAAATTTGAAAATTTTAAAATGTTTGCAGGAGAATCCATGGATCAGCTGGATGCAAGATTCACTGAAATAACAAATGAGCTTTCAGCTCTTGGGAAGGAATACACACAGAAGGAGATGTGTATGAAGATTTTGAGGAGCCTCCCAGCTGAATGGGAAATGAAGATTATGGCTCTGAGACATGCAATGAACCTCTCAAAAACATCCAACCATGAGCTATTCTCAGACCTCAAAGCCTATGAGTTTGAGCTAAGAAGAAAGGATCAAGAGGAGACAACTGTTTCAAGACAGCTGCACTGATAGTCAAGGATGGAAAGAGAGCTGAACCAAAGGAAGCCATAGACCAGGAGGAAATTTTCCTGATGGTTAAAAGATTCAACAAGTTCTTCAATAAGAACTATAAAAGAAATAAGGGTGAAACCTCCAGAAGACATTCAGCACCCTCTAAGTCAAGGGAAGATAGGCCACCCAAGAAAGCTGAGCATCAAATGGTTGAATATCATAGAGCTGATAACCCAAGAACAGAGAGAACTGACCAAAGAGCTGAATTCCTTTGTTGGAATTGCAGACAACCAGGTCACTTTGCCATTGATTGCAAATATCCACCTGTCAGCAAATACAAAGATGAGGAGGAAAGGAGAGTCTTCAAAGAAAGAAAACAAGAAAAGGTAGTTGCAATGTTAGCTGCAGAGACACCGAGGCAAAATGAAGAAGAAGAATCACCGACTCGGATAGTAGTGAAGCTGACTACTCAAGTGACATTGAAGAAGATGCTCTCATTTGCCTCATGGCAAAAGAACAAGATGATGAGGTACAATCTAACTCCGCTGCCTGCCGGACACTAGTGATAGTGATCGTGACACAAACACCTCTTCACCCACAAGTCTCGTATGATTCATTAGGCAAAATGATGAAAGACTTTTTTGAGCACATTAAATCCTCTCACACACTTCTTAAAGAGGAAGACAACCAACTTACAAGCCAAAACTCACAAAACGACTAAGGAGCTAAGTGCCCTTAATGCGTAACTAGTCGCTACTCTGAGAAAAGAGAGAGCACGATCTCAAAAATGTAATTGCCTCCTTTACAAAATCATCCAAATCATTGGATGAATTAATAATGAGCCAAAAGGAATGTGGAGATAAGACAGGGCATAGGATTCAACTCATTTGTACACAAACTCCAGGAGTGATTTTTTAAAAGGATCTTCAAGCAATGAAGCATCTCAAAAATCCGAAACACCAAATGTTACACCCACATTTACTCCTAAGCACAATCACAAACAAACTGTCCTTGGATATAAAGGAAAGGAAAATATCTAGTTAAGTATCTTTGAGAGGACAAAGAAGAAATCCAGAGAATTCCTCAAAAAACTCCAAATAGAAAGTACTCGTGATGAATTAACAGAGCTACCAAAAACCCCGAAGTTTCATTAGAGAAACATATATGATGGGAATGGTAGAAACTATCCAAGCCAAGCCGATTGGTACAATGTAAAATATCAAAGAAAGACCAATGGAATACAAGCCAAATGGCAAAGACCTAAACCTCAAAGAAAGGTCATTCCAAAGGGAAAAGAGCTATTATCAGCACACATATGAACCGAGGCACTACACTCAGAAATACCACAACTATTCCAAGAAAGTAATTGCTAAAACACACACACAGGTATACAGACAAAAGAGACAGATGTATGAACCTAAAATCCCCAAGCAATTTGCAAACGTGCACTATGATTATGGCACTGATAGATGGCAACCTCTTAGAGTCAAGCCCTTTGGCTATAGGTTGGTTGGATCACCTTATAGCACTAACCCCTCAGGACCCAGGCAAGTATGGGTACCTAAGAATTAATTTCCTTAATTGCAGATACAAGGAGCAGCAGAGTGCCGAGGCATCTGGTATATGGATAGTGGATGCTCCAGGAATATGACAGGAAATAAGGAGAACCTATCAAAATTCAAAGAAATCAAAGGTGCTAAAGTCATATTTGGAGGAAATGAAGTTCCAGGAAAAATCAAAGGAATTGGATCTATCAAGAAGAATGGACTAGAGATCACAGATATGCTTATGTTGATGGACTCAACTCTAATTTACTCAGGATAAGTCAACTCTGTGATAAAGGCTACAATGTTGGATTCAATATGGGGATTTGTCAAATTAAGCACATGGAATCAAATGAAGTGGTGTTGCAAGGAATAAGACAAAAGAATATGTATGTGGTAGATTGGTCTACTGCTACATCAAGCACTTGTCTACTAGCAAATAGCACAGCCAAATCAAGTTGGTTGTGGCACAAGAAGTTGAGTCACTTGAAATTTAAAACAATCAACAAGCTTGCTAGAAGTCATCTTGTTGAAGGATTACCAGACTCAGTCTACAAAAAGGAAAGTGTATGTGATGCATGTCAAATGGGAAAGCATATCAAATCATCTTTCAAGGAAAAGACAACTCCTTCATCAAAAGAATCCTGCACCTGCTAATATGGATTTATTTGGACCAGTTGAGCCAGTCAGCATAAGTGGGAAGAAATACACCCTGGTGGTGGTAGATGACTATTCAAGATATACATGGACCATTTTCATGTGTAAAAAGAAGGAAACTTTGCAGAAGTTACCTCAGCTGATGAAGAGAGTTCAAAATGAAAAGGGTCAAACTATCATAAAAATAAGATCGGATAGAGGAACTGAGTTTGTGAATGGAATAATCACTCAATATTGCATAGAGAATGGTATTTCTCATGAGTTATCTGCAGCAAGGACTCCACAGCAAAATGGTGTAGCTGAAAAAAGGAACAGAACTCTCAAGAAAGCTGCAAGGACCATGTTAGCTGAAGTTGAATTGCCTAAGAGATTTTGGGCTGAAGCCATTAACACAACATGATATAATCAAAATAGATGAATGATTAACAGACAATTAACCAAGACTCCCTATGAAATCTGGACAAGGAGAAAGCCAAATATTAGACACTTCAAAATATTTGGCTGCAAATGCTTCATCCACAATAATGGCAAAGATAATCTAAAGGCTTTTGATGCCAAAGCTGATGAATGTATCTTTTTGGGATATTCAGCTGAAAGTAAAGCCTATAGAGTGTTGAACAAAAGGACTATGGTCACAGAAGAATCAATTCATGTGATCTTTGATGAACCAAACATGAATGAAGAAGACATTGAAGAGTCAGCTGATAAGCAGACTCAATCATCCCTGCTGAAAAGTCCGTATGTTGAAGCTGAGATAAGATAGCTTGACTCAGATGAAGATAAAACAGATGAGCCACAAGGACACCTGGAGGAACTACAAAATTGAATAAAGACGAAAGAGTCATGTACAAGACAACTCACCGAAGACAACTTAACCCACCGACTTGCTCCAACCTTATGTAAGATGGTGAGAAACCATCCACCGAGTTAGTCATTGGAGATGTGAAAGATGGCATAAGGACCAGATCCGAGCACAAAGATGAAGCAATGTTTACTTGTTTCATTTCCCAAATAGAGCCAAAAGATGTGTCTCAAGCACTGGATGACACACATTGGATTCAAGCCATGCAAGAAGAACTGAATCAATTTGAAAGGAACAAAGTATGGGAATTGGTGCAGAGACCAACCCATCAAAATGTGATTGGAACAAAGTGGGTATACAGAAATAAGATGAATGAAAAAATACTTATTGTTAGAAACAAGGCAAGATTGGTAGCTAAAGGTTATTGTCGGAAGAAGGCATAGCAAGATTGGAAGCAATTAGGATGTTTCTAGCCTATGCTGCCCACAAGAACTTTGATGTATACCAAATGGATGTAAAAAGTGCATTCTTAAATGGATTATTAGAAGAAGAAGTATATGTTGAGAAACCTCCAGGATTTGAACAAAAGACAGTTGGAGATATGGTTTGCAAGTTGAAAAAGGCTCTTTATGGATTAAAACAGGCTCCAAGAGCATGGTACGATACATTGTCACAATTTCTAATTGACAATAGATTCACAAAAGGCAAAGTTGATAGAATACTATTCAGAATTGAAGATGGGAAGAGCATTCTATTAGTTCAAATTCATGTGGATGACATCATCTTTGGCTCCACAGATAAAGAGCTATGCACAAAATTCTCAAACCTCATGCAAGGGAAATTTGAGATGAGTATGATGGGAGAACTAACTTTCTTCCTAGGTCTTCAAGTCAAACAAATGGAAGAAGAAACCTTCGTAAGTCAGATAAAATACACAAGGGATCTAATGAAGAAGTTTGGGATGGAAGAAAAATCCTTAGTAAAAATCCCCATGAACACATCAGCCAAGATGGACATGGACAAAGAAGGAAAAGATGTTGACCAAACAAGATATAGAGCCCTTATTGGATCTCTTTGTACTTAATCGCAAGCGGGCCAAACATCACCTATGTCGTTGGCGTGTGTACTAGATTTCAATCGGACTCCAAGGAAAGTCACATGGCAGTAGCTAAGAGAATCCCGAGATATTTAAAAGGAAGCCAAGGAGTTGGTTTGTGGTATCCAAAGGAAGGATGATTCAAGCTGATGGGATACTCAGACTCAGACTATTCAGTTGCGGAGAATCGGCAAAAAAGCACATCCGTACTTGTCAAATGCTTGGAAATCGACTTATCTCATGGTTCGAAGAAGAAACAAAATTCCATTGCAACATCCATACCGTGGTTTTAGTACATAGCGGCAGCAAATTGTTGTGCACAAATTCTCTGGATGAGACAATAGCTGAGAGATTATGATGTTGAAGAAAGAGAAATTTCAATCATGTGTGATAACACGAGTGCCATAGCAATTACTCAAAATCCAGTATTACACTCAAGGACAAAACATATTAATGTCAGATATCATTGCATAAGAGATCATGTTGAAAAGAAGGATATCACATTGGAATATATCTCAACTGACAAGCAGTTAGTTGACATTTTCACAAAGCCATTATATGAATCACGATTTGAAGAACTCAAAAATGAGTTGGGATTAATTGAGCTGAGTTAGAAGTTCATAAAATTCAACATAACTTGGAAAGAAGGAAAGAAATATCAAAAGAAACAAGTTTTACATAACTAAGTGAAACAAATTTGAGGATATCTGTTTGATTGAGTTAGGCTTGTCGTGAGTTAAGTCAAGACAAGGAGCTGAGTCATTTTAAAGAAGAGAGCTGGAAATGAAAAATTATTCGTAACAATGTCGTTTTGAAGAAGCGGGAACAGTTTATTATTAAGTATCAGACATGATCACGCAAAACGAGGAAAAAGCTGCAATTATGTCCATGATCGGATATAAATGTTGTTGTATTAAATATGGAGAGATATTGGGGTTTTCAATATGTGATCCTAACCGTTGATCTTGATCAATTGATTCAAATTCCCTAATCTGTCGCTTCAAGTCATATATAAACAAAGATCAGCTCTATCTCTCTCCTCACGCGTACAAACCTCTTCAAACTAGCAAAAGAAATTCTCTGCAAAACCCTATTTTTCAAAATTGAAGTTCTTCATTTCTATCAGAGACTATCTCAAGCAAAAATGGCACCAACTCACGACTACGCAAAGCTCGCAAAGCAAATCCACACAGGTGCTTCGGTGGATTTTGATGGAATGATAAAACAGGGCGTTGATGAAAACCTTGTTCTGAAAATTGCAGAAATGTTGGAAAAATCAGGCCTCGGAGCTTTTCTAACCATGGAATACTCACATACCTATCTAGAGAAGGTAGTGATGTTCTATGTTAACGTAGAAGTACAGGACGAAGGCATGAAGGAGATTAATGAAGCTGACGTTGATTTGGCTGCTGTGTGGAAAGAGGTAGCCAAACCGGAGTGTGCTGCTAAGGTGGTCTACACAGCTGATAAGAAACTGCTGAAAGACGACTATCATAAGTTGATGGATGTAGTCTCCAAGTGTGTAGACATCAAGTTTGGCAGCTTCAACCAACTCACAAAGACTAAGCCGATCGTCATGGTTGAGTTTGTGTATAGCGGACTATGCTGAATGTAATGAATAGGGCGTTCAAGGAGGATAGATCCTTTGGAGGATCTCTTGATACGGCCTCGTGATTGGCCACCGATGGAAGTGAAGGTTATCCTCTTCAAAGACATGGAAAACCCTTCTATGTCAACAAGAAGATGTTCCGCAAATCTCTCCGGTGCCCGAAAGAGAGCCTATCGAAGAAGGCGGACACAAGTGAGGGATAATCAGTGAACCTTAGGACACAACTTCTACCCCTCCACCAAAGAAGAAAGTTGTCCGTGCAGCTCAGACGAAGAAAGCTGCCCCTGCAGCTAAGAAAAAGGATGCACCGGCCCGTGCAGCCGAGTCGCTGCCCCTGCAGCGGAGGGAGAGGAGGAACATCATACTACTTCTCCTGCTATCAAAATGAAGAAGCCCACTGCCAAGCCAAGGAAGGCAGCCGCGAAAGCCATCACCTTCCAGGAACCAGAGAATGTAGAAGAAAAGGTTCCCTTGCTACCCAAGAGAAGAAGACAGGTTAGGCAGTCTCAATTGGAGAAGACAGTTGAATCTACCACTCAGCTGGAGAAAGCATCCGAGACTGTTGAAACTCAAGAAGTGCAGTCTCCTGAAGTAATTGATGAATCTAACAAGACTGCTAAAGGTCATTAGCAGAGTCCCAATGAAGACTCAGTTGGGCGTCAGACAGCTAAGGGAAGCAAAGCAGCTGAGACAACTGAACATCCCGTCGAAAAGGTTTTCTCTCCGCCTGCTACTGATGCTGCTGAAGGAGAGGAGCAGCAGAGTCTCTTGCCTTCAATCCTAGAAAAGGAAGGACAAGAAGAAGAAGATGACGATGATATAATCATGTACTCTCTAGTATATCCAGACATTCAGCGCCGTCTTAGAGAATGGAGAGCATGCAAGCTAGATCACTCAAGGGAGCAGTTCGCTCACCCTGAGTACATTGAAGAAGAAGAAGAGTTGCTTCGATTTCTTGGGGTCTCGACTGTTTGACAGGCCCTTGACGAAAACAACTGTATGGATATCCTCCACATCATTAAAGCAGATGCGAAAGACAAAGCAACCGAGGAAGACCGTGTCCTAGAAAATGTGTGAATTCACAAACTCTCCATCTCACACTCATACACATCTAGATATATACTCAGAGAGTGATGAGGATCCCACTGTTGCAGCAGAAAAGTCAGACATGTAGCAAGGAATGAAAGAATCCAGGCAGTTGCATGAGCAACAACTCTTTGAAGGACTAGGAGAGTCGTCTCAATCTCTCCCCGCAAATCGACCCATTGGGAGTGGTGCAAAGATTGCCTCGGTTTCATCGCCGCAGCCCATGTCCCCGTTTCAATCGGGGGATGGGTCCAAGGGAAATGGCAATGAAACTGGGATTTTGGGCACCCAAGTTGAGCCAACCCCTCAGAAAGTTGTTTCACCACCTTCCCCAACAGCTGAGCATTCAAAAGAAAAAGCCGCGAGTCAGGAGCAGAGTGACCCCAACATCGATCATTCACTGGTGTGTGCCACGGGGGGAAGCTCTCTCCATGAGCGAGTCGGAAGATCTTTGCGAGAAGACTCCAATTTGAAGAAAGGAGGCGAAGTGGAAACTGAGAAACAACCACAATAGAGTGACATTGACGAGGCTCGGACAGTTGAGTCTATCCCATCTGAAATGTCAACTGCTTTGAAGGCTGATGACATTGTTCTTACAGTCGGCACATGATGGAGATGCGCCAGGAGTTAACACTCTGGGCAATGAAAGTGCATTCTTAGGGGTTGATACTCCTATGGATGCCACGGTCCAATACCCTAAGACAGCTATGGCTGTCGAAGGAATATTGAAGGCCTCGCAACAGTTAAGTCTGCTGGAGGTATTGAAGGCCTAAGGGAGGTTGAGACTTCCCTAGGTAAGGGTGCAGAAACACAGAACATTCCTCCTATTCAAAGCATTGAAATTGAAAAGGAGATAAGCGCACGTCATGACTCCCAGGAGAATCTTGATACATCATTTCTGGGATCTGAAGATGAAGCTGAGTCCACCCCATTTGCAGATCTAAAGGACCCAGTTGAGGATGTTCTCAAGACTACGAGCCAGCCAAGTGACAAAGCTGCTCGTCAGAAATTAAACTTCGATAATGAGCCAACCCGCAAATCTCATCATCATCCGATGACGCTTGTTGGGAGATTTAATTTATAGATTTTGATGAATGCCATGTAAAGCTTAACTAGAAAGTTGGCATCCCATTTTCCTTGTAAATTTCATTATAATAGATAGGGCTGGAAAAGCTGAGTCAAGTCAGTTACGCCTAGAAATACAAGAAGTCAATCAAGATCAAGTGAAGACTCCACTTGTGGAACAAAATGAGTATGGCCAAGAAAGGAGATCGAGAACTTGACTGAAGATGTATTAGCTGAGGTACAGCTGTGTGAAGTGTCAGTCAAATTCATCTCAAGAAGCCAAGTCATAAGTTGAAAGTGACAGATGAGTCTTTAAATGACTGGAGCAGACTCAAGTCACCTAGGGATTGACTGAAATGAATCAGTTGCACATAAGTCAATAACATTACTTTAATAAGTAATACTTCCATGATGCCAGTCTTACTGAGCTCATCCTGCGTGCAAAAGGAATAAACCAATGGTAAGACTCGCACCTCGTGTCGAACACGAAAAAGCCGCACATTCATTTAATACGAGCAAAAGTTTACATCTCAAGATTGAAGTCTAAGAAAAGACAAGCCAACAAACACAAGTGTCTTTTGAAAATCAGCCTATCTCTTCAACGGGCGATTTTTGAAAACTCACTATAAAAGGCCGAGGAAACTCATTGAGAAAAGGTTACTCGAACCACGAACAAGCAAGCAATATTTAAATCAGTAATTTGTAAATATTCTCAAAGATATTCAAGCCAATCCTCAAGCCCGAAACTCGAAGGAAATCGATCCAACACAAAGTCATGAAGGAAAGACAACTTCAAGTCGTTGAAGATGAAACTTTTGAAGAATCAAAAGGGGTCTACTTTACAAGGAGGATTGTAGGAAGGTTCAAGGTTGAACCAAGATCAAGTTATTGGAGGGCTTCGTGATCAAATCCAAGAGCTTGAGAATGTGAGTTGAAGTAGCAAGCGCAAATGCCCTGTGAAGAAGTTTCGAGTCGGATGAGAAGCCACCGTGTGTGACCAAAAGTCGTCTCTGGATTCACCACTTTGTCAATTGATCATTACTTAGTGGATTCCTCCGGGAGTTGGAGAAGAGAGGATTAGAAGAATTACCCCATCTTCGAACCTCTATAAAAATTAACTGTGTCATTTATTTTTCAGCACATTTATATTTCTGCATATCTACTTTATATCTGCTGATTTGCTATCCAAACTGATTAATAACCAAGTGCTAAAATCAAGTGTTAAAACAAATTTAAAACAAATCAAAGGGTGTTAAGTCTTCCGCTGATAAAACCAATACATCCAAGTTAAGTTTTAGGTTAAACAGCTGAGTTATTCTATCAACAGCTCTATTGAGTCTGTTGAGTGGCTAACTCTGCTGAATAACCAACTTAGTTGTCCCTCAAGGACTTAGCTATTTGTGTTAACTCTGTAATTTCTTTAAAAGGACTAAATCGAAATTTGGTAAGGTTTATTCAATCCCCCCTTCTAAACCTTACTCACACCCCTTGGGACCTACAAGTGGTATCAGAGCGGTTGGTTCATTGAGCCTTTCGCACTGGTTACTGAACTAGATCTCTATCTTTTCGAAAAGACTTTTAACACTTACATTTTCAAAATCTTTCATTTTAGCAAAGTTATTATCATGGAAGTAAATTTGACACACATTCCTATGTTAACTGTTGAGGAATTTGATGACTGGAAAATTCGTATGCAGGCTCATCTATCTGCTTTACATGATGAAATATGGCTAGTGATAGAAGATGGGCCACTGCAAATACTTAAGGTGAACACAACTGTAAGAATAGTAGCTGTAGTAGCAGAAGCAGATGAAGAAAGACCAGCCATGGCTGAAAAGCCAAGGACTGAGTGGACTAACGATGACAGAAAGAGATACAACTTGGACAATGTGGCCAAGGACATACTCTACAAGACATTGGACAAAGCAATGTTCAATAAAGTCAAATCTTGCAAATCTGCAAAAGAAATCTGGGATAAATTAACTTTAATTTGTGAAGGATCTGAGCAAATTAAAGAAAATAAATTGTCTCATTGTTGTACAAAAATTTTAAAATTTTAAAATGCTTGCAGTGAAACCTTGGATCAATGGATGCCGTTCACTCAAATCACAAATGAGCTATCAAAGACTTGGGAAAGAATATACACAAAAGGAAATGTGTATGAAGATTCTCGGAAGCCTCCCGTGAATGGGAAATGAAGGTCATGGCCCTGAGACATTCAATGAACCTCACAACAACATCCAATCATGACTTGTTCTCATATCTCAAAGCCTATGAGTTTGAGTTGAGAAAGAGCAAGATGAGATAGTTGTATCTAAGACAACCGCACTTATAGTTAAGGATGGAAAGAGAGTCAAGTAAAGGAAGCCCGCGACTAAGAGAGATTGCCCTAATGGTTAAAAGATTCAACAAGTTCTTCAATAAGAACTATAAGAAAAAACAAGGGTAAACCTCCAGGAGACATTCAGCTCCCTCCAAGTCAAGGGAAGACAGGCCACCCAAGAGAGCTGAGCATCAAAGAGTTGAGTATCAGAGAGCTGATAACCCAAGGACAGAAAGAGCTGATCAAAGAGCTGAGAACCTATGTTGGAATTACGATAACCAGGACATTTTGCAATTGATTGTTCCTATCCACCACCAATAAATACAGAATGAAGAAGAAAAAAAGTCTTGAGAGAAAGAAGACAGAAAAAGAAGAAAGCTATGTTGGCTCATCAAATCACGAGACAAATGTAAGTCTAAAGCGATGGAAAGAGACTCGAGAGTAGCGAAGCCGACTACTCAAGTGATTCTCAAGAAGAAGCAATAATCTGTCTTATGGCTAAAGAACAAGATCAACTGCACCAAGAAGATGAGGTACACTCTAACTCATCTCATTCAGATTCAAGTGATAGTGATTGTGACACACACACTTCATCACCCACTAATCTTTATGATTCATTAGGCAAAATGATGAAAGACTTTGAGCACATAAAATCCTCACATACACTTTTAAATGAGGAAAACAGCCAGCTCAAAAGCCATAACTCACAGCTTACTAAGGAGTTGAGTACTCTAAGTCGCATAGCTGATGAGAACAAAGAGCTGAAGGCTGAGAATGTCAAACTGATAGCAGAGATAGCTGCTATAGAAAAGAGAGAAAATGATCTTAAATATGTAATTGCCTCATTTACAAAGGCATCCAAATTATTGGATGACCTTATCATGAGCCAAAAAGAATGTGGAGATAAGACAGGTATAGGATTTAATCCCTTTGTGCACAGTCAAAGTCCTAGAGTGATTTTGGAAAAAGGATCTTCAAGCAATGAAGCATCTCAGAAATCCAAAACACCAAATATTGCACCCACATTCATCCCAATGCACAATCACCAACAAATTGTCCTTCGATATAAAAGAAAAGAAAAGCAGCTAGTTGAGTATGTTGAGAGGACAGCTGAGAAGAAATCCAGCCGAGTTCCTTAACAAACTCCAAACAGAAAGTACTGCGTGAAGAATAAACAGAGCTACCAAAACCCCGTAAGTTTCATCAAAGAAACACATATGATGGGAATGGTAGAAACTACCCAAGCCATGCCGATTGGAACAATGTGAAATATCAAAGAAAGACCAACGGAATACATGCCTAGATGGCAAAGACCTAAACCTCAACAAAGGTCATTCCAAAGGCAAAAGATCTACTATCAAAGACACATATGCACCCAGGCACTACACTCGAAATATCACAACTACACAAATAAGGCAATTGCTAAAACACACACACATACATACGAGACAAAAGAGACAGGATGTATGAGCCTAAAGCCCCAAGCAATTTGCCAAAGTGAATTATGATTATGGCACGATAGATGACAACCTTTTAGAGTCAAATCATTTAGCTATAGGTTGGTTGGATCATCTTACAAAGACTAACCCCTCGGGACCCGGTAAGTATGGGTACCTAAAAACTAATTTCCTTGATTGCGTTCAAGGAATGCAGTGAGTGCCAAGGAACCTGGTACATGGATAGTGGTTGTTCCGGACATATGAGGAAACAAGAAAAATCACAAGATTCAAGGAGATTAGAGGTGCAAAAGTCATATTTGGAGTAAATGAAGCTCCGGGAAATAAAAGGAACTGGATCCATCAAAAAGAATGGATTAGAAATCACAGATGTTGCATATGTTGAAGGCCTCAACTTCAACTCATTAAGCATCGACCAATTCCGTGACAATGGCTACAATGTTGGATTCAATATGGGAGTGTGCCTGATTAAAGATACTTTTGAATCAAATGAAATAGTGTTGCAAGGATCAAGACAAAAGCATATATATGTGGTAGAGGCGGTCTCTCCACACCAAGCACCTGTCTGCTAGCAAAGAGCACAAGCCGAATCAAGTTGGTTGTGGCACAAGAAGCTGAGTCATCTGAACTTCAAGACAATCAATAAGCTTGCAAGGAGTCATCTTGTGGAAGGATTGCGGACTCGATTAAGTGTACAAGAAGGAAAATGTATGTGATGCATGACAGGATGGGAAAGCGGATCAAATCTTCATTCAAGGAGAAAGTCTAGTCCTTCTTCAACAAGGATATTGCATCTTTGCATATGGATTTATTTGGTCCTGTTGAACCAAATAGCATAAGTGGAAAGAAATACACCTTAGTGGTGGTAGATGACTATTCAAGATATACATGGACAATCTTCATGTGCAAAAAGAACGAAACCTTGCGAAGTTACCGCAATCGATGAAAAGAGATCAAAATGAAAAGAGCCAAACCATTATAAAAATAAGGTCCGATAGAGGAACTAAGTTTGTCAATGGGATAATCACTCGATATTGTGTTGAAAATGGTAGTATAGCTCATGCATTATCTGCAAGAAGAACTCCCTCCACGGAAGTTGCAAGAACCATGTTAGTCAAGTCGGATTGCCTAAGAGATTTTAAGTCAAGCCATCAACACCGCATGTTATACTCAAAATAGATGCATGATAAACAGGCAATTGACCAAGACTCCCTACGAGATATGGACAAGGAGAAAGACAGATGTTGCATCTTTCGTAATATTTGGATGTAAATGCTTCATCCACAACAATGGCAAAGATAATCTAAAGGCTTTTGATGCTAAAGTCGATGAAGGTACCTTTTTGGGATACTCACCGAGACCAAAGCCTATAGAGTGTTGAACAAGAGGACTATGGTCACGAAGATTCTATTAATGTGGATTTTATGAACCTAATGTGAATGGAGAAGACATTGAAAAGTTAGCTTATAAGCTGAACCAACCAACTATACAGAACAATCCTTATGTTGAAGCTGAAGTAAGAGTAATCAACCAAGATGAAGATGAGATAGCTGAATCTCAAAGATAGCTGGATGATGATGAAAGAGTCGCTCAAGACAACGCAATCACCGGCGAGACAATTTGAACCCACCGATTTGCTTTAACTCGATGTGAGATGGGCCGAGACCATCCACCGTGAGTTAGTTATTGGAGATGTTAGAGATGGTGTAAGAACCAGAACTCGGCAAGAAGCAATGTTTACTTGTTTTATTTCCCAAATAGATGCAAAAGATGTGTCTCAAGCATTGGATGACACACATTGGATTCAAGCCATGCAAGAAGAGCTGAATCAGATTCAAAGGAACAAAGTACGGGAATTGGTGCAGAGGCCAACCCATCAAAATGTTATTGGCACAAAATGGGTCTTCAGAAACAAGATGAATGAGGAAGGATCTGTGGTAAGAAACAAAGCAAGATTGGCAGCCAAAGGGTATTGTCAAGAAGAGGGAATAGATTTTGATGAAACCATTGCTCTGTTGCAAGATTAGAAGCAATAAGGATGTTTCTTGCCTATATTGAACACACGAACTTCACTTATATCAAATGGATGTGAAAAGTGCATTCTTAAATGGGATCTAGAGGAAGAAGTCTATGTTGAACAACCTCCGTGTTTTGAGCGGAAGACCATTGGAGATATAGTGTACAAGCTCAAGAAAGCATTATATGGATTGAAACGGGTAAAAGTGGACAGAACACTCTTGAGAATTCAAGATGGAGAGAGTATACTTTGCTTGTTCAAATATATGTGGATGATATCATTTTTGGATCCACAAATAAAGAGTCGTGTGTGATAAGTTCTCAAACCTCATGCAAGGCAAATTTGAAATGGGCATGATGGGAGATCCGACTTTCTTCCTAGGACTTCAAGTTAAGCAATTGAATGATGGAACTTTCATAAGTCAAACAAAGTACACCGGATATTTAATGAAGAAATTTGGTATGGAAGATAAGTCTTCGAAAATACCAATGAACACATCACCAAGATGAACATGGATGCGGATGGTAAAGTTGTAGATCAAACAAGATATAGAGCACTTATTGGATCATCGTTGTATTTAACATCCATCGGACCGAGATATCACCTTTATAGCAGTGTATGTGCAAGATTTCAACTGACCAAAGGAGAGCCACGTGATCGCACTAAGAGAATCCTAAGATATTTGAAGGGATGCCAGGAAGTTGGCTTATGGTATCCAAAGGAATGTGGATTCAAGCTTATTGGTTACTCGACTCGGACTATGTTGGATGTAGAGTTAACAAAAGAGTACTACGTACATGTCAAATGCTTGGAAACAGATTAGTTTCCTGGTTTAGCAATAAGTAAAACTCAATAGCCACATCCACAAACAAGTGAGTACATAGTTGCGGGCAAAAATTGTTGTGCCAAGTCTTATGGGTGAGACAACAACCGAGAGATTATGAAATTGAAGAAAAAGGGATCCCAATTATGTGTGATAACACAAGTGCTATTGCAATCACTCATAATCCTGTGTTGCATTCAAGAACAAAGCACATTGATGTCAGATATCATTTTATAAGAGATCATATTGAAAAGAAAGACATCACTTTGGAATATATCTCAACTGATAAACAGTTGGCTGATATATTCACTAAGCCTCTATGTGAATCAAGATTTGAAGAGCTTAAGAATGAGCTAGGGTTAATTGAGCTGAGTTAACACTCATAAGACTCAATCGAGAGATGGAAGATGAGAAAGTGAGAATTGAACAAGTTTTTCACATCAGCTAAGTGAAACAGCCATATCGGAAAGTCAGTTGTATCGAGTTAGCTGACAGCTGAGTCGCTTGATGAAAAGAGAGAAGAAGAGTCAAGTCATTATTGAGATAAGCTGAGTCATTTATGAGCTACGTGACAAAAACGCAGTAGTTTTAAATGAGCGGGAACATTTTTAAGGATGACGTCAGCGTAATAATGACAGGTACAGTCAAAAGCTGCATAGTAAGCATATGATTGGATATAAATGCTGTCGCATTAAATGCGAGGAATTAAATGCGGTTTGACGTGTTAAATCTGAACCGTTGATTTTGATCAAAATTTAAAAATCCAAAGACCCGTCCTTTCATAACCTTTATATACACTTTCTTCAGTTTTCTCTCTCACATTCGGAAACTGTTCATCTTCAAGCAATAGAAATCAAGCTATTTTCTCTCTCGAAAACCCTAAGTGTCCTCAAACCAGTTCTTCAAGTTTTAATTGGTAAAAATCTCTAAAAATGGCACTTAAGTTTGATTTCGTCAAGCTATCGAAGCAAATCAACTCAGGATCATCAGTGGATTTTGAAGGCATGATAAAGCAGGGTTCTGATGAAACCCTAATGAAGAAGATTGTTGAAATGTTGAAAAAGTCAGGTCTTAAGGCTTTTCTGACTTTGGAATACTCGCACACCTACCTAGAAGAGGTGGCGCAGTTCTACGTCAACGTGGAAGTGTAGGACGAAGGAATCAAGTCTTTTGTCCATCGCAAGGACATAATGATAGCAGCTAAGGACCTTGCGGAGCACTGTTTATTGTCGTCGGAAGGCATGAAGGAGATAAATGAAGTCGACGTTGACTTGGTTGTTTGCATGGAAAGAGGTAGCCAAACCAGTGTGTCTTTGCTAAGGTGGTCTACACACACCGGAAGAAATTCTTCAAGGGCGACTATCACAAGTAGATGGATGTCGTCTTCAAATGTGTAGACATGAAGTTTGGCGGCTTCAACCAGTTGTCAAAGACTAAGCCGATCATCATGGATGCGATCATGCGGGGCAAGAAAGCCAACAAATAGTTTGTTTGTACAGCAGACTCGCGAACATCATAAATAAATCATTCAAGGAAGACGGATCCTTTGGAGGATCTCTTGGTTATGGCCTGGTGATTGGCCACCTTATGGAATTTAAGGGCATTCCCTTCGACATGGAAAATATTTCCATGTCAACAAGAAGATGTTTAGGCGAATCTCTCGGGAGCCCGGAAGAGAGCCCACGCAAAGAAGACGGAAACAAGTGAGGGGAATCACCAACCCGAGGACACAACATATTACCTCTCCTCCTAAGAAGAAAGCTGCCCCGCATCTCATGCGAAAAAGAAGGATGCCCCTGCAGCTAAGAAAAAGGAGTCTCCAGCCCCTGCAGCCGAGTCGCCTGCCCCTGCAGCCGAAGCTGAGTAGGAAACCAAAATTCCGTCTCCAATAACACGGAATAAGAGGATCGCCAAATCCGGGAAGGCGCTTCCTCTAAGAAGGATGCCCGGCCCCCTCCGCCAGAGAATCAGAAGAAGAAACAGAACCAGAAATTCCTCTGGTTAAGACCAAAAGAAGAAGAATCTTCAAGCTCTCAGAGCTTGAACAGACAGCTGAATCTACCTCTCAGCTGGAGAAAACACCAGAGACTGTAGAAACTCAGGAAGTGCAGTCTCCTGAGGTGATAGATGAAACTGCCAAGTCTGGCGAGGATGATCGTGAGAGGCCTTCAAGACCCAAATTGTGGAGAAGACAAATGAGGATAATGTAGCAGCTAAGACAACTGAACATCCACCTGAAAATGTTGTCTCTCCACCTGCTACTGATGTTGTTGAAGAAGAAGAGCAGCAGAATATCTTGCCTTCAATCCCAGAAAATGAAGGACAAAAAGATGATGATGATGTCATCATGTATTCTCCTGTATAACCGGACATTCATTCGCCGTCTCGCGAATGGAGGCGTGGAAGCTAGGCCACTCAAGGCGCGGTTTGCTCGCCCGAGTTTATCGACGAAGAGGAGGAATTGCTGCAATTTCTCGAGTCAACACTCGTGTGCTTGTGCTCGGATGAAGATAATTGCCTAAATATTCTACACATCTTCAAGGAGAAGGAACAAGCCAAAGCAAATGATGAAGCACTAGCTCTCGAGAAAGCCAAAATATGCCTACTTATCGAACTCTAGAACACACTTACCCTCATTTGGATGTGTTCTCGTGAGAGTGATGAAGATATGGATCCCGTTCTGCAGCAAAAAAAGTCGGATATGCAGGGCTCTAAGGAATCCAGGTTAATGCATGAGTAGCAACTATTTGAAGGGCCAAGAGAGTCATCTCAATCTCTCCCCGCAAATCGATCCTTTGGGAGTAGTGCAGCCAGATTGCCACAAAGATTGCTGCGCAGCTACGTCCCGTACTCTCGGAAGATGGAAACAAGGGAATTGGCAATGAAATTGGGATCTTGTTCACCCAAATTGAGCCAACCTCATCAAGGTGTTTTACCACCCGCTTCCCGGGGCGGCCGAGCACTCATTGGAAAAAGCCGCGAGTCGGAGAAGAGTGACCCCATCATCGACCACTCACCGGTGTGCCGATTGAGGGAAACTCACTCCACCGCGGCAAGGTCGAAGGATGCTTTGCAGATGACTCTATATTGAAGAAAGGTGGCGAAGTGGAAACTGAGAAAGAACCACAGGAGATTGACATTGACGAAGCTCGGACAGTTGAGTCTGTCCCAGCTGAAGTGTCAGCTGCTTTGAAGGCTGACGACTCTGCTGTTGCAGTCGAGGCACATGATGGAAATGCCTCGGGAGTTAACACTCTGGGCAGTGAAAGCGCAATCCAAGGGGTTGAGACTCCTATGGATGCCGTGTTGAAGACCCTCGCATACCGCGATCGAAGGGAATGTTGAAGGCCTCACTGCAGTTGAGACTGCTGGAGTTGTTGAAGGCCCAAGGCAAGTTGAGACCTCCCTGGGTAAAGCTCAAGAGATTCAGAACATTTCTCCTGTTCACAGTCTGAATCTGAGAAGGAGATTAGTGCACTTCATGACTCTCAGGAGAATCCTGACATATCATTTATGGGGTCTGAAGATGAAGCTGAGTCCACACCCGTTGCACATCAAAAGGACCCACTAAGGATGTTCTCAAGAATGCGAGTCGACCAAGTTACAAAGCCGCTTGTCAAACTTTCAACTTTGATGATGAACCAAGCCCCAGGTTTTATCATCATCCGATGATGCTTGATGTTGCAGCGAGAGGATCCGCACTTCATTTAGAAAAATCCAGGCCGAAGAAGCGGTTAAGACAGTTGAGGCTCGGTCCACCGGGCAACCCATTCCGTAAGCCCTCCCAACGAACTCGAGTCATCCGCACAGCTCCCACAACAGCAGCAGCACCAACTCCACTAGAAACATCATAGGCACAAACCGCACAAACAAAACCATATGTGCGAGATGATGTTTTTGAGCAATTATTTCCCTTTTCTATTGAACTCGCCCGAGCTATAGGAAAAGATCGCTAGAGAACAAATGATGATTCACCGCATGCGAGAAGATCCCATAATCCCTACCTCTCTATTGTGCGGCCAAACTTTGACTTCGATGCAGAATGGCCGGCAGCTAATTCAGGTGTGACAGCTGAGATTCATGAAGTCTTCAAGAAGATCTGTGAAGAGATTGAGAAGATCGAACGGCACCAAGCCTCCCTAGACTTACGCCTGGACAATAGAGATGCCACCCTCACAGCAGATTTGAGAGGGATAGTGGTAAGGATCAGGGAGTGGTCTCAACAGCAGAGTGCAATGCGATACGAGCAAGTTCGCTATTTCAAGGCGTTATACAATAAGATGCTTGTTTGGAGTGCTGACAATGCTGATATGAAGCAGAGGATGCAGGCGTATATTGAAAGGTTGCATGCCTCTCACAAAACAGAAATGGAGCTACTGCGTGAGTTCCAACGCTGTGTGACCAAGGCTGTCTCTAGACTGTTCACCACTTTGTAAACTGATATGTTACTTAGTGGATTCCTCTAGGAGTTGGAGAATAGAGAATTAGAAGAATTACCTCATCTTCGAACCTCTATAAAAATTAACTGTGTCATTTATTTTTCAGCACATTTATATTTCTGCATATCTACTTTATATCTGCTGATTTGCTATCCAAACTAATTAATAACCAAGTGCTAAAATCAAGTGTTAAAATAAGTTTAAAACAAATCAAAGGGTGTTAAGTCTTCCGCTGATAAAACCAATACAACCAAGTTTCAGGTTAAACAAATTGAGTTATTCTATCAACAAATTCTATCGAAATCATGAGTGAGTGGCTAACTCTGCTGAATAATCAACTTAGTTGTCCCTCAAGGACTTAGTTGTTTGTGTTAACTCGTAATTTCTTTAAAAGGACTAAATCGAAAATTTTGTAAGGTTTATTCAAACCCCCCCTTCTAAACCTTACTCACACCCCTTGGGACCTACAACGCTGATGATGCAGCAGAGGATCAGGTAATTCATTTAGAGAAATCTACTGAGACCGAAGAAACTGTTAAGATAGCTGAGGCTCAGTCCGTTTGGCAAAATATCTCAATCGCCCAACTGAGACACGATCCATCACGAGGTTTCCCAAGAAGCGTGAATGACGACTACACCCGGCTCCACAGTCCACGAGCTCCCACGGCTATGCCCACTGCCGACGAAGTTATCGCAGCTGAGGCACGGAGAGTTGAATCATCACAGGCACAACCCTTACAAACAATCCCATATGTGAGTGATGATGTCTTTCCAAAGGTCTTCCCTTTCACGCCGATCCTACCAGATTTGGAAGAAGAGACCACTGTTGAACAACAAAGATTCATCGTGAGAGAAGATCTCATCATCCCTACTGACACAATTGTTCCAGCCGAGTTCAACTTTGCTGAACAGTGGCCTGCAGCTGAATCAAGTGAGACAGCTGAATTTCGTGAAATTTTCAAGAAGATCTGTGAAGAGATTGAGAAGATCGAAAGACATCAGGCCTCACTCGACTTATGACTGGACAACAGGGACGCTACCCTCATAGCAGACTTGAGAGGGATAGTGGTGCGGATCTGAGAATGGTCTCAACAGCAATCTGCCATGCGCATCAAGCAAGTTCGTTATTTCAAAGCACTATATGGCAGAATGCTTGTATGGATGGCTGACAACGCTGATCTGAAGCAAAGGATGCAGGCGTATATTGAAAGGTTGCATGCATCTCACAAAACGGAAATGGAGCTTCTGCGTGAATTTCAGAGAAAAGAAGTTATGTGCCTTGAGGAGACCATGAATGCGAAATTCAGCCTCCTCATGGCTAAAATGAAATTGGTGGCGCCGCAGTCCAAAGCCACTCGCTCAGAATTCCGGACAGCTTATGCAGCCGCATACTCCAAACAGAGTTCGCTCTCTCGCGACACGACTTTAGGCTCGCAGCATGTTCCCCGGGTCCCTCTTTCCTTTGATGATGCCAAAAAGGGGGAAGAGGAGTCCCTAATATAGGTCCCAAAGGGTGTAAGTGTAAGGTTTAGAAGGGGGTTGAATAAACCTTACCAAATTTTCGATTTAGTCCTTTTAAATCTACTGAGTTCTACACACCGTATCCTTGATGGGCAGTCTAATTAGTCACTCAAGAGAGTTAATCTCTCAACAGACTAAATTCCGAGTTTGTTAGTAGATTAACTCACGGTTGGCTATAATTTGACTCACCGTGGTTTTGTTTTCAAGACTTAACACCCTTAAGTTTGATTTAGTACTTATAGATTGTCAAATGGATAGCAAATTTATCAAATGAGATATAAGCAATTAAAAGTGCGTATATTTAAGTCTTTGTAAAGTAAATGACACAAAAAGTTTTTATAGAGGTTTGAAGATGGGGTAATTCTTCTACTCCTCTCTTCTCCAACTCCCGGAGGAATCCACTAAGTAATGATCGGTTTACAAAGTGGTAACAGTCCGATACAAGTCTTGATCACAACAAATTGACTTGATCCTTTGGGACTCGATCTGAGACGCCTTGATCACTCACCGGCTTCTCGTGCGACTCGAGCCTTCTTCACAGGGCACCGCCTTGCTACTACACTCACTTGCTCAAGCACTTTGGATTTGATCACGAAGCCCTCCAAAAGCTTAAGACTTGGTTCAGCCTTGAACCTTTCTACAATCCTTCTTGGAATGTAGACCCCTTGTTTTCAGTGTTTTCCTCTTCAACTAATTGAAGTTCTCGTTCCTTCACAGGTAAGTGTTGGATTGATGTACTTCGAGATGTAGGCTTGAGGATTGAGAATGTTTCTGTTTTGATAAGCTCGTATATCTCACGTGTGTGTCATTCACGCAGCCACGCATCCTTCTTCTCAATCAAACTTCTCAGCCTTTTATAGTGAACTTTCAAAAATTTGCCCGTTGAAGAGATAGGCTCATTTTTGAAAATCACTTTGCGATCGTTGATTTGCGCTTCTTGGAATTGCCATTTCCTCGTATGAAATGTTTTATCACCTTTTACTCGACACGGTGTAGTGCTTCCCATTGGTTCATTCCTTTGCACGCTTCCGGGGACTGAGCACTCCAAGAAAGGTAGTATGGAGATATTACTTGTTTAAGTAAATCTCTTGATTTACTCGTGGCAACGGTTCTTTTTCGATTATCTCGACTTGATTTGCATTTCCTTGCTTTCCCCTGTGACTTAGAGTCGGCTCCCAATCATGGATGACTCTTCCCACACTTGATTTGAGACTTGCTTCTCTTGAGTTGACTTGACTGATGTTCCACTCACCGTGTATCTCACCGCTTCTTGATCGAGTTCCTGTCTGCTCTTCTTTGTTGTACTCAAATTGTCTCACAACAGAGTTTTCCTTCAAGCCTTCAGTTGTCTTCTTGCTAGTTGGAGCGTAGGCGACTTAACTCGGCTTGGCCGCCTCTAATTGTTACAATACATTTCAAAGCAAGAATTGGGGAGCCAACTTTCTATTCTAAGTTTTACATGGCATTCATCAAAATCTAAACAAGAAAATTCCTAACAATTTCCCCCTTTTTGATGATGCCAAAACTTAAATCATATAAAGATGCAAGTAACAAAGATACATACAGATAGTGTGTTGACATAGAATGTATGTGCATAATCGGTCTTTTTATTGACCATATCATTCTTGTACTTAACACAATCAAGCATACGGTGTATCGTAGTATGTAATTGTCTCAAAAAAAAATTTGTAGTATTATTACGTAAGACTTACATTGTATGTATTTACATATAAAATACACGAAGGGTTGGACAAAGAACACTTTATCTCCTTATTGTCTCCTTCTTTCATCTTGATCAAGATCTTCTTCTCTTCTTCTCTTCTTCTCGTCATCACCGCCTTCTTTTTCTTCTCATATGTCTTTCTCCTCGCAGCTTCATCTCTTCTTAATCTTTCCTGTCTCTCCTCCCATAGCCGAGTTTGTCTCTTGTTTTCTTCTTCTATCCTTCTTGCATACTCGGCGTTGGTTTTAGCCACTTGCAAGTTCGCCACATGGTCAAGCCCGGCCCGAGATCCCTCCTTTCTTTCCCGGATCTACGTATTCAATATTCTTGGGCGAGAGGCCTGGGGTCCAAACTTCTTCCTCCACTCGCCGCTTCTTCCTCTACCTGGGCGTATATCTTTGTCTTGGGGCCTTCTTCTTTCCACCGAGTGCCCAAGAGAGTGACCAGCAGAGTGATCGGTTGTCTGGCATTGTCTGTCGGCTTCTTCACATAATGTGAGACCCTTTTCCCAAGATCAGTCCCAAGCTTGAGCGAAGGACAAATTTGCAAAATAACCTTGATTCGAGCGTTTTGAATTCGTCAACGATCTTGCTCTGTCCCGACATCCGAAATGGCATACGTGTCTTTGTCAACTCGAATGCCTCCGTGTTCTTTCAAAATGTTCATCACCCTGCATCCATTCTACCTTCCACCTCCTTCATCCCTGCTTCAATTTCTTTTCTCTTCTCATAGATAGATAGATACGAGTGTTGGAGTGGCGAGTCACGGGGAGTTCTGTCGCTTATAATGTCACCGTGACAGGACCCTGTTGGGGGTTTGTGCAATCATCAAGGTCATATTCTTTGATCCTTCCCCCTCGATTTTCCTTTCTTGACTTCAAAATTTCCTCACCGATTTTCCCTTCTCACTTTGTTCCTTGTCACCGCTCTCCTTTCTTTTCAACTTGATTTTTCTTTGCTTTAAGGTATTCCTCTTCCCCCTTTTTGGCATCATCAAAGGATAGAGGAACCCCAGTGGAACATTGGCAAGCATGAAGTCGAGTCTCTCGATGGTTGAGTTTTGCTTCAAGTCTCGTGCGTTGTATCTTTGCACGGAATTGATCGAGTAGCGTTGGATTCTCGCCAAATCGCTTCATCTCACCATGAGAAGGCTGAATTTTCTTGTCATGTGTTCTTCCAAACGCCGTATATCATTTGCATTACGCTCACGCAGCGAGCCTTGATCTCGGCGGTGTGAGCTTCGTGCATATGTTCAATGTGTTCCCGCAGCCGTTTTCGCATCAACGATTTCCTCTCCACGGCGACTTGTTAAATAATTGTCTCAAGTATCTCACTGTTCCACACGCATTGATTCTTCTTTGTTGCCACCATTCCCTTATCCTCGATTGTGATGCCTCTCAAGTCACCGTAAGGTTGGCATCTCTGTTGTCCAGGCGCATATCCAAGGAGGCCTCGATGCCTTTCCATCTTTTCAACTTCAAAGAAAGAGTGCCTTGAATACTTCTCGTATTTGGTGATTCTTCATTGCGGTGATGGCCATACAAATCGAAATCGAAGTCGGAACAATGGTGCCTCGAGTGAAAAACAGGAGCTGTCCGTGATAGCGTGCTTGCTCATTTTCCTCGACTCTTCGTGGAGTTACGTATCTCCAAAGAGAAAGGGAAAGATTCCACAAAGGATTCATCACCGCCATCCGGGATTTGTTCGATGATAAGCGGTGGACGTGAAGTTCTTTTGGGAATCGATCTAGCTGTAGCTTGAGGAGCCGGAGCGGTGGTCTTTGGTTCACTGGGTTTTGTGGTGCGATGAGACTCGGCTTGCCGAGCCTCAAATGTCTTAACGGCTTCGTTGGTCTCAAATGATTTCTCCTTTTGAGACTGGTCCTCGGCCTTATCGAAGCGTCATCGGACGATGATGAGATTTCCATTGGTGGCTCATCATCAAAATTAAAGGTCCGACGAGTAGTCTTGGGATCGAGACTTGCTCGGGCTGGAACATCCGCACTGAGTCTTTTGGATTTGTCATGGGGGTAGACTCGCTTCTTCTTCGCCTTCGATCCCGAGAAAGGTGACATCGTGGTTGTCCTGGGAATCATGAAGTGCGCTGATCTCCTTCTCGATGGATCGATGGTTGCGGGAGGGATGTTCTCTACTTGTGTGTTACCCCGGAAGTCTCAACCTCCCGTGGGCCTTCATTTCCTCCAGCCCGGTCTCTCTGCTGCGAGGCCTTGGGCTTCCCTTTCGACAAAGTGTCACCGTCTTAGGGTCTTCTACGCTGGCATCCATTGGAGTCTCAACCCCATGGATTGCACTTTCATCGCCTGCAGTGTTAACTCCCGTGGTCATTCCTTCCTCGTGCCTCGATCGCGCATCGGCGGCGTCATTAGCCTTCGTAGTGTGGCACCTCAGTGAGACAGTCTCAACTCGCCCGAGCTTCGTCGATGGCAACTTGTCATTCTTTTTGCATTTGAGTTTCTTCCACTTCGCCTCCTACATTCTTTGTGGAGTCATCTGCAACATCCTCCGACCTTGCTGCAGTGGGGAGGGAGTTTCCCCTCACCGGAGCACCACCGAGTGACTTGGAGTGGGGTCACTCGTCTCCAAACTCCCGGTTGTTGCAATTGATGGTTCACCGTTGGGGCGGTGTGGTAGCACACCTTCAATAGGGGTTGGCTCGACCGGGGTCCCCACTAGCCCGGTTCATCGCCAACTCCTTATTGCCTTCTTCCGAGTTAGTCAGGGAAGTGGTAGCGACAACATCGGTGGCTATTTGCTTTGAACCACTCCCATTGGATCGATTTCACCGTGTTCGAGGACTCTCCTGGTCCCTCCATCGTCTTTTGCTCGTGAAGGATTCTTGATTCATGCAATGCTTGCTTTGCAATTGCAACTCTTCGTGCGGCGGATTCTCTCAGTTCCTCATCACTTTCGGAGAAGACATCAAGGAGAGGATGGAAGTGTTACGTAGTGCCGGAGATAGGCGGATGCTTGCCTTCTCGCGTGCTTCGCTTCTTGACTTGCTTTCCTCTCTCCTTGTCCTTGTAGATCTGCGGAATATCCATGCGATTGTCTTCATCTAGAGTCAGTACAGAGATAATCCAAGGAAATTTAGTAGTTCCTCTTCTTCTTCTATGAATTGGTAGCCGTTGGAACTGTTCCCTTGACTTGCTCAACTTCCATTTTCTCCACTCACGCAGACGATTCTCGGATGTCCGGGTAAGGTGGAGATAGGATCATTACATCACTATCTCGCCCGAGCTTGTTCTTCTTGAGTTTTGTTTGTGTGAGCTACAGTGTGTCTTCATGTTGCCTCTGCGATCACCTTCAAAGAGACTTGGCTGTTTCATCTACTACTTACGGAGACTCTACTTCTCCGGTAGTCTCCGATTTTTGTGTGCTAGGCGAGTAGCCGACTCACCGGTTTCTCTGTTCGGATTGCTTTACAAGTCTTCTTCGTCTCTTGGTTTGTACCGGAGGAATTTACAGTTGAGAGACGGTGTCCTCTCGAATCTTGGCGGTCCGGGCCGGTGCTTGTGTTTGTTTCGAGGAGCCGGCCGTCTAGGCTTGTCGGTTCTCCTCTTTTTGACGATCGAGAGAAGGAATTTGTGAGTCCTTCTCGACCGCCGCTGCGAGCGGGTGATACGGCTTGGCGGGGACTCTGCTGCGGGGTGACTCTGCTGCGGCAGGGCAGGTGACTCTAGCTGCGGGGCGGGAGCATGTTTGGTTTTCTTTCTTTGGGGCGGCGAGATTTCTTGGTAGGCTGCAGGGGCGCTTTCTTCTTGGTTGGAGAGGAGGCTGCTTTGTGTCTTCGGGTCACCGATTCCCCCTCACCGGTGTCGCTCTTGGCGTACGCTCGCTTCGAGCACCGAGAGATTAGCTCAACATCCTCTTGTTAACATGGAAAGCCTTCCCATGTCTAAGAGGTACTCCTTTCACCTCCAATAGCCGGCCAATCACTAGGCCATATCCCGAGGATCCTCCAAATGACCCATCTTCTTTGAAGGACTTGTTCCCCACGTTCGGGCGAGTCTGCTGAGATAAATTCAGCCCGCTTTATCTTCTTTTCTTCGATTATTGCAGCCATCACGATCAATTTTGCCTTTGACATTGGTCAAAGTCGCCAAATTTGATGTCGATACACTTGGCAACAATGTCCAACAATTTGTGATAATCTTCCTTGCCAGGCGATCTCTTGTTTCTTTGTGTATATTATTTTGTCGAAAAACGCTCGGTCTTGGCTATTTCTTTCCATGCGTCGGCCCAAGTTTACGTCGGCCTCTTTGATCTCGGATGCTCCCTCTCTCGGGTAGTGAGCAATATTCAGCAAATCCTTAGCGGTGATAGTCACCGCTTCCGTGAGCAGATGACTTGATTCCTTCATCGTGAATCTCAAAGCATTCACGTAGAATTGTGCGACCTCCTCCACGTAGGTCATAGGATACTCGAGTTAGAAACGGTTTCGATCCTGGCGTTTCTAACTTCTCCGCGATTTTCTTCACCAGGGTGTCGTCGGACCCCTGCTTCACCATTCCGTCGAAATCTACGGTCGAACCGGTGTGGATTTGTTTTCCCAACTTGGTAAAGTCATAAGTTGGTGCCATTTCTTAGAATAATTTCAAGAAAAGTTCAGAAATTTGATTTTGAAGGTTGATAGGGTTTTGAGAGTGTTTGCCTTTGCTTTTTGAGAGAGAGAGAGATTGAACAGTTTTTAGAAGTGTGAGAGAGAAACGGACGAAAAATGGTTTAAATATGGTTTATGAAAGGGCGTGCGGATGGTTTTGAATCGTGATCGAAATCAACGGCTTGGATTTCGCACGCATATTGAGCAGTTCATGTCTCGTATTTAATGCGGCAGCATTTATATCCAATCATAGGCTTGGTGTGCAGCTTTATGTCTGTACACATCATCATTATGCTGACGTGTCTCTTAAAACATTCCGCTAAGTCAAAAACGACTGCGTTTTTGTCACTTGCTCATAAGTTATTCAAATTATCTCTTAGCCGATTTAACTCTGCTTCTCACATTTCTCTTAGTGACTCATTGCTATCACCGACTTGATATAGCCGACTTTTCGATACAAAATGATTCTTGAGCTTATTTTTGTTTTCACTCTGTTTCACCTTCTTTCCTGTTCCATTCCTTTTCTTTGATTCTTCCGTGTCTCGACTTAGCTCAATCAGCCCCAACTCATGTTTGAGTTCTTCAAATCTTGACTCACATAATGGTTTTGTGAAGATGTCGGCTAGTTGCTTGTCGGTTGAGATATATTCCAAGATAATGTCCTTCTTTTCAACATGATCTCTTATGAAATGATATCGACATCAATATGTTTTGTTCTTGAGTGCAACACAGATTTTGAGTGATTGCAATGGCACTTGTGTTATCACACATGATTGGAATTCCTTTCTCTTCAACTTCATAATCTCTCACCTTTGTCTCATCCATAGGACTTGAGCACAACAACCGCCCCGCCAGCCTATGTATTCGCCTCACCAGTAGAGGTGGCTATTGAGTTTTGCTTCTTGCTAAACCAGAAATTAGTCTGTTTCCAAGCATTTGACATGTGCCTCAAGTACTTTTCTGTCCACTCGCATCCAAAGATAGTCGAGTCTGAATAGCCAATTAGCTTGAATCCACCTTCCTTTGGATACCATAGGCCTACTTCCTGGCTTCCTTTTAAGTATCTCAATATTCTCTTAGTCTGCATCATATGGCTCTCTTTTGGAGCAGATTGAAATCTTGCACATACACCTACAAAAAAGGTGATGTCGGCTTCCGCTAGGCTTTGTGAGATAGAGCAATGATCCAATAAGTGCTCAGTATCTTGTTTGATCTACGGGCTTGCCATCCGCATCCATGTCCATTTTGATGATGTGTTCATTGGTATTTTTACGTAAGACTTCTCCTCCATACCAAATTTCTTCATTAAATCTCTGGTGTATTTTGTTTGACTTATGAAGGTTCCATCCTTCACTGTTTCACTTGAAGTCCAGGAAGAATGTCGCTCTCCCATCATGCTCATTTCAAATTTACTTTGCATGAGGTTTGAGAATTTTTCACACAGACTCTTTGTTAGTGGATCCAAAATGATGTCATCCACATATATTTGAACAAGCAAGATACTCTTCTTGTCTTGAATTAAAAAGTGTTCTATCTACTTTTCCTTTAGTGAATCCATTTTCGGTTAGGAATTGTGACGGGTATCATACCATGCTCTGGGTGCCTGTTTCAACCGTACAGGGCTTTCTTGAGTTTGTATACTTTGTCTCCAAGAGTCTTCTGCTCAAATCCAGGAGGTTGTTCAACATACACTTCTTCTTCCAATAGACCATTTAGGAATGCACTTTTTACATCCATTTGATATACAAAAAGTTCTTGTGAGTGCATAGGCAAGAAACATCCTTATAGCTTCCAATCTTGCTACAGAGCAAATGTTTCATCAAAATCTATCCCTTCTTCTTGGCAATATCCTTTGGCTACCAATCTTGCTTTGTTTCTTACCACGAGAACCTTCCTCGTTCATCTTATTTCGAATACCCATTTGGTTCCAATAACATTTTGATGTATGGGTCTTTGTACTAATTCCCATACTTTATTTCTCTCAAACTGATTGACTCTTCTTGCATAGCTTGAATCCAATGTGTGTCATCCAATGCTTGTGACACATCTTTGGGCTCTATTCTGCGAGATGAAGCATGTGAACATTGCTTCTTGTTGAGTTCGGATCTTGTCTTGACACCTTCTCTCATGTCCCCAATGACAAGTTACGTGGATGGTCTCTCACCATCTTACGTCGAGTTGAAGTAAGTTAGCCGGATTGATCGACTTGCACTTGTTGTGTTCTTTGTGTCGCTCTCTCTCGTGATCACTCACCGCAGATTTTCCACTGTTTTTTGAGATTCAGCTATCTCATCTTCTTCGAATTGATAATCCCCGCCTGACTTCAAAGATAGGGACTTTTCGTGAGGTTGGATGTTTCACTTATCACCGACTCTTCAATGTCTTCTCCATTTATGTTTGGCTCATCGAATACTACATGAATGGATTCTTCCAAACCATAGTTCTTTTGTTGAGTATTCTCAGGCTTTGCTTTCAAATGAGTATCCTAAGAAGATACCCTCATCGACTTTGGCATCAAAAGCCTTTAGGTTGTCTTTGCCATTATTGTGGATGAAGCATTTACATCCAAATATCCGAAATATGCAACATTTGGTTTTCTTCCGGTCCGGATCTCATAGGGAGTCTTTGTCACCGCCTATTTATCATACATCTGTTTTGGGTGTAGCAGTGTGTTGATTGCTTGACCCAAAATCTTTTGGTAACCCCCTTGACTAACATGGTCCTTGTCTTTGCTTCTTTGAGGGTTCTGTTCCTTCTTTCGCAACTCCATTCTCATTTGTGGAGTCCTTGCGGTGATAGTTCATGACCAATACCATTCTCAATACAAGATCTTGAGTTATTATTCCATTGACAAACTCAGGTTCCTCTATCCGATCTTATTTTGATAATGGTTTGACTCTTCTCATTTTGTATCCTCTTCATCACCGTGGTAGCTTTTGTAGAGTTTCTTTCTTCTTGCACATGAATATTGTCCATGTATATCTTGAGTAGTCATCTACTACCACCAAGGTGTATTTCTTTCCACTTATGCTTCTTTGGTTCCATCAAAATAGATCCATATGAAGCGGATGCAATATTCTTGTTGGGGATGGACATGTCTTTTCTTTGAACGACGAGCTCGACTTGATTTGTTTTCCCTTCGACATGCATCACGGATACTCTCCTTCTTGTATACCGAGTCCGGAAGTCCTTCCACAAGATGACTTCTTGCTAGTTTGTTGATCGTTTTGAAATTGGATGACTCGGCTTTTTTTGTGCCCACACTAACTTGATTCAAATGTGCTCTTTGCTAGTAGACAGTCTTTGGGTGTTGCGATTGACCAATCCACTACATACATATTTTTCTGTCTACATCCTTGCAAAGACAACTTCATTAGATTCAACATTTTTGATTTGGCATATTCCCATGTTGAATCCAACATTGTAGCCCTTGTCACCGAGAGTTGATCGATGCTTAGTAAATTGAAGTTTAGTCCTTCAACATATGCAACATCTGTGATTTCTAAACCATTCCTCCGGATGGATCCAATGCCTCTTATTTCACCAGGAGCTTCATTTCCTCCAAATATGACTTTGGCTCCTTTGACTTCCTTGAATTTTGACAGATTTCTCTTATTTCCTGTCATATGTCCGGAATGACCACTATCCATGTACCAGGTTCCTTGGCACTCACTGCCCTTGAACCCGCAATCAAGGAAATTAAGTTTTAGGTACCCATTCTTGTCCAGGTCCCGAGGGGTTAGAATTATAAGATGATCCAACCAACCTATAGCCAAATGATTTGACTCTAAGAGGTTGCCATCTATCGAGTGCCATAATCATAATTAATCCTGGCAAATTGCTTGGGGAGTCCAGTTCATACAAATTGTCTCTTTTGTCTCGTATGCTGCATATGTGTTTTAGCAATTGCCTTTCTTGGGTAATTGTGGTGTCTTTGAGTGTAGTGCCTAGGTGCATATGTGTCTTTGATGAAAGCTCTTATGCTTTTGGAATGGCCTTTGTTGAGTTCTAGGCCTTTGCCACTTGGGCTTGTATTCCATAAGTCTAGCCGGTAGTTCACATTATTCCAATCGGCTTGGCTTGGATATTTTCTACCATTCCCATCATATGTATTTCTTTTATGAGTTTTAGGATTTTTGGTAGCTCTGCTTCCTCTTTCTGAGTATTTTCTTTTGGAGTCTCGAGGACTCAGTGAATCTCTTCTCACTATCCTTTCAAAGACTCTCAACTGGGTTTTCCTTTTCCTTTGTAACCAAGGCCGTTTGCTTAGTATTGTGTTTTGGATTGAAAGTGTGTGCAACATTTAGAGTTTTGGATTTTTCGACTCTTCATGACTTGAAGATCCTTTTTCCAAAATTACTCTTGTGGTTTGACATGGCACAGAGGAATTAAATCCTAAGCCTGTCTTGTCTCCACATTCTCTTTGACTCATAATAAGATCATCCAACGATTTAGATGCCTTAGTGAATGAGGCAATAACATTTTTGAGGTCATTCTCCCTCTTTTCTATAGCGGCAATTTCTCGCTATTAATTTAGCATTTTCGAAATTTAAACTTTTATTCTCATCGGCTATTTGACTTAGAGTACTCGGCTCCTTAGTCGACTTTGAGTTTTGACTTTTGAGTTGGTCATGTTTTCCTCATTCAATAGTGTGTGTGAGGTTTTAATGTGCTCAAAGTCTTTCATCATTTTGCCTAATGAATCATAAAGATCGGTGGGTGATGAAGTGTGTGTGTCATCACTATCACTAGTGTCCGAGCTTGTTGAGTTGGATTGTACCTCATCTTCTTGATCTTGTTCTTTGGCCATTAAGCGGATCAAGGCTTCTTCTTTCAGAGTCACTTGAGTAGTCGGCTTCACTGCTCTCCTCGAGTCACCGTCTCCTTGACTTGTTTGTCTCGGCGATCTCTCAGACCATCATTGCCTTTTTCTTCTCTTGTCTTCTTTCTCTCAAGACCTTTCTTTCTTCTTCGTTTCGTACTTGTTGACTACGGGATATGAGCGATCAATAGCATAGTGACCTGGTTGTCTACAATTCCAACATAGATATTCACCTTTTGATCGGCTCTTTCTATTCTTGAGTTGTCAACCCTTTGATACTCAACTTGTTGATGATCTATTCTCTTGGTTGGCCTTTCATCCCTTGATTTGGAGAGGAGCCGAGTGTCTTCTCGAGGATTCACCCTTTCCTCTCTTGTAGTTCTTGTTAAAGAACTTGTTAAATCTTTTAACCATCGGGGCAATTTCTTCCGGGTCAATTGCCTCTTTGACTTCAAGCTCTCCTTCCATCTTTGACAACTAGAGCATTTTTTTTGGGTACTGTTGTCTCTTCCTGGTCTTTCCTTCTCGGCTCAAACTCGTAGGCTTTGAGGTCCGAGAATAACTCATGGTTGGATGTCTTTGATAGATCCATGGAATGTCTCGGTGCCATGACCTTCATCTCCCATTCAGTGGAAGGCTTTTCAGATCTTCATACACATTTCCTTCGTGTATATTCCTTTCCAAGTGTAGACGACTCATTTGTGATTTTACAAATCGAGCATCCAGTTGATCCGGTTTTCTCCGAGATCATTTTAAAGTTCTCAAATTTTTGTCAGACCACCGATAGTTTGTTTTCTTTGATTTGCTCAAACCTTCACAAATCAATGTCAGTTTGTCCCAGATTTCCTTAGCCGTTTTGCAAGATTTGACTTTATTGAACATGGCTTTGTCCAAGGTTTTGTACAGATGTCCTTGGCTACATTGTCCAGATTGTATCTTTTTCTCATCATTTGTCCACTCGGTTCTTGGTTTTCAACCATAACCTGTGCGGTCTTGGATCTTCTTCCCCTTCAATTCACCGCAACTCTTCGTGCACCGGTGTTCACCTTTAATATTTGCAGAGGCCCATCTTCTATCACTATCCACATCTCATCATGTAATCTTTGATAGATGAGCACGCATCTGAATTTTCCAATCATCAAATTCTTCAATAGTGAACATAGGAATGCGTGTTAGATTTGCTTCCATGATAATAATTTTTAATGATTGAAAAGAGTTTTGAAAGCTCAAGTACTAAAGCGGACTTTAGAAAAGTTTGGAGATCTAGTTCGAGTAACCGGTGCGGAGGGTTCAATGAACCAACCGCTCCGATAGCACTTGTAGGTCCCAAAGGGTGTAAGTGTAAGGTTTAGAAGGGGGTTGAATAAACCTTACCAAATTTTCGATTTAGTCCTTTTAAATCTCAGAGTTCTACACACCGTATCCTTGATGGACCGATCTAATTAGTCACTCAAGAGAGTTAATCTCTCAACAGATTTCAATGAGTACATTAGTAGAGTAACTCACCGTTTGGCTATAATTTGACTTCACCGGTTTTGTTTTTCATTGGAAGACTTAACACCCTTAAGTTTGATTTAGTACTTATAGATTGTCAAATGGATAGCAAATTTATCGTGAGATATAAGCAATTAAAAGTGCGATATTTAAGTCTTTGTAAAGTAAATGACACAAGAAAGTTTTTATAGAGGTTCGAAGATGGGGTAATTCTTCTACTCCTCTCTTCTCCAACTCCCGGAGGAATCCACTAAGTAATGATCGGTTTACAAAGTGGTAACAATCCGGATACAAGTCTTGATCACAACAAAATGACTTGATCCTTTGGGACTCGATCAGAGACGCCTTGATCACTCACCGGCTTCTCGTGCGACTCGGCTTCTTCACAGGCGGTACGGCATTTTGCCTTGCTACTACACTTGCTCAAGCACTTTGGATTTGATCACGAAGCCCTCCAAAAGCTTAAGACTTGGTTCACCTTGAACCTTTCTACAATCCTTCTTGGAATGTAGACCCCTTGTTTTCATGTTTTCCTCTTCAACTAATTGAAGTTCTCGTTCCTTCACGGTAAGTGTTGGATTGATGTACTTGAGATGTAGCTTGAGGATTGAGAATGTTTCTTTTTGATAAGCTCGTATATCTCACGTGTGTGTCATTCACGCATCCACGCATCATTCTTCTCAATCAAACTCCTCGGCCTTTTATAGTGAACTTTCAAAAATTTGCCCGTTGAAGAGATAGGCTCATTTTTGAAAATCACTTTGCGATCGTTGATTTGCGCTTCTTGGAATTGCCATTTCCTCGTATGAAATGTTTTATCACCTTTTAACTTACGACACGGTGTAGTGCTTCCCATTGGTTCATTCCTTTGCACGCTTCCTGGATGAGCACTCCAAGAAAGGTAGTATGGAGATATTACTTGTTTAAGTAAATCTCTTGATTTACTCGTACAACGGTTCTTTTTCGATTATCTCGACTTGATGCATTTCCTTGCTTTCCCCAGGTGACTTAGAGTCGGCTCCCAATCATTGGATGACTCTTCTCATCACTTGATTTGAGACTTGGCTTCTCTTGAGTTGACTTGATGATGTTCCACTCACCGTATCTCACCGCTTCTTGATCGAGTTCTGTCTCTTCTTTGTTGTACTCACTGTCTCACAAGAGTTTTCCTTCAAGCCTTGATTGTCTTCTTGCTAGTTGGAGCGTAGGCGACTTAACTCGGCTTGGCCACTCTAATTGTTACAATACATTTCAAAGCAAGAATTGGGAGCCAACTTTCTATTCTAAGTTTTACATGGCATTCATCAAAATCTAAACAAGAAAATTCCTAACACCTAAGGAGTTTGAAAGAAGAAAATTTGAAAGAATCGAGAAGAAGGGAAAAGCAGCTGAGGGGGAACACTCAAAAGATTTAACCTTGATGATAGCTGAAACCCCCCAGCAAGGTCACGTTACTGCCTCCATCATGAGCAAACTCCCTATAACCCTACCAATGGGACACTCTGTTGTGCCAATAGCAGAAAGAAGGAAGATCATTGAAGCAGAAATTGATGAGTTCTCTAAAAAACAGGAAGCTCGCATTCAAAAGATCTTAAAACAGCATGGTGGACTCCCAGCTGAATTAAGCAAGGCTCTAATTGACCCTCCCAGTGAATTAATGCAGCAAGTTGGATCTAAGCCTAGATTCATGGAAGAATTCAAAACACTGGAAGTTGAAGGCTACTTCAAGGGACTGTCTCTAACCAAAGCATGGGATCTATACTGGGAAAAAGGACTGGAGGTGTGCAAGACAACTGAGAAACAGCAAAGCTCTAGCAGACACTCAGCCGGAAAATCCAAAGCTCCTGTGCAGTACACTCTCAGAGAAAGAGGAGCTGAGTCAGGAAAAGAGCGAAAAAGGGATATCGTGTATTGGGTGCACGACCACTTGGCAAATTTATAAGATCAACGCAAAATTGAAAAAGCCAAAAGAAGAATGGCGAAAAAAATGCCAAAGCCACACGCGTGGAGGAAAGGCATAAAAGGGATGACCCTGCTGCAAAGAGAGCTTACGAAAAGAAGAAGAAAGGAAAAAGAGAGAAGAAGAAGATAAAAAGAGAAAAAGAGCTGATGACTTCGACAGAGCTGAAGAGGAAAGAAGGAGGCATCGAAGGCGATAAAGTGTTGTTGCGAACCCTTCATGTATATTTCTTATGTAAATACATTCATGTAAGTCATCTGTATACTTAGTGAAATGCTCTGTAATTTTTCACTTTGTATTTTAGCATCTCAGCATAGATGTATGTATTTTTGCTTTGATATAGAATGCTCTGATACAAAATGTAAACAGCTGTGTAAAGAACGAGAATACTATGATCAATAAAAGATCTATTCTAAAGCATACATTCTTTGTTTCTACATTGTTTGTATGTATCTCTGTTGTTTACTTCTCATTTATAATTTAAGTTTTGGCATCATCAAAAAGGGGAAATTGTTAGGAAAATTGTTTGTTAGATTTTGATGATACCCCAAAAACTTAAATTAAGATGTTGGCACCCCCATTTTTGTTATAATTTATGTATACAAGTTGTGAGAATCGGAATAGGCGAGTTGAATCGGCCAGGTCAAAGATCAAGAGAAGTCAATCGCTATGACATAATCGAAACTCTGTTCTTAGTCAATTTGAATGCAACATGAAAGCCAAAGGAGTGGCTCAAGTGGGTGTCGGACCTAAAAGGCGGACGTTCAAGAGTACGAGGTAGTGGAGGCCTCACACGCCTGGAAGCAATAAAGAACAGATCAACGTCCAACTAGATATTATTTGAATAATTATCCATCCCTTCAATGGATAATTTTTCAAATGATAATATAAAAAGGCTGAGGAACACAAAAAAGGGTGTTAAACGAGTGTATGCGTATGATCAAAAAGTTAAAAGGAGAAACCAAATATTCAAATCGCATACAAAATTTGAACGAAAGAGAAAAATCAATATATCCTCGCCTACGCTACCTGAATTTGAAATCCAACACGGGTTGTGAAGGACAAAGAATTCATCAAGTTGAAGAGGAAACCAAGAACTTTCAGGGGTCTACATTCCAAGTGAAGGATTGTAGGAAAGGTTCAAGTTGTCTGGAGGGCTGCGTGATCAAATCCACCAACTTGACAAGTGAGTACAGTGTAGCAAGGCAACCGCCTCGTGAAGAAGCCGAGTCGCAAAGAGAAGCCGACTAAGTAATCATGGCATCTTGAGATCGAGTCAAAGGAGAAAGTCGGTTGTGTGATCAAGACTTGTCTCTGGGCGATAACCACTCAGAACCGATCACTACTTAGTGGATTCCTCCGGAGTTGGAGAAGAGAGGAGTAGAAGAATTACCACATCTTGAACCTCTATAAAACTTTGTGTCGATTTATTTTCAGCATTCAATTACTGCTTTATTATCTTATATCTGCTGAAGTTAAGTTAGATCTGTCATTCAAAGTGATAATAAGCTAAGTATCCAAAACAAGTGTTAAAACTCATTTTTCTATTCGTAAAGGGTGTTAAAGACTTCGGCTCTGAAAAACCAAATCAGCTAAGTGTAACGCTCAGAGTATACAGCCGAGTTACCTTGCACACAGCTCTAAACCTTACAACACACCCCTTGGACCTACATTTTTCCACTTCCAAATCTTATTTTGACTTAGTCTATCTGCTAGTCTAGAAAGATAAATGTTTATACATTATTTTTGACTAAGTCTTGAAGCCTTATCAACACTTATGCTTTATCTTAATTCATAGTCACACTGGCCTAATTTTTCTGCAGTAGTTAACAAAAACGTTCTCCCTCTTTTTCAAATAATGCTCCTTGTTTTTGTGCCCATAGTCTGCTACTTAATATTTTCACATAATGTTGTCATCTTTTTTTTACTCATTTTCCTGTTGGGTTACACATAACTTTCTCGTTTACTTCCAGTTGGATCATGGGGGATTGGCAAAGTAAATCCTTAAGGACAGTGTATTGTAACACGCCTCAAGAAATATTTTCTTTTCTATTTTCAGGTTTTACATTCTACTGCTCGATCTCCAGTTATAACAAGGGGCAAATAAAGTCTCAACAGACAAGAGAAATAAAATATAAGAATCGAATGGCAAAGTGACCCCAGGAATGTGAGAGTTGGAGCAGTAGATAAGTGTTATCTGTTGGACCAAGGGCCCACATTGTGTTGGGGCCACTAGGTCCCCTAACTTTTTAAAAAATCAAGGTACTTTAGAAAATTGACTCAGCGTCAGTTGTGAATAAAAGAAAAATGTTATGATGCATTGATGTAATTATTTTTTTATTTTTAAATATTAATACATAATTAGAATAACGGATATCTAAAAAAATCCCTAGATTTGTGCTAGTTATAGGAAAAACCTAGAGGTTTTTGTAAACTACAAAAATTCTCTTGAGGTTTGATTGTGTTTTAAATTTAATGGGGTATTTGTAATATTTTTATAAATCGGCAAGGTGCACGTGCGTTGCGTGGTAATATAATTTACTGAATTTTATTATTTTATTAATAATTTAATGTTGTAAAATTAAAATTTTGAGAAAAAGTTTATAAACAAAAAACAATTAAAAGAAATTCACTATTAAACAAGAAGGCAAAAATAATTTTAAGGTATTTCAAACATAGGAAAAACAATGGCATATTGATGAGAATAGAGACAAAAATATTCAATGATCCAAATTCACATCTCATGAAAATACATAAATGAATAAATAAGTTCGTAAGGTGGAATAAAAGATGTGTTAATTCTTTTCTTTAAATTGGCAATGGGCTGGCCATCTCAACACGAGCACATAGGAGAGTTGGTCAAACTAACCCCAAATCTCATTAGGACGCCATTTCATCGGTCCTTTCGGGTCCCTAAAAATAAAGTTCATCTCAAGCCTATATTTGGGTTGCCGCCTGCCGGGCTGGCCGTACAATTCTCTGAACTCTACTTTTCTTGTCTGATCTTAAATGGAGGGATATGTCTTTTTATTATTTGTTTTCAAGGTTTCTTCGCTTAAATCATCTTAATGTCATTTTCCTTCATCTTATGTTGCAGTCAGTTTGTTTTTTGTTTCCATCATCCATTTTACCTGATAATGATATCCCCCACCATTTTCTTCCTGAGTTGCCTTTTTTCTTCAAAAATAAAAAAAAAAACGCAAAATTTACATCCTCTTTCAAGAACCAAGACTAATTAAAAGCAAAACCTGGAAATAAAAACAAATACATAAAATGCATAAGTAAAGAATCAATATAACATAAAAAGTAAAACCTCTCTAAAAATAATATAAAAGGACAAAAAGGATCTCACTAAGAACCATATAGTTCTGATGATCCAAAAAAAAATAGTTTTGATGAACAAAAAAAAAGTGAGGCCTAACCAATCACTCTAATCTTTTTTTTTTACCCTTGAATCCGTCTAGGAACAACTTACACAAATTTCTCCCTCCTTCAATTTACTACATACAAAATAAATAGCGATGTCGATTTATCCATAATAAAATTGCAAAAATGATCCTGAATTTCCTACAAACTGTTGAATTTTTAGTTTTAGTCATGTATGTTTTGTGTTTTTGTTTTGCAATTTTGGTTCCGTAAGTTTGGAATTTTTGCAATTATGGTCTTATAAGTTTTAAGTCGGTGCAAATTTGATCCTAAAGGCTACTTCAATATTTCACTTATTCCTAAAATGCCTTTCTAGCCAAAATATTCAACATACCTAAGATAAAGTAGAAAATGATATTAGATTCTATGTTTTATTAACTATGAGTTGAATTTATTTATAATTTATACTATATACTGCCTAATGAGAAAATAATTTTAGAATTATGAATCTGGATCAAAATTCGAGATACAAGTTTTAAGTGCATTAATATTTCCTAATTGTGTAAATAAAAGAAACATGTACAAATTTGCCAAAAATTGGGTTTTCTTACTAATATATAGTATTGAAATTACCACAACTAAAATGTATAAGAATAAAATTTGTGATCAAATTCTAAAAAGTATAGGATTAAAATTGTTATTTTTGCCGAGGGGCAAAATTGCCACATGACTAAAATTGAAACTTTAAATGTTATAGGACTAATTTTGCAACACCCGTATAAATACATGATTAATTTTACAATTTCCCCTTATTCTATTGTAAAATACAGTTATCGGGAAAACTACTTTAATTTTCGGCGACGAGTTCAATTAATAATTAAGAATTTTATCAATAATCTACAGAATATTGTTCTTGCTTATCTTAATGTTCCAAATTAAGGTGTAATAAGAGAGCTCCATACCTACACACCCACATGTTTAATTAATGGAGGAAAGCATTAATATATATGTAAGGAATCATTAAACTCAATACGAAATACTTACGGGTTGGAGGTTCTTGTTCCTTGTTTCAATTCGAGAGGGTAATCCAGTTCCCTAGCAGTCCCCAATGGTTGATTTGCTCCCTGTTGTTGTTGTCTTCTTCTACCCTCTCACATTGATTTTTCATAAACTTGTTTCAGTTTGTTTGGGGTTCATAAGATCAGTTTTACCTTTTAATTTTGGAATGCTATGCCTTTTAATTGGACCGTTTCAGTTTTATGGCTCTTCAGATGTTTTTGCCTTGTAAATGAACAGTTTAATTCAATTTTATGTCTGTCCATCATAAATTAATTTGATAAAAGACCAAAATGCCATCAAAAATTAAAATAATCAGGGACATTTTAGTCCATCCAATTATTAGCAGAAACATTCATTCATTTATAATAGACATAGAATAGATAGATATTGATGATTCTCCCCCTACGCGTGAGCGATACGGGATCGATCAGGCTTATTTTTCCACTTCCAAATTTTATTTGGACTTAGTCTATCTGCTAATATAGAAAGATAAGTGTTTATACATTATTTTTATACTAAGTCTTGAAGCCTTATCAACAATTGTGCTTTATCTGAATTCATAACAAGAGAGGCCTAATTTTTCTGTAGTAGTTAACAAAAGCATTCTCCCTCTTTTTTAAATAATGCTCCTTATTTTTGTGCCGATAGTCTGCTACTTACTTAATATTTTCACATAACATTGTCATCTTTTTTTTACTCGTTTTCCTGTTGGGTTACATGTAAATAACAAGGGGCAAATAAAGTCTCAACAGACAAGAGAAATAAAATATAAAAATCGAATGACAAAGTAACCCCAAGAATATGAGAGTTGAAGTAGTAGATAAGTGTTACCTGTTGGACTCAGGACCCACATGGCCCTGGGGCCACTAGATCCCCTAATTTTCAAAAAAAATTAGAGGTATTTTGGAAAATGGCCTCAAGGTCAGTTGTGAATAGAAGATAAATGTTATGGTGCATTGATGTAATTGTTTTTTTTTATTTTTAAATATTAATACATAATTGGAATAAGGGATATTTAAAAAAATCCTGAGGTTTGGGCTAGTTACAAGAAAAACCTAGAGATTCTTGTAAACTACAAAAAGTTCCTTGAGGTTTGATTGTGTTTTAAATTTAATGGGGTAACTGTAATATTTCTATAACTATCAATGGGGTTTTTGAAAAAAAAAAATTTGCTTGGAGAATATGTAAGACAAAATCAAACCTCAAAGATTTTTTTTTTATAAATTTAAAAAATAAAATTGGATATTTTTATAATTAGCCCAAACATTAGGTTTTTTGGTTATCATTCCTTGAATTAATGCATTCTGTTTTTAAAGTTAATGTATAATATTTTTCTATTATTATTATTATTATTATTAACAATTGGGCTCCTGTTAGGGGCGGATTTAGGGGGTCCTCCATGCCCCCCCCCCCTCCCCCCCAAAAAAATATTTATTTTCATTTTTTTAAAAAAATATGTGTTTTTTTAATAGGAAAAAAATAGTTGGGGTTGGGGGTAATATAGCGGGCAGGCTACGCCACTGGCTCCTGTATGAAATTTCTTGGTCCGTCACTAATTGGACCTATGAGACGTTGAACTCAACATAATCAGCATATTACTTTACAACTTCATCGTGAGCAAATACAACAGGTAGGAATAAATTCGTCGGATATTTCAATCGATTAATAGGAATTAAACCAACTTGTGAGTTGTGTCGTGTTTAAAAATCCCAATCAACAGACAAATCGGATTCCAAATTATTTATGCTTCTGATTACTTTGGGTCATAGTGGCCACCACCTTGCCACCGCTTTTTTTGTCAAGTGAGGAAGATGGTTGGCGCACCACCGAGAAAGTGCTGCAAATTGATCGCCGACGGCTTAACTATATTCTCTAACAACTTGCGCGTCGGTGAATTTTAGGGGATGTTTGGCTTATAGCTTATTTAAAAGATTTTATGAGCTCCTATATTTTATAACATGTTTTTAGACCTTATAAGATAGTAAATTAAATTTTAATAATAAGTTATTGAAGTGTTTGGGATTAAAAAAAAAAAAAAGATGAAAGAGCTGTTTTTAGGGGTTAGTAATGTCACTTTTGTAATTAAAATGGTCAAAACTAAAGAAATCTGTTGAAATAAGATATTATTTAGAAAAAAAAGTTGGGAATCCCCGTATATTTTCCAAAAACAATTAATAAGTTCATAACATCTTATTTTAAGAGCTTATAAGATTTTTTAAAAAGTTTAAAATACATTTAGAAAGCTTATAAGATGTTTTAAGAGCTTATAAGTTTAAAACTCGTTTACGCTCTACTAGGTCAATTTGGAAACAAAAATCCAAAAATATGTTGTTTTCATGCTTCCCTCTTGCAATTTCCCTTTATAGCAAGTTGAGATGAGATATACATCCATTCAACGAGACAAACCATTATTTACACTTGAATCATTGATAACAATGGGATGGGTTCAAACCCAGGCCCATAATAAACCCGTCTTATTTGGGGCAAGCCAAAACCTAATTTCAGAGGGGTTTGGAATCTACATCTTCAAAACCCACCCCGTTTTGTTCGGACAGTCATATTGGGCACTATATATATATAAATATATATATATATATATATATTAACTATTATTTACCTAATGTATTATTTTTATTTTGATTTAGTCACTTAATTAGAGCACCCACAATGTTGGAATATTTCTTCTAAATATTTGTGGGCTTATTACTCCACATCATCAATTAATATCAAGAAATTGTCGCACTTACCCCACTTTTCCCATTCACTTTTGTACCCTTTTTTTGACTTTTTTTACGCTAGCTTCTACTTAATTTTTGGTTATTTTTACTTTTTTTCGATTCTTTGTTCCTGTATTACTTTATATGTTGTTTTTGTTGTTTCGATGTTATTTATATTTGTTTCTTGGTTGTTTTTATATTGTTACAATGTTTCAATACAACTTTTACTTATTTTTTACGGCCTTTTTTTGTTCGTGTATTGTTTCATATATATATTGTTTCTGTTGCTTCTAGGCTATTTTCTGTAATGTTTTTAATGTTGTTCTGATGTTTCTTTTTTGTTTCCATATAGTTTTCAATGTCTCAATGCAATATTTACCTGTTTTTAATCTCTTTTTATTGATGTGGTATTTTCTATATTATTTATGTTGTTCTGGGTTGTTTATATACTGTTTTTAATATTGTTCTGATATTTCTTTGTTGTTTCAATGTAGTTTTCGATGTTTCAATGCGATTTTGACCTATTTTTAAGCTACTTTCGATCATGTGGTGTTTTTTCTATATCGTTTCAATTCTTTCTAGGTTGTTTATATATATATATATATATATATAGGGATTAGTTCAAATGAGACCAATCCTTTAGGTTAGTCCATAAGAACACTTATGGATCCTTGATTTAAAAATTTGGATGGTGTAGATCATTTTAGTTAATTTAGGCATATAAGGGTATAATTGTACTTTTATATTTAATTAGTTATGTTAATTGACGGTTATTAGCTATTTTTAAGGAAATATAATCCTACCTTTTCGCTTTCCCAATTTTTAGGGAGGAAAAATCATCAACTTCAAGTATTTTTTTCAAAATTGATACTTATTTCCGCCATATTTGTGAGCAGTCGTTTTATTGTATACTTAGTTCAGTGGACTTATATACTTAGTTATGTTGTATTGTATATTTAGTTCAGTAGATTTATATACTTAGTTCAAAGTGGAAACGTATTCTTAGTTATATAAGTAGTTTAGTAAATTTGTATACTTAGTTACGTGGATTTGTATACTTAGTTCAATGGAATTGTATACTTAGTTATATAAGTAATTCGATTGTAATTGTATACTTAGTTAAATATTTACGTATACTTAGTATTATTTTAATGTATAGTTAGTTCAATGTAATTGTATACTTACTTAAATGTTTCGTATACTTAGTAAAGTTTTAATGTACGGGTAGTTTAGTGTAATTGTATACTTAGTTAATTGTTTATGTATACTTAGTAATGTTTTAATGTATAGTTAGTTTAGTGTAATTGTATATTTTTCATTAATTGTTGCACGATTTTGTTGCCATATTTGAATAAATTGCGAGGTTCGAATGGGAAGGGAGGGAAAGGAAAGGTGAATCGCTTGATTATGGGGGCGTGATCAATACAAAATCACGTCCCTAATTTTTAGGAAACGTTTACTATATTTAATTTCCGGATTTCTATTTTATCCCTTCTCCGTATACTTACTTATGAAATGTTGTATATATTGTAATATATCTTGGCCATTGATTTACTATTTGGATGGTGTAGATTTAGTCTTATGGACTAACCTAGGAGGGTGGTCTCACATGATCCCCTCCCTATATATATATATATATATATATATATATGAATGTTGTTATGTTGTCTCCATTTTTTTTCGCTTTCAATGCATTGGAACAAAAATTGAACTATCTTTTTCTATTCATGTGGTGTTTCAATATTATTTTAATATATATTTTTTTCAATATGTGTTGTTTTATGTGTATATTTCTTGTTTGTTAAGATTTCAAGATAAAATTTATTATTTAATGGGGAGAACTTATTTTTTCACCGAAATTTTATTAGAAGAAACATGTTTGAAATAATCATGAAATAACAACGTCACGTAAAAAAAAAAATCGGAAAAATTGGCGGGAGCGTCAAAAAAAGCGGAAGCATAAAAAGTTAGGAAAAATCCGAGAGCATAAACATATGCCCTTCTTTCGGAATGTGGGGAATTGTGTCCATATCCCTTAAATCTCACTCCTCCAATATTCCGCACCCCCACAATCAACTATCCAACCAATCGCATATTTATGGGTCTTTCTGTCCTCTTTTAAAAGTTGTATATTTAATTTAATTAATTTTATTTATAATAGTTCCTATAATATTTTTGGTTCAATATCTTTAATTTAATTGAAAAAGCAGGTATACAATTTTGAAATGCAAAAACACTCCTAGTTTTTTTTTTTTTTCGGGGGGGCGGGGAACCCAAAGCAAAAGGCTAAAAACTCATTTTTTTACACTGGAAATTCTATTTTAATTTTTTTTAAATATTTAGGCAGATTTAAAAAATGGGGGGGAAAAGAAAAAACAAAAGCGAGGGCATCTCGGTCCACCCATGCCGCGAGAACTGCAACGGCGGTGAGCCTTACGCCAGGTTGGGAGACTTGCTAGCTTTTTGTTTGTTTTCATGAAATATTGACAACTGTGGGTGCCCTTAGATGAGTAGTTACCCTTTCCATTTATTTATTTATTTATTTATTTTTGATACTGAAGTTTCATGTTCCTACATGATTAGTTTTCGGGGAAATAGTCGCGGCCCCTCAAGAACTGTCTCCATGTAAACCGCCCTCAACTACCGCGCTCAATATTAAATTTTCCACTATCGTGCCCCGGAAGACTCGAATCCTTGACCTCTCTAAAGAGAGGAAACCAAGAGTTACCTCACCTTGACCACTGAGCTAATGATCATTGGATCCCCTTCCATTTCTTTCATGTTGTTTATTTCTGTTGCAAATAAAAGTTATTTCAAGTTAAAGTATTTCGTAATTCATTCTATATTTTTGTCATATTGGGATTTATCACGTGCGATATTATATTCGGAAATTAAATCAGAAAACTTACTTGAAATTCCAGAAAATGAAATTCAGAAAATTGTGAAAATGAAATGATTGACCAAGGCTAGAGTTCGACTCTATGTCTTAAAGATGAATGTCATCCGCTACGGTGCCCACGGTTCAATAGCAAACGTCTCCCAAGATACAACGGTCCCCTCTTGTTGTAGTAGCACTCCAAACAACAAGAGACGGCGAACTTCAAATGTTTTGTACACTCTTTTTTACTGAAAATTTTGACTGAAAATATGCTTATGAATGTATGCAAATGTTGAATGAATTTTCTGCATAATAAAGGGAACACACATGTCCATTTATTCGAGCAGACACGTCCATTGGTTTCAAATGAAACAACACAATTATTCGGATAAGCCTTTTTAATCCGAATAGTTTCAAAAGAACAGTTGCACCTTTTGGCAACAATTTCTCATTCACTCGAAAATATCTATTATATTTCCAACATGTCGTTGGTATAATAATACTATATGAATTTCAACGAGTGTTCCATATTTTATTGATATTCAGTTAAACCTCTATTAATTAATAAATTTGGAACTGCCAATATTTATTAATTTAGCGAGATATTAAATTAGCGAATTATTTATTTTGCTTATTGTCCCTAAGTCGGGACAGACCAAAAGTATTATTTAAACAAGGTTATTAATTAATCGAGTATTAAATTATCGAGGTTATCTTTGTTGTTTTTTTTGTTATTTATATGTGAATCTATCTATTATTATTGCTAGAAGTAAATGAATATAAACAAAATAAAAATCAATAATGTGAGTCTAGCAGGTTGGATTACGCGGGTTTTGGGTCCAGGCCGGGCCAGAGCGGGTCCTTTATCGAGGCAGGTCGGGCCGAGTCTCCGGTCCAACGTTTTAATCCGGCGTGGGTCTTAGGTTCGGCCAAAACTTGTCCCATACCCACCCCATTACCAATAAATCTTGGATAGATTTGGCAAAGATCCCTTCAACAGTCATGACATCAATTTTCTAGTCAAGTGATCCCTCAAAAGTCCTTGCAAAAGATGCTACACTTGGTATGCTGGACATACAAAAATGTAGATCCATAATACACATGTCCCATTTTTTATGAAGTGGGCACTTATGCTCCATCCATACACCAAATGTACCATAGACTGATAATACCTGGTATCGAGCCAACGGGACCCAAATAAATGCAAGAAACTTGCATGTCTTTTTTGCAATAACATGTATTTTTATTAACTCATGAGCTAGGGACTGGGGAGGAACAACAAAAGAAACGCAGACTGTTTTGGCAGAGAGTTAAATGTTAACAAACCAGAAGACAGTCAAGAATAGAATATGGAAGCACAAATGAGAATCTTTCCAATTTATAACATTCCAAGAAATAGTATTCTGTCTTGCATTTTCCCATGATTATAACTAAGAATAACAAGAAATCAGCTCCCTAACGAACCAAAACCTTGGATGAATTAAAAATCATCAATCTCTTATGGGAAAATACTTCTCTAACTATAGGCTATATCCCATCAAAATTTGCTTGCTACTCAGAGTTTCAATCACTTTCAAATTCGATAGAAAAAATTCGATAGAAAAACAAATGTCATTTCTTTAAAAGAGAAAGAAAAACGGATAAGAATTATCGTTAGTTGAAAAGTTTTAGGTGTTAGCTCCACACTTGGGTACCAATAAAGCTATCCAAGGATGGATCTACGGCGTAAATATTCAGACCCCTCGTCCGTCCGGGAGCCCCACCTTTGATCGAAGCTAAATCCAGCACAAACCTACAAGAAAAGGGTTGAGGAGTTAGAAATTCACAAAACTGCGTAGTTTTGTGTGCCAGCGCATGTAACATACATGTTTACGGCTGATTTTTCTTGCTCTGCGGCACCACAATTTACAAGGATCTTCCGATCAATTTTTGAAACCGTATGTTCCAGAGGCACGGTAACCAACTCCAACACTGGATCACAACACCGTGTCAACAGTAAATTTCACAAGGCAGAATTCCATATAAGTAGAAGTGTCAATTAAAAAAATGCTCGAGTTCAATCTAATTACAAAAAAACCCAGTTATCTTACAAATGCCCCATGATATTCGTACCTATTTTACAAATTGACCTATTGAGGGGAGTATTTGTTAAGCAAATACAAACCTCAAGGGAGTGTTTGTAATTTGGAAAAGTAAGTGGATTTTTTTGTAATTAGGCTTCTCCCGAACCCTAATTAGATGTAAGTAGTCTATGAAATTGGAGTACAAACTAACCTGATTCCTCGGGACGCTTGACACCGTGAGTAAGACCCAAAAGTTTCTAGAAGATGCAAAAAAATATGATTTCAGTATTATATGAAAATAATATGATTATGATAAAATATAAGATGCCAAAATCCAGTATCAACGAGCAACAATCACCTTTAGTTTCTCATAGCATGCCTCAAGGTCATCGTTCACCAAAATATGATCAAAAAGACCAGGCGAGTTTCCCTGTTCAAGCTCTGCCTTAGCATTTGGAGTCGTTTTTGGACCTGTTCTTCTGTCTCTGTCCCCTGTACACATAATTATGAATCTTTGCTTAACAAAGGGGCATGCAAGGTGAAACGAGCTAAAATATTCTATATCCTAGCCCACCTTGCGCGAAGGCGTTTCTCAAGCTCCTCAAATGAGGGAGGACAGATAAAGATAAAAATGGCTTCCAGAGAACTAGCCCTCACAGATCTTGCCCCTTGAACATCAATGTCAAGGATGCATCTCTACATGAAAATCACACAAACCATCCTTAAGTTTACAACATTAAGAATCATGTTGATGTATGAACCCTTCAACAATGTCACAACTAAAATTAGGGATAATTACAAAAACACCCCTGAGGTATGGGTAAATAAAAAAAACACAGATGTTTCAAAATTACAAAAATAAAAACCCTCAGGTTTTTCCTATATTATAAGATACACAATAAAGAGGAGGGTATTTGCTAAGTAAATACAAATTTCAAGGGGATACCTTAGGGGAGTATTTGTAATTTTGAAATATAACTGGAGTCTTTTGTAATTAGGCTAAACCTAAAGGGCATTTTTTGTAATTTTCCCTTAAAGTTAATAATCAGAATAAATAATAGGGTAAATTGTTAAAACTACCATTCAGGATTAGCCTAATTACAAAAAAACTCCTCCATCTTTCAAAATTACAAATACCCTCTTATGGTACTACAAACACCCCCTTCAATTTGTAAATAGAAACAAATGTCAAGGGGGTATTTGTAATTTCGAAAGATAACTGTTTTTTTTTTTTTGTAATTAATCATAAATAATATATGTTTCTTCATTTTCTCTTGTTGCAGAGGAGAAGTCGAGGTGAATGACTACACAATAATGCAATCAACAATCTAATTTTTTTTAACTTGGGACACGAACCTAAATTTGGATGATGAAGTATAAGCAATGCAAGAAACTTTTACCTTTCCTCTGTCAGAAACCACATCAACAGCTTCTACACTGGTTCCATATAGATTTCCATGAACAGCTGCAAACTCGAGAAATTTTCCATCCTCTATATCTTTCTCCATGACACTGCGTTCGGTGAAATGGTAGTGGACCCCATTCTGCTCGTTGTTCCTTGGAGCACGGGTTGTGTGGCTTACTGAAAATCCAAACATTGACGGAAATTCTTCCATCATCTTGGAAATCAGGGTACCCTTACCAACACCAGAAGGTCCACTAATAACAATAGGTTTTTCAGCTTCGCCAATCACTCCTTTACTCCAAGCAACTACTTCAGTCCCTAATCTAATCCTCTGCTCTCTGACAAATGCAGTGTTCACCTGCAAATGAATAAAAAGGTTCGGAAGTTAAGCGATGGAACCAAGAAATTTAATACAAAACATGGATTCACAGCGTTCTTGGATAAATTTGAAAAGAAAATGATTGCACCGACAAAATCTCGATAAATGATTTAGAAACTTTTAGCGTCAAGGAGATATAGAAAGTGTTTAGGTGAAAAACATCACTTTTTACTATATATATTTTCTATAGCATATTTGACGCAAATTGCAGAAATCACTTTTTTAGTGTTTGCAAATGCCACCTTTTGCTTCTAATTCTTATGGGATGGAGTACTTCTGATTTTGGAAAAGTGCTTTTGGTAATTTGTAAATAAGAAGTTTGTTTTTGACATTCTTATCCTCAAATTTTTATCATAATCCAAAAATGTCGTTTCTCTTCCTAAATGCCCTATTATTCATACATGTGTGTTTTTGTCTTTCCATCCAAAAGCTAATTTTGAAAGTGTTATTTTCTCAAAAACATCAACATAGATCTTTCCAGCTTTTAGGTTCTATTTGCAATACCATCAACTTGTGATTCCCGACCAATTTTGCTACGACTACCGTAAATCACTTCTTAAAAAAGCAAAAGCATTTGTAAAGCACTGCCATAATAAATGCATCACAATATTATCAAGCTTCTAAGGAGCACAAACACTGACCTCAAGAAACCAAAAGCTATCATCAGAGGTTGTGTTTGCCTTAATAACCAAAATTCGATCTTCATCTAAAACAATAGCTGAGTGGCCCTTTGATGGCTTGGGTTTTGTTCCCAACACGATGGGGATCACCCTACAAAGATAATGATGTCTTAGTTAACTTAAGAAAAACTGCAATAAATACCAGTGAAACGAAATAATCCTTCAAACCTTACCATTCACCAGTAGATTTATCGAAAACTCGAATTCCAAATGTGGACACAGATTTGTCGTCAAATTCGCCAATAGCATACTGGACAAATTGAAGATTCATTCATAATGAAACATTCTGCCACTAGAGGGGAGAGAAGGGGGGAAAAACATAAAGGAGAATAAATTTCGATAAATTGGATTTCCGTACAGTCTTATTGCAACCAATGTTGATAGCAGTTTCACATCCCTTAGATTTCAAGTGAAGCCCATTAGGAAAATTGCCCCTCAGATTGTCTACAATGAAAGCTGGAGCTTCCCCCTGATCATAGCAAGATGAAAAGAAACAAAACATTAGAAAACACACAAATTACCCATTTTGATCCATTTATCAAATTCATGAAGAAAAAAAAAAACAAGGTATCTGCAATATGAGCTCACCATAGATTCAAGTGATCAACCAATCAAGACCGATTCTGTTAAAAAAAAAACATAACAAAGAAAAACGTCAAAATCGATATATGATATTTGAAGCTGAATTGCAAAATTTTTAGAATCCAAAAGTACAAAATCTACCCCCAAATCCAATCAATCAAAACGCCGAATGCCCAATTAAAACATTTAAGATTGAAATAGTAAAAATGGCATAATAGCACATTCTGCCGCTTTGTAAAAAGAGTTCCAGAATCCCATTAAATCTTCACATAAGCATACAATAAACGAGTTAAATACATGAATCTGTCTCTGTGCAAAATAAAATCTTGAAAATCCACAAATAAAAAAAATCCACCTTCCAGTTAAAAAGGAAAAACAAGAAAAAGAAAAGGAACGGAATTAAGATTTCGTCAAAATACAATGAAGAATACCTGTTAAATAGAAATATATGCAAATACACAGAGAAGCTTCCCTTTTTGATTTCTGGGGTGGGCTATTTTTCCCTTGTGAATGTGATTTAGTCGTCTTGAAAAGAAAAGCGTCAACAAAAAACCAAATTTCCGAAGGAGGTGAAACTTACAATTGAAAAGATCAGAGGTTTTGAACAAGAAGCAGCAGTTGCTATAAAGAGACCTTGGAAAGAAGAAGTCCCTGGTTATTATAAATAAGGGCAACTCCGTGTTCTTCTACTTTGCGTGTGTGTGTGTGTGTGAGAGAGAGGGGTGGTATTGGCTGCATTGGATTCACAAAACATTGAATTTGAGGACAATGTCGGCTTGTGTTTTCAGTTTCTTTTTTGTTTTCAGCCTCTTGTAAATTATTTCCTTTTATAGTTCGGATTATATTTATGGGGAAACACATTATAGAATTGAGACAAATTCATTTTTTCCAATTAATTATTTTATTAATTTATTTATTTAATCTAGATCATTGTCAATAATTATTATTATGTCGCAGATATAATTATTCGGCTCACACGGCCCGTTTCACCCACACGACCTGTTTCGATCCACACAGCCCACGTTATCACATTAAGCTCATTCGTATCATCAATCGAACTATAAAAGGCCTCTCCTTTCTCATTTGTAGGTATTCTCAATTTTACCCACTCAAAATTCTTTGTCATTTCTTCCGGATTATTTCTTCTACGCTGCAGACTTGGATTGAATGAGTCTCCTTTGGACAACTCAGGCCCATCTAACATTTGTTGATATTGCAATCAAGTTTCCATTCAAAAAATTTACCAGCTCCAGAGAAAGTGGACCAATTAATCAGAAATTTTGACTGACTTGAGGTGATTTGTATTTTTGAGCAACATCAACATATTATCATATAATAATATATTTGGGCTAGTCTCGCATCGGACGGTCTAACGTATCTAATTCGTGAGAGACGGGTCCAAATATCCGACCATCAACTCACCAACAAACAAGACAAGTACAAATAGCACATCTTGCCGCTGCTAATACATTTTAGGAGGACTACTAATATTTTTCGGATGGAAAACTAATATTTTTAGGGGTGCTACCAAAAATTTTTCAGGATGACTACTGATATTTTTTGGGGGAAGAACTAATACTTTTATGGGGAACTAGATACTTTTTATGAGGAAAACTATCACTTTTCAAGAGGAATACTAAAATACATTTAATCAGAAAACATAATACTTTTAAATAAGACTACCAATACGTTTTAGTAGGAATACTAATACTTTTGATGGAAAAAATAAATATTTTTCAAAAGGATTCTTTGAAAAACTGCTCCAAAGAGATTACTAATACATTTCATCGTTACTACTAATACTTTTTTGAGGGACTGCTAATACTTTTCGAAGAAAAAGTTAATTATATTCAGGAAAACCACTAAAATATTCTCCAGGGAACTACTAATAATTTTTCGACGAACTACTAATACTTTTCGGATGCACTATCCCAGAATATTACAAAATGCCACTGGTGAAAGAAATTACGAAAAAACCCGGGTCGGGTTGGATCCGCCTAACGAAAAAGATCCGTTAGACGGATCGACGGAGTTTTCGTGAATATATTTTGTTTCTAATGCTTTGTTATTTAATTTTAAAAAATAATAAGTTTTTAATTTCATATCATTTAGTTATCTATTTATTACATTCTATATTCATATAGGCAGATTTTCGTCATTCGAGTAAAGTCAATTTTGGCTCACAAAGTCAACTATATTTTTCTAGGTCAATTAACTATACTGTTCACGCAATTATGTATAAATTTACATAAGCTATCCTTTTTTAAGGTATCGGTCGAGTATATATGAAAAGGAATAGGATCAAATGAGACCAGATAATTAGAGTGAGACATGTGGGACTAATCCTTACCACAAATCTGTAATTTTAGATGGTTGAGATTTATCTAATTTAATAATTATTTTCAATTTATTTTAAACACGAAAAGGCGTGTTGTAATTACACAATTACATAATATTCCCTTTCCTCCATCTCCTACCCTCGCCCACTCAATCTCACCTCCGCCGCCTACAAATCCGCCGCTCTCTCGTCCCACTCCTCCCTCCCTGTCTCAACCTGCGTGCCAACGCCAAATGCCCCCTCGAATCAATCGAAACCGAAATATGTCCGCCGTTTACAAAAGATACCCTAATAATTCCGATGTCGCGCGCGAAAATTGCCCAAATTCACCTTCGGATGCGCCAATAGGCTTTAGCAAAGCCAATCGGCGTCGCCGGATTTGGGCGTAGGGCCATCTCTTTGGAAATTATATCCTCTTCTTTGTTTTTTTGGTGCATGGAATGGAATTAATGTAATTTTTTTTTTTTTTTGCCGTTCTATGAATGGAGAAAAATTTCTTTGTTGTAATGGAGAAAATTTCTGTTGTCTTTTTTTGCATCAAATTATTCATCAACAAGGGACAACACATCTTGGTCAAATTCCACCAACCATGGAGTGGAGGCAGAGTTTGAAAAATCGAAACCGATCGAATACATTAAAAACATAAATTAGTGGGAACGAAAATATTGTTGATTTTGCCTACACGCCATTGTTGGAAAACCCGAAACACTCGTATTTCTACTGTGGTGATGCTGATGAGGAACTATTTTTATGAATTTTTTTACGGCGAGGCGAAGAAGAAGGTTGACTGTGTGATGCTCATGGACGGCGGCGATGAGGAGGAGATCAAGCGGCGGGCCGTTGGGGCATTGAGGGAATTACCAAAGCGGGGGTTTGAGGTCGTTCTGACTTAGATGTTTTTCGATGTATACTTAGATGTGTTTTGCTGTATAAATAGTTAATTTTTGATGTATGTATTTACGTTGTTGTATACTTATATTTTTTTGTTGTATACTTATATGTGTTTTGTTGTATACTTATATGTGTTTTGTTGTATACTTATATTTTTGTTTGACAATTGTAATATGCAGTAAAATTATGTTAAACATACATCAAAATAGTGTTAAGTATACATCAAATATATGCTAAATATACAACACAATAATGAGCGTGTTTTTCTCTCTCTCTAATTGATTTACTTAATCCACGGTCCCCACATATTAATGAGCATGATTCTCTCTCTATAAATGATTCCTTAATTAATTGTCCCCACATATTTTTATTTGACCATTTTAATATACAATAAAATTATGTTAAACATATAACAAAATATTGTTAAGTATACAACAAATATATGCTAAATATACATCACAATAATGAGCGTGATTTTCTCTCTATGTAATTGATTTACTTAATCCACGGTCCCCACATGTTAATGAGTGTGGTTCTCTCTCTATAAATGATTCCTTAATTAATGGTCCCCACATATTTTTGTTTGACCATTTTAATATACAATAAAATTATGTTAAACATACAGCAAATAGTGTTAAGTATACATTAAATCATTGATAAATGTACATCATACTGCATGACAGAGCACATGCGTGATTTCTCTCTCCAGCGCGATTTTCTCGGGATTTTCTCTCCCACATGATTTTCTCTCCCCTAATAACTGATTCCATATTTGGATGGTCCCTCACATGTTTGTTTTGACAATTATACCCTTATTTTGCCTTAATTAAATGTTTAATGTAATTTTAACCCTTATTTATCTTAGCCATTGATATAGATAAGGGAGGGTTGAGATAAGTCCACATTGTCTCACTATAATATGTGGTCTCATTGTATCCTCCCTATATATTACAACTTATTTGCCAATATTTTTGCCAATTCTAAATTATGAAGGTTTTTATTTTTTTCTCTATATTATATTTATATATAATGGTTTAATCAATTATATGTCTTATTGAAAAGTTGTTTTTTTCTTTTTCGAATTAAATATTTTATCACTATACTTCAAAAAATTACCCAAACTCGAGGTAGATCAAATTTAATTTGGACCGCCTAATAATTATAACATAATATATTCTTTAAACTGAACTAGAGCACAACGTTTGGATCGTATTTTTTTTGTTGGAAAGAAAAATAATTTTATTAATTAAATCAAACTAGCGAAGACAAAAACAAATCTGTTAAAAACCATAAAAAATTGAAACTACGAGAAAATTTATAGCATCTAGATTAATGACATAAATCGGCTTAAAGCCTAAAATTCTACAGTGTCTAAAATACATGTGATTCCACGTCTGCAATCTGCTGAAAACCACAATCTGATTTGTTATCTCTGGCCGCTGGATCAAAAACTTACTTGTATGAATCGTCCACATAAGAAAAAATACCACACCAAGACCTTATAAACCAAGCACCACACAAACGGCGAAATCACAAATAAAAGAAAAAAAACAAACTAAAGGTTAAATTGTACTATCATTCGTGTTTATTTATATTAAAGTCTCTAGCTTTTGATATAACATTATGGGATGATTACAAAAAACATCCCTGTAGTTTGAGTTAATTATAAAAAACCTATAGATATTTCAAAGTTACAAAAACATCCATCAAGTTTGATTTTGTCTTAAATTAAAGAGAGTAAATGTAATTTTATAGATGTCAAGCGGGTTTTTGAAATATTTTTTGCTTCTAAAGAAAAAAATGTAAGATGAAATCAAACCTCAGCAGAGCTTTTGTAATTTTTAAAAAAATTGGGTTTTTTTATAATTAGCCCGAATCTTTAGGGCTTTTTGTAACTATCCTAAAATTATTATTATACTTTATGTGTTTATTGACAACTTCTTGATAATTTTGCCTCCCAAGTCTTGGTCAGGTTTCAGCAATAGCCCTCTTGATTGAAGGAAAAAAGAAAAAAAAAGGTCTTGGTCAATGGTACCATCAAAAGTGAATGTGGGCTTAGGCCGATTTGATTATCATCCAAAAATAATTTGTAGATGGCGCTAGGGCCTTCTAAATATACTTTTCAAGTTCCAAATTACACGCTTAAAACTCAGGGTTATGGACATTTTTGCCAACTTTTCGAAAAAAAAATAGCCTTTTATGATTCTCGGTATTTTTTGGGCAAAATTATATTCCCGCCCTTTTTTTGACAAATTTATGCTCTTGCCAAATTTCCCGGATTCTTTACGTTGTTGTTTCTTTGTTGTTACGAACATGTTTCAAACATGTTTCTTCTCAAATTTCAGCGAAAAAATAAATTTTGCCCCCGTTAAATAATTCATTTTATACTCAAAATCTTATTATAAAACAAGAAACACACCTAAACAAATTGAAAATATTATAGAAACAACATGAATAAAAAAATACAATTCAATTTTGGATCCAATGCATGAAAACATAAAATACATGGAAACAATCAAAAACAACATAAAACAAACCGAAACAATATATAAAACACCATATGAGCAAAAAGAGCTTAAAAACATGTAAAAATTATATTTAAACATCGAAACTAAAACAAAAAAAACACTAGAACAACATTAAAAACGGTATGCACTACAAGAAAACAAGGAAATTCCAACGGAAAAAATCTATTAGAATTTGGCCAATTATCGTTGGAATTATCGATTCCAACGGAAATTCAACAAATATTGCATTATTGGTAAAATGACGGTGGAATGGTAAATTTCAATGGAAATTCCATTGGAAAAATCTTCCAACGGTACTCTCAACGTTTATTTATCCATTGCATATACAACCGTTAAAAAAACTCTAACATTTTTTCCCACACTAATTCCAACGAGTTATACCATTGGAATTTAGTCCAACGGTATATCCATTGGAATATATATAATTGTTGGAAAAAACCCCAATGGTTATTCCAACGAAGTTATACCATTGGAATTTAATCGATAGTAATTCAAATAAACATATATCCGTTGGATATTTTAATCATATTATCTCATTATCTATTACCTTTAACTTCCCAGTAGGCCATCCATCATCAATTTGTCCCAAATCAAACACGTTTAACTATGTAGTTTCAATATAATTGATACCAGAAAATAAGATATATTTGATCGATATGGATAATACTATCAAATCTTTTAACCCCTATTGAATGTTCCAATGGTACTGGAATTTCCAATAGAATTTTTCAATAACCTGTTGTACCATTGAAATTTTGGTTGGAATTTTAAAAACTCTAACGGAAATTCCAATGATTAATTCCAATATTTTGTATACCGTTGAAATTTTCCAACGGCATGTTTTAGCGATGGAACTTGATTGGAATTTTTAAAATTTCAATAATATTTCCAATGGTTTATTCCAACAATTTTACTCTTTGTTAGAATTTTCCAACGATGTGTTGTGGAGTTGGAATTTTCGTTGAAATTTTAAATTTCAACGGGAATTGCAATAGTTTATACCAACAGTTTTGTTTATCGTTGGAATTTTCCAATGGTATAATGTAACATTGTAATTTCCGTTGGAATTGTAAAAATTCTAACAGTTTTCTGTTTCGTTGAAATTATTTTGTTGGAATTTAAATATTTTCTTGTAGTGATGGAAAAAACCCAGAAACAACATAAAAATATTAAAAATACCACATGAATAAAAAGAGCATAAAAATAGGTAAAAATTGTATCTACATATTGAAAACTACATGAAAATCAAAAAATATTATTACAATTCATTAAAAATATTATAGAATAACACGTAAAACAATGTACAAAATAATACATGAATAAAAAGAAGCATAAAAAATAGATAAAAGTTATTTGAAACATCGAAACAACAAAGAAACAAATTTAAACAACATCAAAATAACATATATAACATATAAAGCAATATAGGAAACAAACCCGAAAAAACATAAAAATAATCAAAACAAATATGCAGGAGCGTAAAAAAGGAAAAAAATAGGTATAAAACTGATAGGAGCGTATTTGATGGTATTTTTACCGGAATGTGGGGCAAGTTTGGCAATTACACATAATCTTAAAATGATACCACCCTCCCCCGTGATATTCAGTGGTATTTTTACCCCAACATTTTCCTTTTTATTACTTATATATATGATTTGGTTCAAATGAGACCACCCTCCCCCATGAGACGTAATGGGTGATCTATATCTTGTGGGCGGTAACCTTAGGCGTCGGGACCCCCCCAAATGTTTCCTTTTTACTACTTATATATATGATTTAGTTTAAATAATACCACCTCTCCCCCCATGTGAGACGCAATTGACTGATCTCAACTATCCCCCACTATTAATCAATGGATGTGATTAAATGAAAAAACATTATATTAAATAATTTTAATCAAAAACAGTGTAATAGAGTAAAATTGCATAAATCAACACGATTACATATGGAAAGAGGCAAAAAGCACGCGGATTACATTGAATACAAAATCATTCATCCAAAAAACACCATTTTCGAAAATCGAATATTTTCTCTTCTCCGCCATTTACAACTTATGCAATCACAGAGAATCTGAAATTTATTGGTGGGAAGATGACATCAATTCCGTGCGGCGAAGCACCATAATTATACAAGAATCTGTCATAGCCAACGAGGATGAATTAGACATCAATGGAGAACTCGAACTAGGAAAGTAAAAATCCATAATCTTAAATCAAAATTGCCACAAAGAAGAGAAACAACGAAAGTCAATACGATGACTTGATTCATGTTGATGAATAATTATCAATTTGAGAAAAACTCCACCCCATCGTTGATGAAGTAGACATCCATGGAGAACCTAAACGATCTTTAACAACAAACTCTTAAAAACGTAATTTTGACGACAATGATTGTAGGTCCCAAGGGGTGTAAGTGTAAGGTTTAGAAGGGGGGGTTGAATAAACCTTACCAAATTTTCGATTTAGTCTTTTTAAATCTCTGATTCTACCAGCAATTTGTGTCATGATGGGCCATCGAATTAGTCACTCGGTAGAGTTAATCTCTTAATGAACAATTTGAGTACATTAATGGAGTAACTTTTTGTTGGCTATAATTTGACTCAATTGTGGTTTTGTTTTCGCGGAAGACTTAACACCCTTACGTTTAATTAAGCAAGATTTTAGAGCTTGATTTAGTACTTATAAATTATCAAATGGATAGCAAATTTATCGTGAGATATAAGCGAGTTAAAAGTGCGAGATATTTAAATCTTTGAAATGTAAATGACACAATAAATTTTTTATAGAGGTTCGAAGATGGGGTAATTCTTCTACTCTCTCTTCTCCAACTCTGGAGGAATCCACTAGGTAATGATCGGTTTACAAAGTGGTAGCAGTCCGGATACAAGTCTTGATCACAACAGCCGACTTGATCCTTTGGGACTCGATCAGAGACGCCTTGATCACTCGGTGGCTTCTCGTGCGACTCGGCTTCTTCCGGGCATGCCTTGTTACTACGACTCACTTGCTCAAGCACTTTGGATTTGATCACGAAGCCCTCCAAAAGCTTAAGACTTGGTTCGACGCTTGAACCTTTCTACAATCCTTCCTGGAATGTAGACCCCTTGTTTTTCGATATTTTCCTCTTCAACTGATTGAAGTTCTCTTTCCTTCACGGGTAAGTGTTGGATTGATGTACTTGAAATGTAAACTTGAGGATTGAGAATGTTTGATTTTGATAAGCTTGTATATCTCACGTGTGTGTCATTCATCATCCTTCTCAAACAAACTCCTCGGCCTTTTATAGTGAACTTTCAAAAATTTGCCCGTTGAAGAGATAGGCTCATTTTTGAAAGTCACTTTGCGATCGTTGGCTTGCGAGTTCTTGGAATTGCCATTTCCTCGTATGAATTGTTTTATCACCTTTTCGGGAGTTCGACACGGTGTAGTGCTTCCCATTGGTTCATTCCTTTTGCACGCTTCTGGGGTGAGCACTCCAAGAAAGGTGGTATGGAGATATTACTTATTTAAGTAAATCTCTTGATTTACGTCTGCAACGGTTCTTTTACGATTATCTCGACTTGACGCATTTCCTTGCTTTCCCCAGGTGACTTAGAGTCGACTTCCAATCATGGATGACTCTTACCTTCTATCACTTGACTTGAGCTTGGCTTCTCTTGAGTTGACTTGATGATGTTCCACTCAGTTGCATCTCACCGCTTCTTGATCGAGTTCTGTCTTCTTCTTTGCCGTACTCATTGTCTCTCGTGAGTTTTCCTTCAAGTCTTGATTGTCTTCTTGCATGTTGGGCGTGGCGACTTAACTCGGCTTGGCCGGCTCTCTAATTGTTACAATACATTTCTGACAAGAATTGGGGTGCCAACTTTCTATTCTAAGTTTTACATGGCATTCATCAAAATCTAAACAATAAAATTCCTAACAATTTCCCCCTTTTTGATGATGCCAAAACTTAAATCATACAAAGATGCAAATAACAAAGATACATCGATTAGTGTATTGACATAGAATGTATCGTGAAATCAATCTTTTTATTGATCATATCATTCTTGTACTTAACACAATTTTACAAGAGTGTATCGTCAGTATATAATTGTCTTCACAAAATAGAAAATTTATAGCTTTATTACGGAAGACTTACATTGTATGTATTTACAAGATAAAATACACGAAGGGTTGGAGCGACAACAACTTCATCTCCTTCATTTGTCTCCTTCTTTCATCTTGATCGACATCTTCTTCTCTTCTTCTCTTCTTCTCGTCATCATTTTGCCTTCTTTTTCTTCTCATATGCTTTTCTTGCGACTTCATCTATTCTTATTCTTTCCTGTCTCTCCTGCCATAGCTGAGTTTGTCTCTTGTTTTCTTCTTCTATTCTTTTTGCATACTCATCGTTAGTTTTAGCCACTCGCAAATTTGCCACTTGGTCAAGCCCGACCCGGTAGATCCCTCCTTTCTTCCTGGATCTACGTATTCAATGTTCTTGGCGAGGAGGCCTGGGTGCAAGCTTCTTCCTCCACTGCTTCTTCCTCTACCTGCGGCGTATCTTTGTCTTTGAGTCTTCTTCTTTCCCGGTGAGTGCCGGAGTGAGACCCGACCAGTAGAGCGATCAGGTTGTCTGCTTTGCTGTCGAACTTCTTCACATAATGTGAGACCCTTTTCCCGATCGGTCCCAAGCTTGAGCCATGGACATATTTGCAAAGTATCCCTCCAGTTCGAGCGTTTTGAATTCATCGATGAGCGTGGCTCTGTCCCGACATCGAGATGGCATAGGTGTCTCTGTCAACCGGAATGCCTCCATGTTCTTTCAAGATGTTCATCACCCTGGCATCCATTCTTCCTTCCACTTCCTTCATCCTGCTTCAATTGATTTTCTCTTCTCGGCCATAGATCTGGCAGTGTTGGAGTGGCGAGAGTCACCGGGAGTTTCTTTGCTTATAATGTCACCGTGACGAGGACCTTGTTGGGGAGTTTGTGCAATCATCAATGTTACATCTGTTGATCCTTCCCCCTCAACATGTTTTCCTTTCTTCATTTCAAGACTTCCTCGGTGATTTTCTGACTCAATTTGCTCCTTTCTTTTCGGCTTGATTTTCTTTGCTTTAAGGTATTCCTCTTCCCCCTTTTTGGCATCATCAAAGGATAGAGGAACCCCGGGGAACATCTTTGGCAAGCATGAAGTCGAGTCTTACGATGGTTGAGTTACTGCTTCAAGTCTGCTGCGTTGTATGCGGCACGAATTGAATCTAGTAGCGTTGGATTCTCACAATCGCTTCATCTCACCATGATGAGAAGGCTGAATTTTCTTGTCATGTGTTCTTCCAAACGCTTGTAGATCATGTGTATGTTGTTCACGCAGGCGGCTTGATCTCGGCGGTGTGAGCTTCATGCATATGCCCAATGTGCTCTCTCGGCTTTGTCTTTGCATCGGTATTTTCGGCTCTCCACACCAAGGCGACTTATTGAACAATTGTGCGAAGTATCTCACCTTTCCACACGCATTGTTTGCTGCTATTGCCACCATTCCCTTATCCAAATCAAGTATGCCTCTTAAATCGGTAATTGTAAGGGTGGCATCTATGTTGTCGAATCGCATGTCCAAAGAGGCTGATGCCTCTCCATCCTTTCAATCTCGGCAAAGAGTGCCTTGAACACTTCTCGAGCTTGGTGATTCTTCATTGCGGTGATGGCCATACTGACATCGAAGTCATAATTACCTGGAACAATGGTGTCGTTGGAAGAAGCAGAGCTGGTTTGTAATAGCGTGCTTGTTCGTTTCGATTCTTCGTGGAGTTACTCGTATCTCCGGTGAGAAAGGGAAAGATTCTACAAAAGAATCATCACCGCCAACGGGATACGTTCGATGATGAGCGGTGCGCGTGAAGTTCTTTTGGGAATCGATCTGCTGCGACTTGAGGAGCTGTGCGGTGAGTCGATTGTTGGTGGGTTACATTGTGGAGTAGACATTTGGTGAGCCTCAATTGTCTTAACGGCTTCGTTGGTCTCAGTGATTTCTCCATTTCGATGGGGCGGTCCTCGGCCTTATCGAGCGTCATCGGACGATGATGAGATTTCCATAGGTGGCTCATCATCAAAATTAAAGGTTTGTGAGTAGTCTTGGGATCGGACTTGCTCGTGCTTGGAACATCCGCATGTGAGTCTTTTGGATTTGTCATGGGGGATGACTCGGCTTCTTCTTCGCCTTGATCCCGAGAAAAGTGACATCGGGGTTGTCCTGGGAATCATGAAGTGCGCTGATCTCCTTCTCGGATGGGTCGATGATACCGGAGGGATGTTCTCTTGTTGGTTTTACCCAGGAAGTCTCAACCTCCCGTGGGCCTTCATTTCCTCCGGCGGTCTCTCTTTGCTGCGAGGCACTGCTCCTCCCTTTCGACGATGTCGGTGTCTTAGGGTCTTCTACAATGGCATCCATTGGAGTCTCAACCCCATGGATTGCACTTTCTTCGCCCAGTGTTAACTCCCGGGCTGTTCTTCCCCTCGATTGCATCGGCAGCGTCATTAGCCCCAGAGCGGTTGGCACCTCGGTGAGACAGTCTCAAGCTGTCGAGCTTCGTTGATGGCAACTTCTTTGTTCTTCTTGTGTGTGAGTTTTCTCTACTTCGCCTCCTGCATTCTTTGTGGAGTCATCTGCAGGCATCCTCCGACCTTGCTGCGGTGGAGGGAGTTTCCCCCTCAGTGGCGCTCCGGTTGAGTGACTTGGAATAAGTCACTCGTCTCCAAACTCCCGGCTGTTTCGATTGATTGTTCGGCCGTTGGGGCGGTGGTAGCACACCTTCAATAGGGGTTTGGCTCGACTGGGGTCCCCACTATCCCGTTTCATCGCCATCTCCTTATTGCCTTCTTCTTCGAGTGAGTTTGGGAAGTGGTAGCGGCAACAACGGTGGCTATTTTCTTTGAACCACTCCCCATTGGATCGATTTCGGTGTGATCCGGAGGACTCTCACTGGTCCCTCCATTAATTGTTGCTCGTGAAGGATTCTTGATTCGTGCAATGCTTGCTGCATTTGCAACTCTTCTTCGTGGCGCGACATTCTCTGGTTCCTCGTCACTTTGGAGAAGACATCAAGAAGAGGATGTGTGTGTTACGTGGTGCCGGAGATAGGGCGGATGCTTGCCTTCTCACGTGCTTGGCTTCTTCAGACTTGCTTTTCTCTCTCCTTGTCCTTGTAGATCTGCGGAGAATGTCTATGCGGTTGTCTTCATCAAGGCTGGGAGCACAATAGTTAATCGAGGAAATTTAGCGATTCCTCTTCTTCTTCTATGAACTCGGCCGTTGGAACTGTTCCTTGACTTGCTCGCTTCCATTTTCTCCACTCACGCAGCGATTTTGGATGTCCAGGTAAGGTGGAGATAGGATCATTTATCACTATCTGCTTGGGCTGGTTCTTCTTGTGCTTGTGTGTGAGCTACAGTTGTGTCTTGGGTTGCCTCTGCTTGATCACCTTGGAGACTTGGTTTTGTTTCATCAATTACATCCGGAGACTCTGCTTCTCCGGTAGTCTCGGTATATGTGCTAGGTGAGAATGGCCCGACTGGTTGGTTTCTCTGTTGGTTTGCTTGACGAGTCTTCTTCGTCTCTGGTTTGTACCGGGGAATTTAAGTTCGGGCGGTGTCCTCCGAGTCTTGGCGGTGGGGCGTGCGGTGTTTGTTTACGGGAGGCCGTCTTGGCTTGTTAGTTCTCCTCCTTTTGACGATCGGAGAAGGTATTTGTGAGTCCTTCTCGGCCAGGCTAGCTGCGGCGGTGACACGGCTTTGGGGCGGTGACTTCTGCTGCGGGGGCGGGAGCATGTTTGGTTTTCTTTCTTTGCGGGGCGTGATCTTCTTGGCGTGCGGTGCGGCTTTCTTCTTGAGTGGAGAGGAAGCATTTGTATCTTGAGGTCGGTGATTCCCCCACTTTGGTGTCGACTCTCTTGGCGTAAGCTCGCTTCCTTCGAGCACCGGAGAGGTTAGCTCTGAACATCCTCTTGTTAACATGGAAAGCCTTCCCATGTCTAAGAGGGACTCCTTTCACCTCCAATAGCCGGCCAATCACCGGGCCATATCCCGAGGATCCTCCAAATGTGCCGTCTTCTTTGAAGGACTTGTTCCCCAGCGTTAAGCGAGTCTGCTTTGTAGATAAACTCGGCCGGTTTATCTTCTTTTCTTGATGATTGCGGCCATCACAATCGGCTTTGCCTTTGTGATTGGTCAAAGGCCAAATTGATGTCGATACACTTGGCAACTATGTCCAAAAATTTGTGATAATCCTCCTTGGCTGATCTCTTGTTTTTTGTGTATATTATTTTATCGTCGACGTCGGACTTGGCTATCTCTTTCCATCGTCGGCCAAGTTTACATCAGGCCTCTTTAATCTCGGATGCTCCTTACTGGCGGTAGTGAGCAATATTCACCAAATCCTTGGCGGTGATAGTCAGTTGCTTCCCGTGAGCAGATGACTTGATTCCTTCATCGTGAATCTCGGCATTCACGTAGAATTGTGCGACCTCCTCCACATAGGTCATAGGATATTCGGCGTTAGAAAGCGGTTTTAGTCGGTCGTTTCCCGGCTTCTCGGCGATTTTCTTCACCAGGGTGTCGTCGGATCCTGCTTCACCATTCCGTCGAAATCCACCGTCGAACCGGTGTGGATTTGCTTTCCTAGCTTGGTAAAGTCATAAGTTGGTGCCATTTCTCAGGATTATATCAAGAAAAATTCAGAAATTGATTTGAAGGTTGATAGGGTTTTTCGAGAGTATTTTGCCTTTGCCTTTTGAGAGAAAGAGATTGAGCAGTTTTTAGAAGTGTGAGAGAAAAGCGGATGAAAATGGTTTAATATGGTTTATGAAAGGGCGTGCGGACGGTTTTTGAATCGTGATCGAAATCAACGGCTTGGATTTACGCCGCGCTGTTGAGCATTTCACGTCTCGTATTTAATGCGGCATTTATATCCAATCATAAGCTTAGTGTGCGGCTTTATGTCGTACACATCATCATTATCTGACGTGTTCCTTAAAACATTCCAGGCTTAGTCAAAACGATGGCGTTTTTGTCACTTAGCTCATAAGTTATTCAGCTTATCTCTTAGGCTGTTTAACTCTACTCTCGCGATTCTCTTAGTGACTCATTATCGGTGACTTGGTGTAAATTGTCTTTCCGTCTGGTGATTTCTTGGTGATTTTGTTTTCGGCTCTTTTCACTCCTTTTCTGTTCTAATTCTCTTCTTTGATTCGTCGAATGTCATTTCTCACTCAATTAACCCCAACTCATGCTTGAGTTATTCAAATCTTGACTCACCTAATGGTTTTGTGAAGATGTCGGCTAGTTGTTTGTCGGTTGAGATATATTCCAAGATAATGTCCTTCTTTTCAACATGATCTCTTATGAAATGATATCGACATCAATATGTTTTGTTCTTGAGTGCAACACGGGATTTTGAGTGATTGCAATGGCACTTGTGTTATCACACATGATTGGAATTTCTTTTTCTTCAACTTCATAGTCTCTCATTCTTTGTCTCATCCATAGGATTTGGGCTGTTGTTTGCCATGTATGTATTCCGCGCTCATTTGTAGAGGTGGCTATTGAGTTTTGCTTCTTGCTAAACCGGAAATTAGTCTGTTTCCTAGCATTTGACATGTGCACGAAGTACTCTTCTGTCCACTCTGCATCCGGCATAGTCAGTCCGAATAGCCAATTAGCTTGAATCCACCTTCCTTTGGATACCATAGGCCTCTTCTTGGCTTCCTTTCAAGTATCTCAATATTCTCTTAGCTTTGTCATATGGCTCTCTTTTGGAGCAGATTGAAATCTTGCACATACACCTCAAAGAAAAGTGATGTCGGGCACGCTAGGGCCGTGAGATAGAGCAATGATCCATAAGTGCTCTCGTATCTTGTTTGATCTGAGCTTGCCATCTGCATCCATGTCCATTTTGACTGATGTGTTCATTGGTATTTTTACAGAAGACTTCTCCTCCATACCAAACTTCTTCATTAAATCTCTGGTGTATTTTGTTTGACTTATGAAGGTTCCATCCTTCAGCTGTTTCACTTGGAGTCCAAGGAAGAATGTCAGCTCTCCCATCATGCTCATTTCAAATTTACTTTGCATGAGGTTTGAAAATTTTTCACACAGCTCTTTGTTAGTGGATCCAAAAATGATGTCATCCACATATATTTGAACAAGCAGTATACTCTTCTTGTCTTGAATTACTGAAAAGTGTTCTATCTACTTTTCCTTTTGTGAATCCATTTTCGATTAGGAATTGTGACATGAGTATCATACCATACTCACGCTGTGCTTGCTTCAATCCATACAGGGCTTTCTTGAGTTTGTATACCTTGTCTCCAAGAGTCTTACGCTCAAATCCTGGAGGTTGTTCAACATACACTTCTTCTTCCAATAGGCCATTTAGAAATGCACTTTTTACATCCATTTGATATACAATGAAATTCTTGTGAGCTGCATAGGCAAGAAACATCCTTATAGCTTCCAATCTTGCTACGGGGGCAAATGTTTCATCAAAATCTATCCCTTCTTCTTGGCGGTATCCTTTGGCCACTAGTCTTGCTTTGTTTCTTACCCACGAACCTTCCTCGTTCATCTTATTTACGAACACCCATTTGGTTCCAATGACATTTTGATGTATGGGTCTTTGCACTAGTTCCCATACTTTATTTCTCTCAAATTGATTCAGACTCTTCTTGCATGGCTTGAATCCAATGTGTGTCATCCAAAGCTTGTGACACATCGTTTGGCTCTATTTGCGAGATGAAGCATGTGAACATTGCTTCTTGTTGAGTTACGGATCTTGTCTTGACACCTTCTCTTATATCTCCAATGACAAGTTACGGTGGATGGTCTCGCAGCCATCTTACGTCGAGGTTGGAGTAAGTTAGCTGGATTGATCGACTTGCGGTACGTGTTCTTTGTGGTCGCTCTCTCGTGGTCACTCATTGCATTTTCCACCGCTTTTGAGATTCACTATCTCATCTTCTTCTCAATTGATAATCCCTTGAACTTGGCATAGGGACTCTTACGTATGGTTGGATGTTTTGACTTATTAGGCGACTCTTCAATGTCTTCTCCATTTACATTTGGCTCATCGAATACTACATGAATGGATTCTTACGTAACCATAGTTCTTTTGTTGAGTATTCTAGGCTTTGCTTTCACCGAGTACCCTAAGAAGATACCTTCATCGACTTTAGCATCAAAAGCCTTTAGGTTGTCTTTGCCATTGTTGTGAATGAAGCATTTACATCCAAATATTCTAAAGTATGCAACATTTGGTTTTCTTCCAGATCCGGATCTCATAGGGAGTCTTTGTCACCGTCTGTTTATCATACATCTGTTTTGGGTGTAGCAAGCTTTGTGTTGATTGCTTGACCCAAAATCTTTTTAGTAACCCCGCTTGACTAACATGGTCCTTGCTGCTTCTTTGAGGTTAAATTCTTCTTTCGCAACTCCATTCTCTTGTGGAGTCCTTGTCGCCGATTTGATAGTTCATGGCCAATACCATTCTCAATACAATCGAGTTATTATTCCATTGACAAACTCGGTTCCTCTATCGATCTTATTTTGATAATGGTTTGACTCTTCTCATTTTGAATCCTTTTCATCACCGTGGTAGTTTTTGTAGAGCTTCTTTCTTCTTACACATGAATATTGTCCATGTATATCTTGAGTAGTCATCTACTACCACCAAGGTGTATTTCTTTCCACTTATCTTTGGTTGGTTCCACTGGGCCAAATAGATCCATATGAAGTAGATGCAATATTCTTGTTGAGGATGGGCATGTCTTTTCTTTGAATGACGACTTGATTTGTTTCCCTTTTTGACATGCATCACATATACTCTCCTTCTTGTATCTTGATGCAAGTCCTTCCACAAGATGACTTCTTGCCGGTTTGTTGATCGTTTTGAAATTCGGGTGACTCAACTTTTTGTGCCACAGCCAACTTGATTCAAGTGTGCTCTTTGCAAGTAGACGAGTCTTTGGGTGTTGCGGTTGACCAATCCACTACATACATATTTTTCTCTACATCCTTGCGGCACCACTTCATTTGATTCAATGTCTTTGATTTGGCATATGCCCATGTTGAATCAACATTGTAGCCATTGTCACAAAGTTGATTGATGCTTAGTAAATTGAAGTTTAGTCCTTCAACATATGCAACATCTGTGATTTCTAAACCATTCCTCTTGATGGATCCAATGCCTCTTATTTCACCAGGAGCTTCATTTCCTCCAAATATGACTTTGGCTCCTTTGACTTCCTTGAATTTTGACAGATTTCTCTTATTTCTGTCATATATGTCCGGAACACCACTATCCATGTACCAGGTTCCTTGGCACTCACTTGTTCCTTGAACTGCAATCAAGGAAATTAAGTTTTAGGTACCCATGCTTATGCGGGTCTGAGGGGTTAGAATTATAAGATGATCCAACCAACTTATAGCCAAATGATTTGACTCTAAGAGGTTGCCATCTATCGATGCCATAATCATAATTAATCCTGGCAAATTGCTTGGGGAGTCTAGGTTCATACAAATTGTCTCTTTTGTCTGTATGCTGCATATGTGTTTTAGCAATTGCCTTTCTTGGGTAATTGTGGTGTCTTTGAGTGTAGTGCTGGTGCATATGTGTGTCTTTGATGAAAGCTCTTATACTTTTGGAATGGCCTTTGTTGAGTTCTAGGCCTTTGCCATTTGGGCTTATATTCCATAAGTCTATCTTTGATAGTTCACATTATTCCAATCGGCTTGGCTTGGATATTTTCTACCATTCCCATCATATGTATTTCTTTTATGAGTTTTTAGGGATTTTGGTAGCTCTGCTTCTTCTTTCTGAGTATTTTCTGTTTGAGTCTGTTGAGGACTCATTTGAATCTCTTCTCACTGTCCCTTCGGCCTCTCAATCCTTTTTCCTTTTCCTTTGTAACCAAGGCCGGTTTGCTTAGTATTGTGCTTTGGAGTGAATGTGTGTGCAACATTTAGAGTTTTGGATCTTTCGATTCTTCATGACTTGAAGATCCTTTTTCCAAAATTACTCTTGAGGTTTGACATAGCATAGAGGAATTGAATCCTAAGCTGTCTTGTCTCCACATTCTTTTTGACTCATAATAAGATCATCCAATGATTTAGATGCCTTAGTGAATGAGGCAATAACATTCTTGAGGTCATTCTCCTCTTTTTCTATAGCGACAATTTCTGCTACTAATTTAGCATTTTCAGCCTTTAAGCTTTTATTTTCAATGACTATTTGACTTAGAGTACTCGGCTCCTTGGTGGTCACCGTGTGAGTTTTGACTTTTAAGTAGGCTGTTTTCCTCATTCAATAGTGTGTGTGAGGATTTAATGTGCTCAAAATCTTTCATCATTTTGCCTAATGAATCATAAAGATCTGTAGGTGATGAAGTGTGTGTGTCACGATCACTATCACTAGTGTGCGAGCTTGTTGAGTTAGATTGTACCTCATCTTCTTGATCTTGTTCTTTGGCCATCAAGCATATCAAGGCTTCTTCTTCGAGTCACTTGAGTAGTCGGCTTCGCTTTGCTCTCGAGTCACCGTCCCTCTCTGACTTGGTGTCTCGGCGTCTCTGCGCCATCATTGCCCTTTTCTTTTCTGTCTTCTTTCTCTCAAGACCTTCCTTTCTTCTTCATCCTGTACTTGTTGACTACGAGGATATGAGCGATCAATTGCATAGTGACCTGGTTGTCTACGTTCCAACATAGATATTCAGCTTTTTGTTCACTCTTTCCATTCTTGAGTTGTCACCCTTTGATATTCAACTTTTTGATGATCTGTTCTCTTGGTTGCTTTGTCTTCCCTTGATTTAGAGGAGGCGAGTGTCTTCTGGAAGATTCACCCTTTCCTCTCTTGTAGTTCTTGTTAAAGAACTTGTTAAATCTTTTAACCATCAGGGCTATTTCTTCTGGGTCAATGACTTCTTTGACCTCAACTCTCTTCCCATCTTTAACAATTAGAGCAAATGTTTTGGGTACAATTGTCTCCTCTGGTCTTTCCTTCTCGGCTCAAACTCGTAGGCTTTGAGGTCCGAGAATAACTCATGATTGGATGTCTTTGATAGGTCCATGGAGTGTCTCAATGCCATGACCTTCATTTCCCATTCAGCTGGAAGACTTTTTAGGATCTTCATACACATTTCCTTCGTGTATATTCCTTTCCAAGTGTAGACAACTCATTTGTGATTTACGTAAACCGAGCATCCAGTTGATCCAGGTTCTCTCCGAGATCATTTTGAAATTTTCAAACTTACTGTACGCCACTGATAGTTTGTTTTCTTTGATTTGCTCACGAGCCTTCACAAATCAATGTCGGCTTGTCCCAGATTTCCTTAGCCGTTTTGCAAGATTTGACTTTATTGAACATGGCTTTGTCAAGGTTTTGTACAGGATGTCCTTGGCTACATTGTCCAGGTTGTACCTTTTTTCTGTCATCATTTGTCCACTCGGTTCTTGGTTTTTCAACCATGACCGTGCAGGAGCAGACATCTTCTTCTCCTTGTTTGCAATTCTTCGTGCAATTTGTGTTCACCTTTAATATTTGCGAGAGGCCCATCTTCTATCACTATCCACATCTCATCATGTAATCTTTGATAGATGAGCACATACGAATTTTCCAATCATCAAATTCTTCAATAGTGAACATAGGAATGCGTGTTAGATTTGCTTCCATGATAATAACTTTTAATGATAGAAAAGAGTTTTGAAAGTTTAAGTACTAAAACAGGACTTTGAAAGGTTTGGAGATCTAGTTCGGTAACCGGTCACGGAGGGTTCAATGAACCAACCGCTCCGATACCACTTGTAGGTCCCAAGAGGGTGTAAGTGTAAGGTTTAGAAGGGGGTTGAATAAACCTTACCAAATTTTCGATTTAGTCTTTTAAATCTCTGACAGAGTTCTACACAAATTGTGTCCTTGATGGACCGATCGAATTAGTCACTCGGTAGAGTTAATCTCTTAATGACTCAAATTACATTAATGGAGTAACTCACCGTTGGCTATAATTTGACTCAATGTGGTTTTGTTTTTCATTGGAAGACTTAACACCCTTACGTTTAATTAATCAAGATTTTAGAGCTTGATTTAGTACTTATAAATTATCAAATGGATAGCAAATTTATCGTGAGATATAAGCGATTAAAAGTGCGAAAATTTAAATCTTTGAAATGTAAATGACACAATAAAATTTTTATAGAGGTTCAAAGATGGGGTAATTCTTCTACTCCTCTCTTCTCCAACTCCTGGAGGAATCCACTGTAATGATCGGTTTACAAAGTGGTAATGATCCGGATACAAGTCTTGATCACAACGGCCGACTTGATCCTTTGGGACTCGATCAGACGCCTTGATCACTCACCAAGCTTCTGCGACTCGAAACTTCTTCACAGGCAATGCCTTGCTACTCTGACTCACTTGCTCAAGCACTTTGGATTTGATCACGAAGCCCTCCAAAAGCTTAAGACTTGGTTCACCTTGAACCTTTCTACAATCCTTCCCGAATGTAGACCCCTTGTTTTTCGATATTTTCCTCTTCAACTCGATTGAAGTTCTCTTTCCTTCACGGGTAAGTGTTGGATTGATGTACTTGAAATGTAGGCTTGAGGATTGAGAATGTTTCATTTTGATAAGCTTGTATATCTCACGTGTGTGTCATTCATCATCCTTCTCAAACAAACTCCTCGGCCTTTTATAGTGAACTTTCAAAAATTTGCCCGTTGAAGAGATATGCTCATTTTTGAAAGTCACTTTGATCGTTGGCTTGCGTTCTTGGAATTGCCATTTCCTCGTATGAATTGTTTTATCACCTTTTGAGTTCGACACGGTGTAGTGCTTCCCATTGGTTCATTCCTTTTGCACGCTTCGGGGTGAGCACTCCAAGAAAGGTGGTATGGAGATATTACTTATTTAAGTAAATCTCTTGATTTAAATAACGGTTCTTTTCTGATTATCTTGACTTGACCGCATTTCCTTGCTTTCCCCAGGTGACTTAGAGTCGACTTCCAATCATGGATGACTCTTCTGTCACTTGACTTGAGACTTGGCTTCTCTTGAGTTGAATTGACTGATGTTCCACTCAGTGCATCTCACCGCTTCTTGATCGAGTTCTGTCAGCTCTTCTTTGCCGTACTCAAATTGTGTCTCTCGGCGAGTTTTCCTTCAAGTCTTCGATTGTCTTCTTGCATGTTGGGCGTAGGCGACTTAACTCGGCTTGCCGCTCTAATTGTTACAATACATTTCTACAAGAATTGAATCAAAGCCAACTTTCTATTCTAAGTTTTACATGGCATTCATCAAAATCTAAACAATAAAATTCCTAACAATGATGCATAGATATCATTGACGATACATATAAATATGCAACAAAATTCAACTAACTATTTATTGTCTAATAGATATCTATGCGGTGTAAAAAGACTAAATATGCGAGACATTATACCTATGCAATGTGTCATAAACTATGCGGCAAAAATCAACTAACAATACATTATTTAGATCTATGCGATGAAGAACTAAATATGCAAACATATATCCAAATATGCAAAATGTCATAAACTATCCATTAAAAATCAACTAATTATGTGTTAGGAAATTACTTGTATGGATTTTTATGATGTATAGAAAACTTAGATTAGAAAGTTGTCACCCCATTTATATATGTATTTCAACTTTGTTATAGTTACGAAAATAGGCGAGTTATCAAGCGGCCCGAGTTGAAGATGATGAAGACGATCGAAGAAGTCTGAAAAGAAGTTTCAGACTATGTCGCAAATCGAGTATCGAGTAAGACCTTGATCAAGTAAAAAAGCTACATCTTTCAAGACTTACAACTCGACTCATCCAAGAATCAAGGAGAAGACTCAAGTAAAGGGTTAACAAATCAAGGACTTAGAGAAAGGTAAAGAAGTCCTTTGCAAAGAAAAGTCAAGACTTACCTAGAATGGTAAGGGACATGCCGGTAACTTTAAAAAGTTGTCTTCTTTGAAAGAATGCACGAAGTTGGAGCCAATGAGAAGCTAGGCTTTGAAACCTCGATGATTCAGGCACTGCGCAGGCATTAATGTTAAGGTTTGGTCAATATCAAATGCTGCACAACAAGACAACCAACGAACAAGAAGTGAAGTTTGAAGATTGTCTATCTCTTCAACGGACATATTTTCAAACTCTCACTATAAAAGGCGAGGAAGAGAGCAAACTTCAAAAAGTTGAAGAGGAAACCCGTTTGACAAAGAACAATGGGTCTACACATCCACGAAGTGAAGGAAGTGTAGTGAGGTTCAAGTTAGAACATGGTTCGAATCCATCGGATGGCTAAGTGATCAAGTTCGAAGGGTTTGGAGAGCTGAAGTAGTGATGCAACTGCCTTACGAAGAGTTGAGTCCCAGGAGTAACGCCCGGTTGTGTGATCAAGGCTTGCTCGGATCGTATTAGTATACAGAAACAACTAAGTTGCACTAGTATATTCCTCCGGGAGTTGGAGAAGAGTGGAGTAGAGGAATTATCCCATCCTCAAATCACTATAAAATTATATGTGTCATTTACTTTCAAAATTCACTTTTCTCGCATATTTTAATACCTGCTGATGAACATGCTCACTCAACTGATGATAACTAAGATTAAAACAAGTGTTGAAAACCATATTCCAAAAAGGGTGTACGAGTTATGTTGTCAAAAATCAAGTAAACTGATTTCCTGAAAAGTTTCACTCAGCTTAGTTACTCTATCAACAACTCTCTTGAGTCTGTTGAGTGGCTCTCTTGTTGAGGTTTGACCCAGCTGTCTCCTAAGGGACTTAGCTATTTACTTGTGTAAACTTTGATTTAATTCAAAATCAAATAATTGGTTAAATCTATTCAATCCTCCATTCTAGACTTAACTAACACCCCTTGGGACCTACAAGTGGTATTAGAGTGGTTGGTTCAAAGAACCTTCCACAATGGTTACTGAACTAGATCTCAATCTTTTCAAAAGATCAACACTTGAAGTTCTTTCAAAATTTCTTCCAAAGTTATTATTATGGAAGCAAATCTATCTTGTATTCTCATGTTCACTACCGAAGAGTTTGATGACTGAAAAATCGTATGCAGACACATCTCTCAACTTTGCATGATGAAATGTGGTTTGTCATAGAAGACAGACCCATTAATATCACTAAGATGAATTCAACTGTAAGAGCTGCTGAAGATGCTGTTGTAAGACCCGCTGAGGTGGAGAAGCCTCGAAACGAATGGACCAACGAAGATAGAACAAGATACAACTTGGACAATGTGACCAAGGACATCTTATATAAAACTTTTTATAAAACAATGTTTAACAAGGTTAAATCTTGCAGGACAACAAAATAAATATTGAAAAAGCTGACTCTTATTTTTGAAGGCTCAGAGCAAATAAAAGAGAACAAATTGACAGATTCGGTGCAGAAGCTCGAAGGCTTCAAGATGATGGGTGGTGATTCACTGGATCAGATGGATGCCATATTCACAAAGAGTACAAACGAGTTATCAGTATCTCATTTTCACTTATCTCTCTTTCACAATCGTTCTCTCATAATCATTCTTTCACATTGATTTCCGGCGGCCATTTTTTTTGACGGAATCTCGAAACAATGTAAGTATTTTATCTCTAGCTCATCCTTTATTCATTTCGATGATCGCAGATTAGTTTGGGGTTGAACATATACTAGATTTGAAAACCATAAAATTGAAAAACTTAATAGAAATAACTTCAATATTAATATACTAATAAACAGCAGCCCCGCGCTGGCGGTGGCAATGGGAAGCAGTAGTGGGTGGCGCATAGCAGGGATGAATGTGCCACTTCTCAGCACTGACTCCATCGAGTGGCATCAATTCTCAATCCCTTTCCTCTTCTCCAACTTCCACAATGAGCACTTGGAACCATCCACTAGCCGAAGACTTCGCCTCTAAGCTATTGGAAATACCATTTCTTATTTCATCCAGTAGTTAAAACCCCAAATATATAGTTTCTTATATATATGTGTGTGTGTGTGTTTTTGTGTGTATATATATATCTATATATTTTTGATTTAGTGATAGTACTATTCGAATGTGGTTATAGTATTGTTATCTCCAGATTCTCCACTAATATTGCGGTTGTGCTAGTTTACTTATGTTGTCGTTTAAGCTTGATTGATGATATTTGGTTTTCTAGTGGAATTTGTGGTTGCTATTGGAGCTGCTCAGATCATCTATATATATATAAAAGCTAGATAGTGGTATTTATAGTAAGTTCCCGCCAAAAATCTGTTTATAAATATGGCAAGTCTTCTTTGTTTATTAAGTTTGGTATTTAATGCTGATTGTTGGTGTATCTTCTTGGTAATAAGGATTGTCATTTAATGTTTGTTTACTCTAATTACATCTCACATTTAAAAACTCAATTTGATTTACTTTGTTTTATGATTATTAATGAATTCCAACTAATCTGCTTGCATTGAAAATAGCTGAATGCATTTGTCTATTCATTTTATTTATATTTTCACTTATAATCGTTCATATAATAAGAAAATTATTTGATTAAAGCATAATACAAATATGATTACAACTTACACACCATAATTCTTACATATTAGTTCATCCATTAAACAAATAATAAATTTACACATCATAGTATCAACATCTGTTTTTTTTTTTGTTTTTTTTGGCTACATATTAATATTTTAGCTAAAATACAATTAAAACAGTACTACCATATCCCTTTCGATTTTGAGGCAAGTTGATTTCATCCATGATCAACTCCAACTAAGACCAACTAATAAAATAAATATAATTGCATTGGTAATATACATTTGATTTCACTAGGGAATGACAATTTGGACCCGACCCGCGGGTACCCGCCATGCCCCGCCCCGTGACCCGCGGCGGGACGGGCGGTCCGGTATCACTTCCGCCCCATGGGGTACCCGCCCGCTTATGTTTTTTAATGTATTAAATATATATTTTGTATATATAATATATATTATAATATAATTTTATCTTTTAATATTATATCTAATATTTATAAATTGAAACTAATAATTTTGTAAAGAAATATTTTATAAATATATTATTCATTTTTTTCTATTTTTTCTATTTAAATTTATTTAATGTGTGGCAGGATGGGTCGACCCGCCCCGCCCCGTTCTTACCCCGTTCTAAGATTGTGGTGGGTCTGGGTATCAAGATACCCGACTCGACTGTCCTACCCATTGCCATCCCTAGATTTCACCGTGTGTAAAAAAAAATAGAGCGCATAAGATTTAGCAAAGCAGGTATTATTCAAGTGGAATTCACATTCAAATAAAAGATTTATTTAATTTTGTATATATATATATAGTAATTTAATATTAATAGAATTGAATTTTGAGTTCAAAAGCAGATATAATTACAGCATGAAAAAATTTGGTATATTTATATTTAAATACATAAGCAGTAACTAGAAAGTCCTTTGGACTTCATCTTCGATTTTGATGCAAATAAACCAACTCACTCCAACTAATACATTAAATAAGATTGCTCTGACAATAGAAATAAGCATTTAACAATTCAATTTAAAACTGATATAAAAACTACGTGGGAAGTTTAATCCATTGCATATCCTGCAGATTTATCCCATTAGTTGCATATTGAACTTAACAAAAAGAAATTGAAATGACTCTCTTATTCGGTTTATTAAAGATATCAATCCTAGCAAATTAAAATGAGTGGGCAACGGCTTTGTTTTGTACACATTTATAGTTTTTCGTCATTTGCGATAAATTAGGTGTCTGACTCAGCTAGACCGCATTATTCACGATTTGGAGGTTGGTGAATTTAATTTTTCATTTAATCAGTTTTTGTAGATTTGTGATAAATAAACAAATATTTAAATGAATAAATTTACTGAGATCTCCTTTATGTGCAAGGTTCCGGGATGAACCCTGAAGAAATTTCATGTTGAGAAGTTTAAACCTATGATTTGAAAGCAAATACTCATGAGCGGGTAATTATATTTTATTTAAAAATTATTTTTTGTTTTATTATTTATTTATTATTAATTTTTTATTGTATCCAGAATTTATATGTCTTTCATATTCAAGATGATTTCTACAAAACTACAAAATTAGGTGGATAAGAAACTCCTTTTCAAGATCCAAATTAATCGTTGATGATGCATTAATTAGATTTCATCGGATCCACAAGATTTCTTTCATATACATAAATATAATTAGTATGTAATATCGGAAAATTAAAAAAATATATCATAATAAAGAAAATGCATCTCAAAATGCAAATTTTCAAAGAGCATTTTATTTTTCGTCATGAATTTATTTGGATTTTTTTGAATTTTAGTGATTAGATTTCATCGATCCACATGTAATCCATCCGATCCATAAATATAATGGTTATTTGATATCAAAAAATTTGTATAAAATACACATTCTTTACGAGAAAATATCGTCGAGTCCATGTAACAATACTTAAAAAATTACAACAACCTTTTATTTTTGTCATGAATTAATTTTGTTATGTGAAAAAAATATATATTTAATAAAGATACAATTATTTTATGATACCGTAAGATCCTCAAACAAAAAAAAAAAGATATAATTTTTTTATAGTTTTTTTTTTCTGATTTTTTATTCAAACTCCGGGGTAGCCCGACTTTTTGGCCCAACTCAATATTTTAAATGTACAAAATATACATATGGATCGGATCAATGCATTTTTCGTGGGACTAAAATCGGGCACCCTGACTCGCCCAAATTTTTTTTTCAAAACCCGATGGACTTGGCCTCGACTTAAACCATTGACAACTCGCGATGATAAATAATGGGTTTGGGTCCTTTGTACCCTCCAAAATTTATAATATTTTTATGTATTTATATACATTCAATTTTATTTCAATCACTTATTATTTAATACATAATTATATGGCCTTACATTTAAATAATATATTGATTTGAATTAATTAAAACTAATCAAATAAAATATTTTACTTTAATATATAAATCGTGTATCGCACGCAGGATCGCTAGTTTTATTTAATGAGAGATGTAATGAAGTAACAATTAATTTCTCCTCGTGCAAATGTAATACAACTCATCCAAATAAGGCTATTTTCATACTTAATGTAACTAACTTCACGGCTATATATTGTTTTTAGTACTGATGATACCCGAGCCGAGTTGTGAAAAATTAATCCACGCCATCATCCCGACACATATTCGAATAGGTGACCTACGGGTGACGTTAACAAATTATGTACAACACGCCACGTGCAATTAGGCTCGCCCGCTACAAGAGCCCAACATGACTACGAGCCCAACCGCAACACGACTACCGAGCCCCGAGCCCAAGTTTCGAGATGAAATGCACGCGCGATGCCTTCGTAAAAATAAACACATGCCCATGCTTAACACTTTATTGGTATCGAAACCGCACATGTCGGAGAATCATGAAGAGAAGTCGACAAGTGGCAAGTTTTGGGCCGATATGCACAACTATAGAGGACATGTGTCGTTTTTTAACTATTTTATTAATTAGTGAATAGTTAGTGCAAAGATGACTATTGTAAACCCACTTACTCAAAAGGGGTATAAAGAGTCGAAAAGGGAAAAAAAAAGGCAATTGTAACCAATTATAAGAAAAACCGACCCGATATTCCTGGCCGGCAAAAAATACAAAAAGGCATAATTAGCCGTAAATAAACATACGTTACGCACGTTTTCATTTCCACGTGTTAAATCTTTTACATATTTCGCTTGTTGACCAAAACGCACGAACAAATTGGCGCTTAGAAGGAGGGCCCGTATTGGTCCAAATCCAAGTTCGATCAAAAGCAAGTGAAATAAAAACCAGGTAAAGTTTGACACTTAACTTTTTGGGTAATAGAAAAAATGAGTCAATCGGCCGAGAAATGCCCGCTTGATCAAGAGCAACATTTGAACAACCAACCTGGCCGGACTACAAATGGCCACAATATGCTCCAAACTAAGCGGGGAAGACTACTTTATTTCCTTTTGCTCGCTTAATTGCCAACCCAACTTTTGTACAACAAATGAACCAACTTATATCGCAAACTCTCGCCACCACAAACTCTCAAGCACCTCCTCCACTCCTTGCAAACACTAACCCACTCAACCCACAACTAAATGTTAACATTAATCCTCAAATTCCCGGACTTCCTCACCATGAAGCCCAAGAAGCCGATTCGGGTAATGAACAACATGTCCGTCATGACGAGAAGACGCAGAGAGAAGATGAGGAGGAGCAAAGTCGCATAGCGCGAGATCATTTCCGGAGCAAACACGACGTCATCATGCCCGCTCGGTGTTCGCCGGACGACGAGTTGATCCCTTTCGCCCACTCGATCGATAAGTTCCCGCTCGGGTTTCAGGATGAGCGGGAGCAACTCAGTCAGTCAATCGTGTCCAAGGCCCTAGCTTATGGCAGAACGGATGTAGAAATACACCGCCTACGCCATCGTCTCCGAACGAATTAGAAAGCGCAGCCGGATGGCGAACGATCTCAAGACCGCCCCAAGTAATGAGCCGCCGCCCGTCTGTCGCCATTTTCCCCGGAATCCTGGCAATCCGTTACCGCCAAAGTTGAAAATCCCCGTCCTGGTCCTCTATAATGGGAAACCGACCGACTACTCACGCTCACAAGTACTTAGCATGGATGGAACTATACACCAAGCGATGCCATCCTCCTCGTAGGGCGTTCCCCCGACTTTGGGCGACCGAGCCCACTGCTGGTTTAGGACCCTGCCACGAGGATCCATTCAAGCATGGGGGATCTCGGCCTCCGCCTTTACGACACATTTCTAACGTCCAAAGTCCGAGCCGCGCCTAAAGACTCCCTTGTAAACATCAAACAAGGGAAGGACGAGCCCCTGAAAAGTTATATTTCTCGGTTCAATAAACAAGTTCGAGAGATGGAGCCGGTGTCGGATGACGCCATTTTGATCGCAGCCATGGCTGGACTAGCCCCCGAGACTTGGTTCAATTACTCTATCCACGAATCGGGGGCGACCTCGTACCAAGAATTTCTAATCCGCGCGGAACGCCATATTTGTGCGGAAGAAGCCATGGCAAGTAACCGCCCCGAGCACCGACAAGGGGGCGTAAGAAAGGACGGAAGGAAAGAACCAGTAGTTGGGCCGGGGTCAGGATTCCGGCCATTCTCGGAAAATCCGACTACCGGATTTAGAGCTCGCCAAGAGGCGAGAGCCGAAGTCGCCGCGCTAAGGAGTACTTTGACCCACACTCCATCGGCCATATGGAATGAAGTACAGGGTCTGAATTTGTTACCTCCCTGCTCGCCTCACGAAAATTGAGCCGTCAAAATTAGATTCGCGTCGATTCTGTGCATATCATAAATCGATAGGTCACGATACTGACGAGTGCCGAGATCTAATTAGGGAAATTATGCGGGTTGTTCGGCAGGGCGGTCTTAAAAGGTACGTTCATGAGCTACCGCCACCACGCACTTAGCTCAGCGTCAACCCTAACGCGTAATCAATCCAGGCTCTCTCGCCGCCGCCAAATAAAACCAGGGGGGAAATCCTCATGATGTCAAGTGTCACGGATCAATACCAACACAATGGAGGATAGACGCTCCCAACAGAAAAGAAAAGCCGATGTTAGGCAGGCAACCAATGCCGAAAGACAAGTTCGGGTGGCGAAATCAAGGAAGGCCAACCCACCGCCACTTTGTGTTCTCGGATGCGGATGCCGACCAGGTGGTCCATCCTCATTCGACCCTCGGTCATCACCGCACCGATTCTCGGGTATTCCGGTTCACGCGAAATTTTAATTGACTCCGGAAGCTATTCATCACCATTTATGTCCGAGCATTTCAAGATTAAACGTGGATGATAGTTATATCCGTCCATGTAATGATAGCGATTCTGGGTTTGGAGGAGGAAGGATAGTCCCGCTCGGAGAAGTTGATTTGCCCATCCAAATGGGACAAGGTTTGCATAAACGGATCACATCGTGACAACATTCAAAATAATCAATGCCGATTCGGAGTACAATGCCATCATTGGGAGGCCATTGCTTTACCATATCAAAGCAATTTGTTTCAATATATCATTTTTGTATAAAATTCCCAACGCCTCGATGGCGAAGCTATACATAAAGGAATCAAAGGGAGTCACGAGAGTGCTCTCTTAAACTCCGGCCGGTGGAGATTAATGTGGTGGAACAAGGGCAAACCAAGTGAAACCACACAAGATAATCCCTTGCCCGGGAGGAGTCCGAGCGAAAGCGGTGATCGTTCGGAGGGATAATCCGGTCGCCGCCTGGGGAAGGAGCCAATGATGGAAGAAGGCGGCGAGCCGCAATCGAAAACGAGCCCGGCCGAAGACAATTACCCCCGCAAATCAAGGAGGGGCAAAGCAAGAAAAGAAAACGAGCGAACCAGTAGAACAGGTTGATACAATCAATGTCGGAAGGCCAAGCGGGCGCTAACTACGTATTGGTCATGATCTCCCAAACCATATCGGAGTGAGTTGATCGAATTTTTGGGGAATAATCTTGACGTCTTCGCATGGACTCACGCAGACATGCCAGGAATTGACCCCAAGCATGCGTGTCACCGCCTCAATATTGATCTAACGTTCCGCCCCGAGAATCCGAGAAAAGCGCAACTTCGCCCCGATAGACAGCAAGACTCGAGATCGAGGTTAACAAGCTACTAGACAATCAATTCATCCGGGAAGCCCTCTATCCCGATGGGTCGCCAATCCTGTTTTGGTAAAGAAAAGCAATGGCGATGTGGCGCCTATGCGTGGATTTTACCGACCTCAACAAAGCATGCCCTAAGGATAGTTATCCATTGCCGAATATCGATTACATGGTAGATGCCACGGAGACACGAGGCGATGAGCTTCATGGATGCATACTCGGGTTACAACCAAATACGGATGCACCCAGGAAGATGAAGAAAATACCTCATTTTTCTCTCGCCGAGGAATTCATCACATAAGATGATGCCTTTCGGATTGAAGAATGCTGGTGCGACCTATCAAAGGTTAGTAAATAAGATGTTTGAGAAAATGATAGGTCACACTATGGAAGTCTATGTAGATGACATGCTAGTAAAATCACTGTACATGTCCGATCATCTAAACGATCTTAATAAAATGTTTGCTTTTTTTGAGAGAGTACAAGATGATGTTAAACCCGAGAAAGTGCACATTTGGGGTCGGCTCGGGTAAATTTTTGGGGTATATGGTCAGCCAAAGGGGAATCGAAGCTAACCCAGACAAAATCAAAGCCATCACCGACCTAGAATCCCCAAACTCTGTAAAAAAGGTACAAAGCCTAACAGGCCGATTGGCCGCCCTTAACCGATTTGTTTCTCGGTCCACAGACAAGTGCAAACCTTTCTTTGAAATTATAAAGAAAAGCAAAAATTTCGAGTGGACCGAGCAAGCACAGATGGCCTTTGAATCCCTCAAACAACACCTATCTTCAATCCCTATATTACAAAAACCGACCCAAGGGGAGGACTTGTATTTGTACTTGGCAGTATCCGAATACGCCATCAGCTCGGTGTTAATCAGGCTAGACGGCTCTATTCAACATCCAGTTTATTACACCAGTCAAGCGTTACATGATGCCGAGCTCCGGTACCCACCAATGGAAAAGTTGGCTTATTCATTGATCACCGCGGCGCGGAAACTCCGTCCATATTTCTTAGAACACAAGATTATAGTATTGACGAACTATCCGTTGAAACAAGTGTTACATCGACCTGATACTTCCGGTCGAATGATTAAGTGGGCCGTCGAACTCAGCCAATTTGACATTATGTACGAACCACGTACTGCAATAAAAGGACAGGCTTTAGCCGATTTTGTGGCCGAATTCACGTCTTGCATACAATTGGAAGTCAAGGAAGACCAAGAATGGAAATTATTCGTTGACGGTTCTTCCACTGCAGGCCGAGCAGGGGGCGGAATCGTGATAATCGATCCAAATGAAAAATGCTCGCTTTCCGGCCGCATTTGATTCCCCAACGAACAACGGCCGAATATGAGGCGCTCAGCGAGCTTAGATATGGCAGCCTCTATGGGCCTGAAACAACTATTGGTGCACAAAGACTCTCGGTTGGTCGCTCATCAAATCAACGGCGAGTACGGCTTAAAGAGCAAAAAATTGCACAATATTTGGATTTGGTCAAGAAGAGATTATCACACTTTAAAACAAAAGTCTTACATGTGCCCCGAGCCGAGAACATGCAAGCGAGATGCCTTAGCTCGGCTCGGCTCGGATGCGGGGGCGGATGCCATCACGGATGTCACAAATCACACTTCATCATCTGCCCCGTCACTCGGTGCAAAGAAAATATATACGATCAAACCGTCGAATGACTTTGGATGACCCCAATCATCCAATACTTAGAGAAAGGAGTTCAACCTGAAAACAAAGTTGAGGCCCGAACGCTACGAACTCAAGCGGCTCGGTTTACACTAGTAGACGGCATCCTATACAAACGAGGATATTCCATCCCACTCCTACGCTGCCTTTCCGAGACAGATGCAGATTATGCACTTCGAGAGGTTCATGAGGGAATATGCGGCAACCACGCTGGGGGCCAAACGTTGGCCTATAAATTAATACGGCAAGGATACTACTGGCCATCCCTGAGAAAGGACGCAACCGACCTCGTCAAAAGATGTGAGAGATGCCAGAGGTTTGCACCACAGGTCAGATATCATCCTGAACAGCTTACTTCCGTATTTAGCCCATGGCCGTTTGCCAAATGGGGAATGGACCTCATCGGACCACTACCCACTGGCAAAGGGGGCGTCAAGTATGCCATTGTGGCAGTGGATTATTTCACAAAATGGGCCGAGGCGGAGCCTTTGGCAAAAATAGATGAAGAAAAGGTCGTGAGCTTTGTATGGAAATCTATTATCTGTAGATTCGGGATACCACATTCGATTGTTACGGACAATGGGAAACAGTTCGACAACCGAAGGTTTCGAAATTTTTGTGAAAGTTTCCGCATAAAAAACTATTTCTCAACTCCATACCACCCCCAGTCGAACGGACAAGTTGAGGCCGTTAATAAAATACTCAAGTATACGTTGAAGGCGAGATTGGAGAGTCTAAAGGCAATTGGCCGGAGGAACTACCCGCGTACTATGGTCATACGAATCGACACATCGAGCGGCCACCGGAGAAACACCTTTTTCTTTAGCTTATGGAGCAGAGGCGGTGATTCTGTCGAGATTGGAGCCCCTACCTTCGAATTGCAAATTTTGAAGAAGATCAATGAGGCCGCGCTCCGAGCCGAGCTAGACTGCTTGAAGAAAAAAAAAAAGGTGCGATCTTGATGAAAATGCAAAGTATAAACAAAGGAGTGAAAGGTACTACAATTCGAAAGTAAAGGAAAGAAGATTTCAGTCGGCGATCTTGTATTAAAAAGATAACGGGCATTCAACCCACCCATTGAAGCCAACCTAGGAGGGCCCATTTCGGGTCAGCCACGTCTTATCTGGTGGGGCGTACCAGCTAGAATATTTGAGTGGAGAAAAATTTATGCATCCATGGAACGTAGAATACCTGAAGCGGTATTATCAATAAAGATCTCGATCTACAATCCAGATAGGATTCCAAAGAATTATCCTTCATCTGGTATTTCGTGAGCTCTTTAAAGGAAAACGAAGTTTTTACTCACCACGAATAAAGACTCGCTACGCACGAGCACAATATCAAGACTTCGATTACGCACCGAGCACAATATAAAGACTTGGCCACGCACCAAGCACAAACTCAAGACTTGACCACGCACTGCACAAAATCAAGACTCGGTTACGCACCGAACACAAAATCAAGACTCGGCTACGCACCGAGCACAATATAAAGACTTGGCCACGCACTGCACAAAATCAAGACTCGGCTACGCACCGGCACAATATAAAGACTTCGCTACGCACCGAGCACAAAATCAAGACTCGATTCGTCACGAGCACAATATAAAGACTTGGCTACGCACCGAGCACAAAATAAAGACTTGTTACGCACAAGCACCAAAATCAAGACTTGGTTACGCACCGAGCACAAAATAAAGACTTGGTTATGCACCGAGCACCGAAATCAAGACTTGGTTACGCACGAAGCATAAAGTGAAGACTTGGCCACGTACGTGCAAGTACAAAATAAGGACTTAGTTATGCGCCGAGCGCAATAAAGACTCGGTTCATAAACAAAATTTCAAACAAAATAAAGGACATGGTTTATATCCCCGAGTACAAGAATCGATTAAGGCGGCGAGATCCCCTTACTCGGAATCAAAACCGAGCCCCGTCTTGGGAAAATAAGAGGAAAAAGAAGACAGGGCAACAATCTTACAAAAAGGAAAGAGCCGAGCATCCACAAAAAGCTTGAAATACATACACAGAAAGGAAAATAACAATTCATTTCTACTTCAAAAATAATTACATAAGGAGGCCAAGCCCATTACATCTCGAGCACGAAGCCAAATTACCTACCTGGGGTACATATAAAAGCATCAAGAACGAGCGGGGCGGAATTTCGACGCACCACCGGAACCAACTTCTTCCACGTCCGGAGGAGGAGAGCCCTGCGCATTAGAAGCCTCGGCAAATTTCGGCCGAAGGGTATCGAGATCGACCTCCGGGAGGGCCAGTCTTCCTCAAGCCGAGCGAGACGCCCGCCATTAATCAAATCAAGAATTTCTCGGAAGGCTGGTCGCATGGCCACGAGTTAACATGAATGCATACTCCTCGGAGTTTTTGTAAGCTTTAATGGCCTCTCTACGAACTTCCTCGGTTGCAAGAAAGCCTTCTTCACCTCCTCACAGTACATCGGCTAGACGCCTCTCCATTTCCTTAGCCGGACAAAGTGGCAGACGTTCCAAATCGCGACCTTAACCCCGAGCTCTTCTTCACCTTGCGGGCCCGATCTCGCTCGCCTCGCCCTCACAAGCAGCTCTCTCTCGGAGTTGGCCCAGCCGTAGCCTCATCCGCTGAGTCTTAAAAGATTCTTGCACCCCCGGAGGTAGCATAGGCCTCCCCGAGATCCCGTGCCGCCTTTCCAGGTCGGCATATTTTTTTCTCCAACTCGCGGGTTCCCCAACCGCATGCCATAAGAGCCCAATCATCCGCCCGGACATGGCCATAGCATATTGAATTTGTTCTTGGCCTGTCTCGAGCGGAATTGCTCGATGCCTTTTGTCCGGGCACGAGCCGGAACACTCATCGCGGCCCGACCGCCTCCTGTGAGAACTCTCGTTGCTCCTCTGTCGGCGTGGCACAAATGAACGAATTCCACAAACCATCGAGGCGTAGTCCGATCATCCCCTCGCAATATTCATCCCTCACTTGACTTGGAGGGATGAAGTGACCGCCCGTAAGGAAAGCCGGCATGGAAACCTCAAACCATATAAAAGGTCAGCGAATACAAATATGCAACCCGGCCGTGGATACTTGGAACTTCCGTGCCGTCCCAGGTACCCAAAAATCGATACCACTTGGAATACGGTACCTCCCGGAATTCATCCACCTCCCGAATCATTAACATGCTCGGGATATCGTTTATGTCACTCGGCGTCCACCGAGGCTCAACACGGAGACGAGGCCTCCTCCATGCCGACCGTCGCCATTACGGTGGCCTACGGGCCCTAGCGGCCTCTCCGACCCTGAATCGCGGATGGTTCATCTACCCGCTCTACATTATCACGCTCCGGCTCCAAGGGGTCCATATTTTCTTCTTCCGACTGGTATCTTGTCTAAAATCAACACTCGGTGATTCTTCACTGTAACTCTCTTGTTCGATCCGGTGATACACCATTCCTTCTCTCAAAATCACATCGGCGTCGGATCGAAGATAGTGTGCGTCCGCTCTAAAGACGTTCCACCTCGATAAGAGTCCGGAGAAGATATCTCAATGACAATCGGACTATGAGGCGGTGATGGCCGTCTTGGTGAGAAAGAAAAACGAGAAGGTTGAGAGGGGGATCTTCGATTTCAACCTCTACACTATAACTACGACTCCTACTATCCTCAAAAGAAGACATTTATAGGTAAAGGGAGAGTATTTGGAAAAAATACCTAAGTTTGAAGTCTCTGAACTTGGAAAGCCGAATTCAAAATGCCGCTTCTGGTTCTACTTGCTTTAGCTCAAAGGTTAATGGTTGCGAAAGTGAATGTTGAAGGAAAACGAAGGTATTTATAGATAGGGTTCCTCGATAGGCGCGACGATTATTCGAAAAAGACACGCCTTTTAAAAATTTAAAAGCCGTCAAACATATCAAAAAACGCCGCGTCCCCACGCCCACGACAGACCGCGTGCCTTTCCGGTTCTCGCGCAAAATTGGTCCAAACACAAGACGCCACGTGTCTCATTATGGCAACCCACCAATGCGCCGTTTCAAGCATTAATTGCTACGCGACAGTACCAGGAAAGAACAAAACCTTTTGAGAAATCCGTTTCCCCATTAATTGTTCATCATTAGCATTAAAGTTTAACTCCGACTTGAAGTTCTTCTCTCGGAATCAAACTTGGGGGCCTTTGATGATACCCGAGCCGAGTTGTGAAAAATTAATCCATGTCATCAGCCTGACACATATTCGAATAGGTGACCTACGGGTGACGTCAACAAATGATGTACAACACGTCACGAATTAGGCTCGCCCGCTACCGAGCCCAACAGCTACCGAGCCCAACCGCAACACGGCTACCGAGCCCCGAGCCCCGAGCCCAAGTTTCGAGATGAAATGCACGCGCGACAGCTTCGTAAAAATAAACACATGCCCATGCTTAACACTTTATTGGTATCAGAAACTGCCACATGTCAGAGAATCATGAAGAGAAGTCGACAAGTGGCAAGTTTTGGGCCGATATGCACAACTATAGAGGACATGTGTCGTTTTTTAACTATTTTATTAATTAGTGAATAGTTAGTGCAAAGATGACTATTGTAAACCCACTTACTCAAAAGGGGTATAAAGAGTCGAAAGGGAAAAAAAAGGGCAATTGTAACCAATTATAAGAAAAACCGACCCCGATATTCCTTCCGCAAAATACAAAAAGGCATAATTAGCCGAAATAAACATACGTTACGCACGTTTTCATTTCCACGTGTTAAATCTTTTACATATTTCTCGCTTGTTGACCAAAACGCACGTCAACATACTCCATTGTGTCGTGGTCATGTTGATGTTAATGGGAAAATGGAAATCAACACCATAATATTTAATACTTTAAATTTTGAAGATATTAATGAAGACAAAAGATCAAAAGTGAGAAAAGAAAAGTTGGAAGAATACTTAGGGAACTAATACTTTTTAGTAAGACTAGCCGGTGCTTTTCAAGGAAATTATTAGCTACTTTTTAATTAGGAGAAAAATCAATACTTTTCAAGGAATTACTATATTTTTCGGATGACTACTAATATTTTTAAGGAAAAACTAATATTTTTTAGGGGGACTACTAAATATTTTTCAAGAGACTATTAGTACTTTTGAGGAGAGAATTAATACTTTTATGGGGAACTAATAATATTTTTATGAGAAAAACTATTATTTTTTAGTGGGAATTACTAAAATACCTTTAATCGAAAATAATATTTTTTAAGTGGACTACTGATACGTTTTAGGGAAATTACTAATATTTCTAATCCAAAATACTAATATTTTTTCATGATAACTTCTAAACATATGGGGAACTTCTAAACATATTATTGAAGGAACTAGTAATACTTTTCCAAAGAATTATTAATACTTTTCGTGAGGAAAACTAATACTTTACGGGGGCCCTAGTAATTCTATGTCACCGCTAATATCAATAAAATGACACCACGTCCCCATTAACAGATGTGTGCCTTGTACGATGCAACTGAGTCATTTGCCTCAGGCCCAAAAAGAATAAATAAAATTAGGGGTCCATTTTTTTTTAATATTTTATATTTACATATATAATAAATAGGAAACTATAAAAAAAACTTCCAAACTTTAAAAATCCAAATATTAAAATAATTTTAGGCGCCAAAGCTGTTATTATTATTTTTGTAATTATAATGACAATTTTTTGAGAAAAATATTTTATTATGTTGATTGATAATTGAATGAGAATTTGAATCTCTAACCTAAATGTTGCATATTTTAATATCTATCTATGTATGTTTTTTATTTTTTTGGTTTTTGATGATAGATGAAATATGAATTGACTGTTAGTTCTGTGATTTCTTTTTTCTTTTGTAGTACCATCATTGGTAGGAAAATTTATGCTTAGATTTTGATGATACCATGTAAAACTTAGAATAGGAGTTGGCACCCCATTTTCTTTGTAATTCAACTTGTAATAGATAGGACTACATGACGAGCCGAGTGGAATCGGCTAAATTGAAGATTACAAGAGTCAATTGAAGATTGAAGTGAAGATCCATTGTGTGGCGGTGTGTGAAGCCAAGTGAAGAATCACAAGTGATGAAGTGTTATCTCGGTCACCGATCGACACTAAGTCATTCCAAAATGATTGGAATCGAATGTCAAAGGGGTTTGTTGCAGACAAGACTTGAAGAAAGCTGATAGAGATCTGTTGTCAACACAAGTCAAGAATTTGCTGAAAGTAGGCCTGTGTCAGGCTGCCAGCAATAAAGCTGTTTTGCTGAAAGAGTTCAAAAAACAAGGAACCAATAAGATGTACCTGAAAACCCGCAGAGACCAAAGGAAAGGCTGCAGAGCATTAAAAACATGGTACGATCCTCATTAATGCTGCAAGGACAAGACATGCCAAGAACCTACGAGTGGGATTTGAAATATATGTCTATCTCTTCAACGTACATATTTTCGAATTCTCACTATAAAAGGCTGAGGAAGCAAGCGAGAGAAGGTTACGAGCCTGAACCGATTTTACAAGCATTCATTCAAGCAAACCTGAAAATTCTCTCAAGCTTTCAAAGATATTCCTCAAGCCTAAAATCAAAGAAACTCGATCCAACACATTCAGTGAAGGAAAGAGTACTTCATCAAGTTGAAGAGGAAACTTTTGAAGAACAAAAGAGGTCTACTCTCCAAGGTTGAAGGAGTTGTAGTAAGGTTCAAGGTCGAACTGTAAACTTTGAGCTCGTTGGAAGGTGTGTGATCAATTCCAAGAGTTCGAGAGTCAAGTAGCAAGACAGTTATTTTGTGAAGAAATCGAGTCCCAGGAGCGGCCACCGTGTGATCAAGGCCGACTCGGATGATAATCGCTTTGTAACTAGATCTCATTATTTAGTGGATTCCTCCAAAGAGTTGGAGAAGAGTGTATTAGAAGAATTACTCCATCCTCGAACCACTATAAAATTTGCTTGTGTCATTTTACTTACATCACTTTACATTCTTGCATATTATTGATATCTCACGCTAAGTTAAAATTGCTAAACTCAACTGATAATATTACCTTGCTAGAAACAAGTGTTGAAAACAAGTTTAAAACAGTAAGGGTGAAAAGTCTTCCTTGAACAAAACCAAATCAATCGCAAAGTTAAGTGTTAGTGACCCAAATTGAAAGTTATACTATCAACAAATTTCAATTGAGTCCGCTTGAGTGGGTAACTTTGTCAAGTGAGCCAACATAATGTTAGTCCAAGTGGTTACGATAATCTAGAGGGGGGGTGAATAGATTATGCCGATTTTTCGCAAATCACCCTCTTTTTCGAAACAACGAGTAAATAACAAGAATGTAAATGCGGAAAATAAACAACACTCGTTGATTTAAAGAGGTTCAACCCACCTAGGGCCTAATCCTCTACCACCCCAAAGATTCTCTGGGATGGATTTCAAAAAGGAAAAAAGATTTTATTAATTTACCAAAAATTAATACAACACCTTGAGGATTACCACAACCCTCTTTCACCACCTTGAGGATTACCACAACCGCCTTACAACACCTTTGAAGATTACCACAACCTTCAAACACCTATCACCTAGATCACCCAAGTGTATTCTTACCACAAGAATACTCACAAAGGATGTCTTGTGTTGAATGATGACCAAAATCAAGATTACAACTCAATAAAGATTGAAACAATATGAGTACAAGTGTAATCAAGAATTGAAAGCCTAGACCTCAAATTTGTGCAAGTGAAAGTGCTTAGCTAATACAACAAGATATAGAAGTGTTTGCTTTGTTTGCTCTTTTTGCTTGTATTTTTGTGTTGTGTCTTGTTGCTTGAATGAAGCCTCTATTTATAGGAGAGGACTTGGCTTTCATTTTCGGACATTGGCTCCTTCTTGGGGAGTGATTTGCTGCAAAGAAACCATTTAAAATGATCAATATAGCTGTTAGAAATCAATCCCACAAAATAGGAAAAAGTCATTCAAAACGCAAAATCGGATAGTTTTTGATAAACATGGGGTTCGACCGGTCGTCGCAGAGATAAGATTGAAATTGAATTCTCGCGAATTTTTACACAGGGGGGACCGGTCGAATCGAAGGGGACGCCGCCGTCACCGGCCGCCACTTGCCCTTGAAGAATTTACTTAAACAGAAGTCCGAACGAAAATCCAACTCCCAGTGCAGTCGCCCGGCCGACTCGGCCACCGCACCCGACCGCCGACTGTCGCCGTCACCGCGCCTTTTATTTTTCTTACGCCCCATTTTCTCGTTTCTCACAACTCGTACGGGTTGCCTATAGGGCGACCGGTCGAAAAAACAAATGTGTTGTCCAATTTTTTATTGAAAATAAACTCCAAGAAATACTCAGAAAAATAGTAAAAACATTTTAAGTTGATCGGAAGTATTTAGACAACATTTAGGGACATTGTTTTGGTTTAAAACTCATTTGAACAAAATCGAACATAATCATCAAAATCATGATAAAAACATTTATCTAACACATAACCTCTGAAATTATTTAAAAAAGACTAAATTCGAAAATTTGGTATGGTTTATTCAACCCTGTTAGATAAATGTTTATATCAAGATTTTGATGATTTTGTTTAAATGAGTTTATATACCAAAACAATGTTTTTAAATGTTGTCCAAATACTCCTAATTGATTTAAAATATTTTTACTAATTTTTTGGAGTATTTTTTGAACTTTATTTTTGACAAAAATCGGACAACACTTCAATTTGAGGTCGACCGGTCGAGCAAACGCGGTCGGCCGACCGCACTGGAGAATGAAAAACAAGAACAGAACTCTCTGAACTTGAAAATTTGAGGAGGGTTACAGGTCCAAGCATGGGCCGACCGGTCGCACCCCACTCGGACCGGTCGCACCCCCCTCCGTTTAGTACCTGGATTGTACTATTTTCTTTTAACGTTCGAAATTTCCTATATAGCGACCGGTCACGCTGTCTTATTGTTTGACAACAAATTTATACCGTTGGACATCCATATCAGCAAGATTTGCTTTATCAATTTTGTACATTATTTCTACATCTTGTGATCTTCTTTTTGTAAACAAAAGGGAAGAAGGAGTAGCCTATGTTTGTGAAGACTCTCCTATAAATACAGGATGATTTGAAGACACAAGTGAAGAACAACACAAGCAAACACACAACAAGAAATCTGCAAATTTCTAAGCTTTCATATTCAACACTCTTGTTGTATTTATAGCCTAAGTATTTCACTTTCACATCTTGAGATCTAAGTTTGATTCTTGATTACACTTGCACTCAAAATTGTATTATTCATGATCGTGTTGTAATCTTGAATTTTTGGGTTCATCATTCAACACAAGATATCCTTGTGAGTGTTCTTGTGGTAAGAACACACTTGGGTGATCCAAGTGTTAGGTGCAAGAAGATTGTGGTAATCTTCTTATTGAAGAGTTTGGTCCTCTTTGAGGTGTTGAAGAATTTGGTATTCTTCAAGGTTGAAGATTGTGGTAATCTTCACAAGGTGCCGTAGAAGATTGTGGTAATCTTCACAAGGTGTCGTAGAAGATTGTGGTAATCTTCACAGGTGCCGTAGAAGATTGTGGTAATCTTCAAGGGAGATTGAGGTAATCTCCAAAGAGGTGTTGTAAGGTGATGTTATATTAATTGTGGTAATTAATAAAATCTTTTTTCTTTTTGAAATCCATCCCGGAGATACTGGGGTGGTAGAGGACTAGGCCCTAGGTGGGTTGAACCTCTATAAATCGAGGCATTTTATTTAATTTCCGCACCTTTATTCTTATCTTTGATTGATCATTCGAAAAAGAGGGCTAATTGCGATAAATCGGCATAATCTATTCACCCCCCTCTAGATTATCGTAGCCACTTGGACTAACAAGTGGTATCAAAGCCAAACTCTTTGGCTAGCTCGTTCCGAGTAAAGAGAAAAGATCCATGGCTACGAATGAGAGCTATCTACCAACCGACGCTTCATTCAATAGACTGACTCTCTTCGACTCCAACAATTATGCATTTTGGAAGGATCAAATGGAATGCTTCTTACAAGATGGACTGGAGAACATAGATGTTGCATATGTTAAAGGTCTCAAATTCAATTTACTAAGCATCAGCCAACTCTGTGACAAAGGCTATGTGGGATTCAATATGGGAGTTTGCCAAATTAAAGATCTTTGAATCAATCAAATTGTGCTACACGGAAAAAAGCAAAAGAACATGTATGTAGTGGATTGGTCAACTGCTACACCAAACACATATCAGCTAGCAAAGAGTACAACCGAATCAAGTTGGCTGTGGCACAAGAAGCTGAGTCACGTGAACTTCAAGATAATTAACAAGCTTGCAAGGAGTCATCTTGTGGAAGGATTACTAGACTTAGTGTACAAGAAAGAAAGTATCTGTGATGCATGGCATATGGGAAAGTAAATCAAGTTATCCTTCAAGGACAAGCCAAATCCTTCTTCAACAAGAATATTACATCTGTTGCACATGGATTTATTTGGTCCTGTTGAACCAGCCAACATCAGTGGAAATAAATACACCTTAGTAGTGGTGGATGATTACTCAAGATATAAATGGACTATCTTCGTGTGTAAAAAGAAGGAAACACGGCAGAAGTTGCCTCAGCTAATGAGAAGAGTTCAAAATGAGAAGAGTCAAACAATTATAAAGATAAGATCTGACAGGGGAACTGAGTTTGTCAATGGGATTATAACTCAATATTGTGTTGACAGGGGAACTGAGTTTGGATGTAAGTGCTTCATCCACAACAATGGCAAGGACAACTTAAAAGCTTTGATGCTAAAGCTGATGAAGGTATCTTTTTGGGATACTCAGCTGAGAGTAAAGCTTACAGAGTGCTGAACAAAAGGACTATGGTCACAGAAGAGTCTATCCATGTGGTTTTTGACAAATCAAATGTAAATGGAGAAAACATAGATGAGTCAGCTAAGAAGCGGAATCAACCAACTATGCAAAAGAGTACCTATGTTGATGCAGATGTGGGAGCACTCAATCCTGAAGAAGATGAGATAGCCAATCTCAAATACAATGAAAGGTCTCAGATCAATGATGATGAACAAGCTGCTCAAGAAAACTTAGCTACAAGACGGCAGTCAATCCAAATATTACTCCAACTATATGTGAGATGGCTGAGAGACCATCCACCTGAGTTAATTATTGGAGATTTTGGAGATCGAATAAGAACCAGATCCATAGCTCAACATGAAGCCATGTTTACTTGTTTCATTTCTTAGATAGAGCCTAAAGATGTGTCTCAAGTACTAGATGACACACATTGGATTCAGGCTATGTAGGAAGAGCTGAATCAGTTTGAAGGAAACAAAGTGTGGGAATTAGTTCAAAGGTCTACCCACCAAAATGTTATTGGTACTAAGTGGGTATTCAGGAACAAGATGAATGAGGAAGTATCTATAGTAAGAAATAAAGCAAGACTAGTAGCCAAAGGGTATTGCCAAGAGGAAGGTGTAGGTTTTGATGAAACCTTTGCTCATGTTGCTAGATTGGAAGCAATAAGGATGTTTCTTGCTTATGCTGCACATAAGAACTTCACTGTATATCAAATGGATGTGAAAAGTGCATTTTTAAATGGACTTTTAGAAGAAAAAGTCTATGTTAAACAACCTCTAGGTTTTGAGCAGAAAACTATTGGAGACAAAGTCTACAAGCTCAAGAAAGCACTATATGGATTAAAACAAGCACCAAGAGCATGATATGACACATTGTTTCAATTTTTAATTGACAATGGATTCACCAAAGGAAAAGTTGATAGAACACTTTTCAGAATTTAAGATGGAGAGAGTATACTGCTTGTTCAAATTTATGTGGATGATATCATCTTTGGATCCACAAATAAAGAGCTGTCTGACAAATTTTCAAACCTCATGCAAGGAAAGTTTGAAATGAGCATGATGGGAGAGCTGGCTTTCTTCCTAGGACTTCAAGTCAAGCAAATGAAGGATGGAACCTTCATAAGTCAAACCAAATATACTAGAGATGTGATGAAGAAATTTGGCATGGAAGAGAAGTCATCAGTGAAGATTCCAATTAACACTTCAATTAAGATGGATATGGATGCAGATGGCAAAGCTGTTGATCAAACTAGATATAGAGCTCTCATTGGATCACTGCTATACTTAACAACAAGTAGGTCAGACATCACCTTTGCTATAGGTGTATGTGCTTAGATTTCAATCTGCAGCAAAAGAGAGTGACATGACTGCATCTAAGAGAATACTAAGGTATTTGAAGGGATGCCAAGAAGTTGACTTATGGTATCCAAAGGATGGAGGATTCAAGCTGATAGGCTACTCAGACTCATACAATGCTAGATGTAGAGTGGACAGGAGTACTTCAAGTACTTGCCAAATGCTTGGAAATAGATTGGTTTCTTGGTTCAACAAGAAACAAAATTCAATAGCCGCATCCACAAATGCAGCAGAGTACATAGTGCAGGGCAAAAAAGTTGTCTTTGAAGTTCTATGGATGAGGCAACAACTGCGAGATTATGATATAGAAGAAAACAATTCCAATTATGTGTGATAATATAAGTGCTATTGCAATTACTCAGAATTCAGTATTGCATTAAAGAACAAACACATTGATGTCAGATATCATTTTATAAGAGATCATGTTGAAAACAAAGACATCACTTTGGAATACATCTCAACTGATAAGCAGTTAGCTGACATATTCACTAAGCCTCTATATGAATCAAGATTTGAAGAGCTTAAAAATGAGCTAGGTTTGATTGAGCTGAGTTAGGGAACTTAGAAGACTCAATCAACAGAGTCAAAGAAGAGAGAAATGAAAATCAACAAAGTTTCATTTTCTAGCCAAATAAAACAGCCAAGACGGGTAATCATTGTATTGAGTTAGGCGACGTAATTATCAATGAGAAGAGAGAAGCAGTCAAGTCACTTTTTGGAAGATAGCCGAGTTATTTATCGATTTCTGTTTTTGGGCATTACATCGAATAATTGTGTCAGAACAAAAGCTGCACACGTTTAGCCTATGATTGGATATACATTTAATGCGGGGAAATTAATGCATTTTCAAAGGTTTAATCCTGAACGTTGATTTTGATCAAACTTTTCAAATTCCAAAAATCGTCCTCACACGTCCCATAAAAACCAAAACCCATTTTTCTCTCTCCTCACAACACTCTCGTCTTCAGCAAGAAAGTTTAAGTTTTTCTCTGCAAAGCAACAAAACCCTAATTTTTTTAAGCATCGTTCTGCCAATCTTTCACCGGTTACTTTTCAAGAAAATGGTTGCCACTTATGATTTCATCAAGATGTCCGAGAAAATCCACTCGACTTGACTGGAATTCAAAGGATGTCAAAACAAGGAGTTGATAAGGCCCTGTTCAAAAGATTGCTATAAAGTTGGAGAAATCCGGCCAGAAGGGACTTCTTACGATGGAATTCTCACATACATACTCCGAGGAAGTTGCTATGTTCTATGTGAACGATGAGGTTCACGATGGGGAGATCAAATCAATCCACAACAAGGACATCAAAATAACTACTACGAACTTAGCTGAGCACTGTCATCTGCCTTCTGAAGGGATGAAGGAGATAGCTGAGAAAGATGTAAACCTGGCTACGACATGGAAGGAGATTGCCAAGCTAGAGCTAGCTGCTAAGGCTGTTTACATAACCAAGAAGTCGTTGATCAAAGAAAACTATCATAAGCTGATGGACATTGTGTCCAATTGCATGGACATGAAATTCGGTAGCTTCAATCACCGCCCGGACAAAGTCGATCGTGATGGCCGCAATCATAGAAGAGAAGAAGGTGAATTGGGCTAGGTTCATCTTCAGTCGAATCTACCAGAATGTTCTTAACAAGACCATTACTGTGATAGTCTATTTGTAAGCTCGCTGGGATATGGCCTGGTCATTGGCCATCTCATGGAGGTGAAGGGGATTGCACTTAGGATGAGAAACCATTCCATGTCAACAAGAAGATGTTCAAAGCAAATTTATCTGGTGCTCAGAGGCAAGCACATGCACGAAGAGCTGACACTGCCGGGGTGAATCACCGATCCAGCCCCCCGAGGACACAACTGCAACCATTCTAGCTCCTTCTCCGAAGCCAACTCGAAAGAAGAAAAGAGTCACTTCTGACTAAGAAAGACTCAAAGCAGCCCAAAACCACTCAAGCACTCGCCCTACAAAGAGTGCCAAATGTTGCACTCCGCCCCAACATTGAGACCGAGAAATATACAACTGAATCCTCTCCGATTGTGAAGAAAAAGCGGTCAGCTGTGCCTCGCAAGCCAACTGCATCCAAGAAGATAAAGATGGTGTAGCCGGAAGCCATCGAGGAAGTCGTAGAGAAATAAATTCATGAACCAAGACGCAGATCTCAACCAAGATCACTAGAGGAGTTTCAAACTCTAGAAGTTGAAGGCTATTTCAAGAACATGACTCTACCACGACGTGGGACTTGTATTGGGAAAAAGGAATTGAGTTGTGCGGATCAGATCACCGAGAAGCTGAGACCCAAAGAGATCACTCGACTAGAAAGACACCCGACAAGACACTCCCGAGGGGGAGCCGAGTCATACAAATAGAGGGAAGGTTTGGAAGTGGTGGAAGAGGCGAGACACACTCCACCACAACCAAGACCTAAAGATACAAGATTCATTGATCCACAAAAGAAAAGGATCAATTATCAAGCCGACATCCTTGCTAACCAAGAAGTGGAGCGCAAAAATGAGGAGGCAAGAAGGAGACAAGAAGAAGAGAATGAGAGAGTGAATAGAGAGTGGGAAGAAAGGCAAAGTGAAGGGAAGACCTGCACGCAAAAAGAGCTTATGAAAAGAAGAGAAGGGAAAGAGCCAAGAAGACAAGAGAAGAAGGAAGAATCGAGGCATTGAAGACGGATGATACCCTTCAAAGATATTTTACTTAATTGTAAATACAAGTTTTGTAAGTTTTTCTTGTAATATCATTTTGATCTTGCTCTGATACGTGTTGTACTTTAGTACTATAAGAAGCTCTGATACAATGAAACAAATAGTATAGCTCATATACAGTGTATAGAGTATACTATGTAACAACTTTGTAAAGTGCATTTATAAAGTACAAGAATGATATAATCAATACAATTGACATATTCAATGCATACATTCTTTGTGATCAGATCGCACCGCTTATTTTTTGTCAAATTATTTAAGTTTTGGCATCATGAAAAAGGGGGAAATTGTTAGGAAAATATATGGTTAGATTTTGATGATACCATGTAAAACTTATAATAGCAAGTTGACACCCCATTTTCTTTGTAATTTAACTTGTAATAGATAGGACTACATGAGCCGAGTGTAAAAATACAACAAAATTTTCTGGCAGCTATCTTCTAACGCCTCTGCTGCCTTCTTCTTCTTTTCTCTTCCTCTTCTAGAATGCATTGATTCTCTTTTGCTATCTTTCTTCTCTCATTTTGTTCTTTCCTTTTCCTTCTTTCATAATCATTTTAGCTTTTCATCCTCCAATCCCTGGAACCTTTCAACATCTTCTTTGTATTTTTGCTAAAGTTCTTCTATCAGGTAAGCAAATTTCTTTGTTCTTGGCTTCATTAAAGCCCATCCAATAGACAGAGTCCTTTTTAGAGGATTTACAAACATGATTCCAGCTTGGTCTTCTCGGCGGAGAGCTTCGCCTCCCACCAAACCCGGAATCTCTTCCTCTTCCTCTTGCTTTGGCAGCCTTCTTCATTGAGAGTTTGACCGGGTTGTACCCTTGAAGTCCGCTAACACTTTGATGATTTTTCTTGAGTCGATCGCTTCTTAGTTGATTTAATGTCTCTTAATCCTTTTCCCATAAATCCCATGTATCTGTAAATCCATTCCTTCGTAATAGCCTTCTTATCAAAGAGTCGCAAACTCTTCATCGATCTTTCTTCTAATGGGCCAGGAGGGGAAGTGACTTCTTCTCTTAGTTCAATAGGGCGTGCCCTACAGCGACCTCCAAATTAGACTTTGAGCTTTTCGATCCCGCCTCTCTTGGGTCGTTGTCCAACTTTTGAGTTTCAGCCTTTGTTCTTTTCGAAAGCTAACTCAACTTTCTCTTTAGCCGATGTCTTGAGGTAGCAGAGAGTGGAGTGAGGTGGTGCCTTTGGATTTAAGAATTATCTTCATAGGGGTTTTCTCTAACTGATCTTCCCCCCTTTTGGCATCATCACCTACGTAGAGACTTTGAGGAAAATGAGTTAATTTATGAAGGGAGTCGAGCTTCTTGTGATTGATGGAGTCTACTGCTTTCTGGTTGGAGCTGAGTGAATTAGTTGATTCTTCATAGCAAGAATTTCAGCCTTCATTGATGCTCCATGTGCTCCATCTTCTTTTCCATCGTAACCTTGAGCAACTCCATATCAGTTAGATGGATTCTCTCCATTCTATCGATGTTGTCCCGTTGTCTCTGCTGAAAGGCAGCTTGGTTAGCTTCCCAGACAAGCAATTTTGAGAATATTTGTTTGAAGTAGCCAACTTGCTCCCTACGAAGAGCCTTAGTCTGCTGAGCCCATTCTCTGATTCTCAGCACTGCTCCTTGGATGTCCCCAGAGATGGTGGCATCATGATTGCCAATCCCGTCATTTAGCTTAACAAACCCATTCATCCATGGCTTCCATTTCTTTGCACATGGCTTGGAAGCCACATAAAAAATTTGTCGCTTCTATACTTGAATCTTCAAGAGGAGTGACCCAAAATCATGGCCAAATGGGACGATTCTTGTCTTCGATGGAACATGCAAATCACCGGGTTTATTTGAACCATAAACCGAGTAGCTTCCTCCACAGTGTCAGATTCAAATAGGATATCATCAACGAATAAAATGTGCAACATCTCGAACATGCCACTAGGTTCTGAGAAAGGTCCCACTTATTCTTGGGGAATACATCTCTCTTCACCCCGGCTACGAGCTCTTTGTTCCTCAGCTGTCGAAGATTCATTGGCATGGGCAGCTATGGAAGCCTGCTGAGTGACTGTGCCTCAATTGTCTTAACAGTTGCATCGACAATAGTTGTGTAATTCTTTTGAGGTACCATTGCCTCAACTGTCTTAGCAGCATCACATCCATGAGATTGAGCTAATGGCGGTGGCCCATCGACTAGCACATATCTCATCCTTGATGATTTCATTCGTTCTTCCAAGTCCCTGGCTTCTTGATCCGACTCAGCTGGCTCTTCAAGATCTTCATCAATATCCAAATACCCAGCTTCAGACTCAATTAAGTCATCAATGACCATAGGTTCAATGACTCGGATTCGAAGTATTGAACATCACTAGAAATCGATACATTCCCCTTGCGCTCATTAGATAAATATTTTTATCGTAATTTTGATGATTTTATTTAACAGAGATTTTCACCAAAACAATGTTTCTAAATGTTGTCCTAATACTCCCAAGCAATTTAAAATGTTTTTACTAATTTTTCAGAGTATTTCTTAAATTTTATTGATGACAAAAATTGGACAACACTTCTTTCTCATGTTCGACCTATTGCCCTATAGGGCAACCCGTGCCTGAAAGTTGATCTTTGAAATAGAAACGAGACAAATAAAAAAACCTCGGAAGGCCGAGTGATCGACCACTCGGTTGACCGGCCGAGGTTGCTCGACCATCGGGACTTATCTCGTATTGATATTTCGGGGGTCGGACCGATCCAACAGGCGTCCAATCGGTCGAACCCTATGTCGACCGTGGCCCCGTAATTTTGTGCGTTTATTTTTTAAACTCTTTTTTCTATTCGATCGGTCGACCTATATGTTTATCAGCAACTATCCGTTGAACCAGCAGACAACTTTTTCTCAATTTAAGGGATTGATTTCTAACAGCTATAATCTTGATTTTAATTGCATTTTTTTGTAGATATCAATCTCCAAGAAGGAGCCTATGTCTGGAAATCAAATCCAAGACCTCTCCTATAAATAGATGAACAATTGAAGCTTCAAGACACCACAACACAAGCTATACAATCACAAGCAAATATTTTGGTCTTCAACTTGTTATATTTAGCCTAAGTCTTTCACTTGCACATCTTGAGTACTAGGCTTGATTCTTGATTACACTTGCACTTCATAGTTATATACTTCATTATCGAGTTGTAATCTTGAATTTGTGTTCATGATCCAAAACAAGATATCCTTGTTAGTGTTCTTGTGGTAAGAACACACTTGGGTGATTTTAGGTGTTGAAGGGTGTGGTACTCTTCATAGGTGTAAGAAGATTGTGGTAATCTTCTAGTTGAAGAGTTTGGTGCTCTTTGAGGTGTTGAAGAGTTTGGTGCTCTTCAAGTCGGAAGATTGTGGTAATCTTCATAAGGTGACGTTGTAAGAATATTGTAGTAATCTTCAAGGAAGATTGTGGTAATCTTCAAGAAGGTGTTGTAAGAAGAGTCTGGTACTCTTCAAGGTGATGTTGTAATAGTTTTGGTAACTATTAATAAAATTCTTCTTCCTTTTAGAAACCCATTCCGGATATACTGGGGTGGTAGAGCACGTAGTCTCTAGGTGGGATGAAGCTGTATAAATCATCGAATGTTGTTTATTTTACGCAGTTACATTCTTGCTATCATTCTTACATTCGAAAAAGAGGGCGATATTCAGAAAATCAGCGTAATCTATTCACCCCCTCTAGATTATCGTAGCTACTTTGACTAACAAGTGGTATCAGAGCCAACTCTTTGGTAAGCTCGTTCCACATTGTAAGTAAAGAGTAAAGATCCATGGCTACGAACAAGAGCTATCTACCAACCGATGCTTCATTCAATAGACCGCCTCTCTTGGTCTCCAACAGCTATGCATTTTGGAAATATAGAATGTACTGCTTCTTACAAGGTTGCAGGTTTGATTATTTGAACACAGTAATAAATGGAGTATCCATCCTGATGAAGAAAAAGGAAGACGGAACTCAAATCCCCAAAGCCCTCAAGGAATTCGATGATGAACACAAGAAAATATTCTCCTTAAACGGTAAAGCTCTTAAACAAGTATAATCGTATTAGAGGTATTCGATCCGCTCATGATGTATGGGAAAAATTTGAAGTTATCTATGAAGGCACAAAGAAAGTGAAACAAGCTCGAAAGACCATGTTGGTCAAAGGGTTCGAAAATTTCACTATGAATATTGGTGAAAATATTTCCAAAATGGTTGAAAAGCTTGACAATATTATAAATCCTCTTGTTGCACTTGGAAAAATTATTTCCGAAGAGGATAAGGTCACAAAAGTTCTAAATGTTCTTCCCGTCTGTAGGTCCGAAAAAGTTACCGCTATTACGGATGCTCAAAATTTTGATGAGCTCATAAGTAATCTTCTTATCTATGAAGTTTATACTAGGGGTGTGCACTGCACTTTAATCGGCCGAGATTTGGAAATCTCCGAACCGTCCCAAAGTTCGAGATTCTAAAATAAATGTCCGAACCAAACCATAGAAAAAAATCTCCGTCTCCGAACCGCACAAGTTCGACAGGGACGGAGATTCAGTTCTAATGGGACGGACGGTGCGGTCCGTTCGGGACGGAGATTCAGAGATTACCCATAAATAAAGCATACAAATTTGGGGAAAAAAAGAAAAAAATCAATATAAAAATCACCAAACGGATATACTTTTAGAGTTCTAGTATCTTTTTAGCGTAGTCTCAAAATAAAAACTAAAACTATAATAGGTAACACAATAAAAATCTAAACTTAATAACCTCTATAATAGAATAATAGTATATTATTTGGGCAATTGTCCTTCTATTGACATAGAACATATATAATTAACTAGTAATTTTTATAAATTAAAATGAAATAAAAACTTGTATAAATTTATAATCTCAATGTCTCATACTTAACAACTTAACATAATCAATAAAATTATATTTATAATTTATGTGATGTGGTAAAAAATTAAAATATAATTTTTTTATATTGTTGTAATATGATACTATTACTTGTTTCTCTTTTAATTGCAATTTACTAATCATTTAGCTAATTTTAATTTCAAATTATTTAGTCTATTATTAATATCAAAGTTTTTTAAAATTCATAATATCGAAATATGATTTATATTCAATTTAATTTCAAAAGTTTATAGTTAATTCAATATCAAAATAAAAACAACAAAGAACTAATGTATATGTATTTATATAATATTTTTAAAATCGGTTCTATCTTCTAGTCCTCGGTTCGGAGTGGTTCACAATTCTCTGACGGTATTTGAAAAATCTCCAACCGCACTATAAATATTTTTGGTACAAGACGGTTCGAGAAAGTCAAAAAGTCAACGGATATTTTCGGTTCGAGATCTTTCGGTCCTGGATATTGGTTCGTTTCGATAATCTCCAAGTCCCTTGCATAGCCCTAGTTTATACCAATGAAATGAGTAACTCAAAGGCGTCAACTTCTCAACCGGTATGGGATCAACTCCAATGTGTCTTGCCTCAAAATCGAAAAATTATTATTCAAGTGATGAGGAAGATGAAGAAGAAGATGAAGATGAAGATGAGGAACTTATTAGAAAATTTACAAAGTTTTTAAATAAAAACAAGGAAAGAAAAGCAAGAAACAAGTCTTGCTTTAGATGCGAAAAACCCGGACACCATGTTGCCGATTGTCCAAAAGGAGAGGAAGAACAGAGGAAGAAGGAGAAATTCCACAAAAATTTAAAAGCCTTGAATGCCAATGTCGAAGCAAAAACATGGGATGAGCATCTTGCAACATCCGATGATGAAGAAGCCGGGCAATGTCTAATGGGTATCAATGAAGACAATGAGGTACGCTCTAATTCTTATATGTCTTACATTAATGAATTGCAAGATATCTATGATGAATTGCAAAATGAGTTTCAAAATATGATTGTTAAATACAAACATTTGAAAAAGGAGTTTAATAGCATGAAATTAGAAAAGGATAGTTTACATGTTTCTTATTAATCTCTTACTAGTTCTCATAATGTTACACTTGATAAGTTTAGAAGTCTTGAAAAAGAAAATAGTACTCTTGTTAAGGATATTGATTGCATGAAAAAGGATATGTTAAAATTTAACGTGAGTACCGATAAAATCACCAAAATTCTTGATGTTCAACGTTGTGTTCATTTGAAACTAGGACTTGGTTATAAACCTAATGCTATCAATGATATGAAAAAGAACCAAGTATCTATGCATGTTATTGATTATGCTTCTAACTATTACATATTTTTATTGTGGTAAAAATAGTCACACGGCAAATACTTGTCGGGCTAGAAATAGCTCAAATTATTATTGAGACCTAAAATTCTCAATGCTAATCCCAAAGGACCCAAACACTTGAGGGTACCACAAGAAAATTTGTTAGGTACTTACGGCGCAATAAAAGTCAAAGAAAATTCAAATTGTCAAATAGACAACAAATGTTCGCGCCATTTGATCAAAGGAGAAGACATTATCAACAAAATCATTTTTCAAGAAGAAGATATAATCAACAATGGGAAGGACACAACCCTTGATAATGGAGAAATTGGTAACTCTTATCCATTTATTGACTTATGCATTTTAAAAGGGGGAGCTTTTACAAAATATTTTGAAAATCTTTACTCCCATCCTTGTGACTCTTATGCATGGAAAGTTGTTGCTCAAAATGGATAGTTATTTTAGACCGAAAAACTTGTTTTCAAAATCGACTTTAAAATTGTTTTGGTTTGTATTCATCAAAAAGGAGAGTTTGTTAGATAAATATTTTTATTGTAATTTTGATGATTTTATTTAACTAAGTTTTCCACCAAAGCAATGTCCCCAATGTTTTCCTAATACTCCCAAACGATTTAAAATATTTTTACTAATTTTTCAAAGTAATTCTTGAAATTTATTTTCGACAAAAATTGGACAACACTTCATCTCGTGTTCGACCGGTCTCCTTAGGGCAACCCGTGCCTCGAAAGTTGATCTTTGAATTAGAAATGAGATACCGAAGAACCTCGTGAGGTTGACAGGTGCCTCGAGGTTGCTCGAATTGTCGGGACTTCTCTCGTATTGATATTTCAAAGGGTCGATCGGTCCAACAGGGCATCGATCTGCTTATGTCGACTAGTGGCCCTGTAATTTTGTGCATTAATTTTTGAAACTCTTCTTCTTATTGACCGGCGACCTATATGTTTATCAAAGAACTATCCGTTGAACCAACAAACAACCTTTCCTCAATTTAAGGGATTGATTTCTAACATCTATAATCTTGATTTTAATTGCATGTTTTTTTGTAGATATCAATCTCCAAGAAGGAGCATATGTCCGAAATCAAATTCAAGACCTCTCCTATAAATAGATGAAGAATTAAAGCTTCAAGACACAACAACACAAGCTATACAATCACAAGCAAATATTTTGGTCTTCAACTTGTTGTATTTAGCCTAAGTCTTTCATTTGCACATCTTGAGTACTAGGCTTGATTCTTGATTACACTTGCACTTCAAAGTTTTATACTTCATTGTTGAGTTGTAATCTTGATTTTGTGTTCATCATCCAAAACAAGATATCCTTGTTAGTGTTCTTGCGAAGAACACACTTGGGGTGATTTTAGGTGTTGAAGAGTGTGGTACTCTTCATAGGTGTAAGAAGATTGTGGTAATCTTCTTGTTGAAGAGTTTGGTGCTCTTCGAGGTGTTGAAGAGTTTGGTGCTCTTCAAGTCGGAAGATTGTGGTAATCTTCATAAGGTGCCGCTGCAAGAAGATTGTGGTAATCTTCAAGAAGGTGTTGTAAGAAGAGTGTGGTACTCTTCAAGGTGACATTGTAATAGTTTTGGTAACTATTAATAAAATTCTTTTTCCTTTTTGAAACCCATCCCTGATATACTGGGGTGGTAGAGCACGAGTCCCTAGGTGGGTGAAGCTCCATAAATCATCGAGTGTTGTTTATTTTCCGCACTATGTCCTTGGTCTAACGGCTTCTTTGTCGCTAGCCTCACCATCATCTCGTAACACCAAATGTTCTTTGTCCCATGTATCCTCCTCTCGACCTGGATGCGCAAGTTTCCTCTTAGGTGGCTCATTAGCTGATTGTTGTTGAATGGGGTCAACCGCCACCGAGGACTTGACTAGTTTTTTGAATTCTCACCAATTCCATAGCTATCTCAATTGCCTCTATAGGCGTGGATCCACTAGGTTACCTTTTTTTACTCCCACAACCCCAGTATCAATGCCAATCTGTCTAGTTTCTTATCCCTCTGAGTGAGCAAGTGAGGTGACTGCATCGAGGTCCTTTACTATTTTTTCGATCATGGGAGTTGGAGAGATAACCAGAGATGAAGATTCTCCAACACCCTTAATCTTGATTGTTCATGTAGCTCATGGGACTCCTTCATTGCTTTCCTCAGCTGAGCAGCTTCCACTGTATCAGCTCCCTTGATAAGCTCATCTTCTCCACTGCTACCATTGCTGAGAGCACACTCTGGGACATTTGGATCTATGAATAGGCAAATGTGAGGTATGGGACCTTTTGCCTTCTCCAGAGCCTTGGCCTTCTATGCCTCATTCTTCTCGTAAAGGATAGTGGTGCAAAGATAGTTTGTCTAGATCATAGACAACAAATGCATTATCCAAAAATTCAAGAAGGCTTTTGTAGGTCTCAAGGTGTGTGGTGTAAGGTTTAGAAGGGGGGGTTGAATAAACTTTACCAAATTTTCACTTTTTAGTCTTTTTAAGAATTTCAACAAAGTTGACTCAAATCAGCTATGTCCTTGGGGACAACTATGTTGGCTATCTTCATCTAAGTTACCCACCAACAGACTGACTCCGAGCCGTTGATAGTTAACTCCTACTGTGTCGCCTAACACTTAACTTTTAGTTGATTTGGTTTTTAACAAATGTGAAAGACTTAACACCCTTTCTTTGTTTAAAGCTCAATTTTAACACTTGTTATTTATCCGTTGGATAGCAATATAACTTATCAACAAATATGAAAAAGATGAACAAGAAAGTAAATGCTGAAAGTAAATGACACAAGTAATTTATAGTGGTTCGAGGATGGGGTAATTCCTCTACTCCACTCTTCTCCAACTCTAGGAGGAATCCACTAGGTAACAGATAGTTCAACTTGGAGAGTAGACCCCTTTTTGTTCTTTAAACATTTCCTCTTCAATCAAGTTGAAGTAATCTTTCCTTCACAAATGTGTTTGGATCGAGTTCCTTTGAGTTTTAGGCTTGAGGAATTTTCTAGATAAGCTTGAGAATATTGCAGGTTATGCCTGCTTGATAAATTCTTGATTCGTTCATGCTAGGTTCAGGTTACCTTTTCTCAAATGCTTCCTCAACCATTTATAGTGCTCATTTGAAAATTGGCCCGTTTAAGAGATAAGCTATTTTCAAATGACACTTATTGTTTGTTGTCTTGTGTTTTCTTGGTCTGCAACACTTGTGATGTTGACCTATCCTCGTATTAAATGGCTCTGCAGCTTTACAGGGTCTGACACATGCTTTAGTGTTTCCCATTGGTTTATTTCTTTTGCATGTTTCTGGGCAAAACACTTTAAGACCTGGTAGCTTGGACATATTAGTATATCGAGTAATATTCTTGACTTTCTTCCAACGGATCAATGTTAGTTTTCTTGACTTGATCACGCTTTACCCCTTTGACTTGAGTCCGCTTCCAATCATGAGAATGACTCAATTGTCACTTCAAATGTTAGACTTGGCTCCTTTCACTTTAGACCGGCACTTCCTCATACTTCACACGATGTTCCTCACCTGGCTCTCCTTCGCCTAGTCCTTGACTTTCATCTTGGCCATAGTCACCGACACACAACATAGTCTTCACTCTAGTCTCAGCTGACTCCTTGCATTCTTTGACATAGCCGACTTTACTCACTTCTTTTTTTCACCCTATCTATTACAATATAAAATTACAAGGAAAATGGAACTTCATAGTCTAAGTTTTACATGGTATCATCAAAATCTAACAAATAAATTTCCTAACAATTTCCCCTTTTAATGATGCCAAAACTTAAACAAAAATAAATAGCAAACACAAGCAAAGAATAAAGAATGTATGCTCTAAATAATCAATTTAATTGATCATAGTATTCTTGTCCTTTACAAAGTCATTTTAATAGTATCATAGCTTATACAAATTTTGCATTACAACATGTATCTAAGCTAAGTTACAACCGATATTAGAGCAAATATTACAAGGAAAGTATCATAGCTATATTAAAGGGAAAACTTACAGCTATGTATTTACAGCTAATTAAAATACACGAAGGGGTTGCGTACTGCCTTCAACGCCTTGGTTGCTTCCTTTTTTCTCTTCACACGCCTCTCCTCCTCGTCTTTATCATCTCTTCTCCTCTTCCTTTCCTCTTCATCCTTCTTCTTCTTCTCATATGATCGCCTCGCAGCAGGTCATCCCTACGCCGCTTTCCTCCCATTCTCGCGTTGTTCGTCATTTTCAGCTTCCTGTCTTCTCACGGCTTTAGCATTCTTGCGTGCAACTTCCAGATTAGCTAGATGGTCATATCCAACCCATTATGTGATCCCTTTCTTCTGCGGATCAATATACTTGACATTCTCTGGATTTGGTTGTGGTTGAGAACCTCTGCCTCTTCCACTTCCAATGGATCTTTCCCTTCCTCTCCTTGACTCAGCTCCTCCTCCTCTGGGAGTATATCAGATCGAGTTTTTGATTTTCCAAATGAGTGATCTTTGAACATTGCTGCTTATCAACTGATTTACATATCTAGCGTCAAATCTTCGAAATAGCCTTCTGCCTCTAAAGTTTGAAACTCCTCTAGGGATCTGGGTTCAGACCCAACATCAGGCATGGCAATGTCTCTCGGGGGCTTGATCGCAGGGTGATCCTTTCCGACTAGAGGACCATCATATTGCTTCCTTATGTTTTGAATGCACACAGACTGCTTCTCAGCTACCTTCTCAAATTCAGCTTCTATGGCTTTTCTTGATTCTTTCATTGCCATCTCAAATTTTTTCCACGGAAAAGCCCTTTCAGCTTACTAAGAATCAAGTCGTGATTTCTCCTTATTGGGGGGTTTCAGCGAACATAAGTTTCAAGGGGGATTTTTCGAGCTTCCTTCCCCCTTCGTTGTATCTCCCTTCTTCTTCACCTTATGACTCCCTTTCTCTTCCTTCAGTCCCTTCAAGTCCCCATCTTCCCCTTTTTTGGCATCATCACCAAACGAAAGGGTCAGACTAGGGAACAAACCACTGAGAATGAAGTCAAGTTTGCTTTGTTCAAATTTTGCTTATCATCTGCTTTGGAGTAGGCTGTTCAGAACTCGGACCACGTAGCTTTTGACTCAGCTGCCATCAATTTCATTTCTTCCTGAAGGAGACTGAACTTCTGGTTCATGTTGTCCTCCAGTCTGGCAATCTCGCTCTTATGTTGAAGCTTGAGTAACTCCATATCCGACTTGTGGGAGTCTTCAGTTCTCACCATAAACTCTTTCGCGCTCTGCACAAACGCGTGCATTGTCCGCACTCCATACTAGCAGCTCTGCAAAGAATTATTTGAAATAATGGACTTGCTCTAAGCGCATAGCAATTGTCTATGCAGCCCATTCCCTGATCCGTAGGACAACACCTCGAATATCTCTGCTGATGTTTGCATCATGGTTATCCAACCTGAGGTCTAACGATGTGAGGTGGTATTCCATCTTCTCAATTTCTGCACATATATCTTTGAACGCATTTCAGAACTCAGCTGTGGAAGCTAACTCTTCTTTAGGCCATACAACATCAAAGTCAAAACCTATCGGTTACAATGGGATCAGCTGGAATTACTGACTCTTCCTGCACAATGTACTTTTCTTGTTCTTGAGCAGATTCGGCATCCGAGGGGGCAACTCGGTGTCAAAGTGGAATATCTCGTGTAAACATATCATCCGGAACTGGAGGGATTCCCATTGGTCCACGCCGTGAAGTTTATCCCTTCTCTTGTCCTTGTGCATCGCTTCTATTTGCCTCGAGCCGAGCTTTTTGTCGGTAGTTAATGCAGCTGTGAGAGCCTGCTGTTGAGCTGATTGAGTCTTTGTTGAAGCAGCTGTGGTAGCCTCAAGCCACCGACTTAGTTCCAATCGGATCGATTTGTGTTGGTCTGCTCCGATCGAGCCTCGCTTGTGGTAACAACTTCATTGGCATCAGTGAGTGTTTCCTTTTGAGTTAACTTGTCCTCAGCTATTTTATCAATGTCATCGGAGTGTGATGTAACCATAGGGGTTGGTTCATCATCAAAGACGAATCTAATCGGAGTTGTTTTGTTACTTGCAGTACTCCTTGAGTCGTGAACATCCTCAGTCTCGTCCCGAGTAGAATCTCCAACATGTGTGGACTCGACCTCATTTTCTAATTCCAGAAATGTTGTATCAATGTTTTCTTGGGAATCATGAAGAGCGCTGATCTCTTCTTCTACCAACTCCTTCCATTTGAGGAATGTTCTCTTGCTCTCTTTCTTTACCTAAGGAAGTCTCAACCTCCTTCAGGCCTTCATTACCCCCAGCAGTCTCAACCGCTGTAGGGCTTTCAACACTCCCTTCGACAGACTCAATTGTCTTGGGGTCTTCGAAAGATATCCCTTTGGTAGACTAAACTACCTTAGGGTCTTTGGTGGCATCCTTTGGAGTCTTAACTCCCAGGATTGCACTTTCATGGCCAGGAGTCTCAACTCCAATGGCCTCTATCCCATCCTTTGCCTTAGCTGCGCAGCAGCATCATCGACTTTCATGTCAGAGGAAGTTCCAGCTGGGATAGTCTCAACCATCCGAACTTCATTAACTTCACTCTACTTATCCATTGATTGCTCACCTTTGCCTCCTAACTGCAAAGTTTGGTCTCCCACAGCGTTCTCCGACCCAGCTGTGGTGGAGATAGCTTTTCCCTCAGCTGGCGCACTAGCTGAGTGAATGGTTGTGGGGTTACTCTGCTCCTGAGACACAACTGTTTGACCTTTTGAGTAGTCAGCCGTTTGGGCAGGTGTCTCAACACCTTCAGGGTTTGGCTTGGCTAGGGTGCCCTCTACATCTCATTCCCTAGCTTCTTCACCGGTCCCTTGAGAGCCACTTTGAGATTGCACGGGGATGTGATGGCAACAATGTCAATTGCAATCTTTTGCGCCACACCCAGAGGATCAGATAGAGGAGAGTGTTGGGAAGACTCTCCTGGACCTTCTTGAAGTTGTTGCTCGTGCATGGCTCGTGATTCCTTAATGGCCTATTGGAACTCGACCTTTTCAACTGCTGCAGCTGGGTCCAACTCCTCTAGATCACTGCTGTCCGTTGACTCCATGTGATGTTCATGGATTCCAGTGAACATACACATCTTTGATTTTTTAGCGGCTCTGGCCTTCTCCAATGCTTTTTCTTTCTCATCTTCCTTAATAGCATGGAGGGCATCCATGCAGAATTTCTCATTGAGGGCATAGTGGACAATGACGTTTCTGAGGAAGCTTAGAAGCTCCTCCTCTTCTTCAATGAACTCAGGATGTGCGAATTGATGTTTGGAGTAGTCTAGCTTGCATCTCCTTCATTCCCTCAATCTTTGCTAAATATCCAGGTAGACTGGAGAGTACATAATCACGTCATCATCATCGTATCCATCTTTTGGAATGGTTGCAAGTGGGGTTTGTTCCTCCTCAGGTACATTATCATCTGTCTGAGGGGATGAGACATCTCTTTCTTGAAGAGTCTTGGCTGTCTCAGCTATCTCCTTCTCCACAGATGTCTCACGACTAGTTGGGTCTTCGATACTCTGCTTATCGGCATCAACAGTCTCCTGGGCTTCCATGGTGGCAACAACTTCACCATATTTCTCTTGAGACTGCTCTTCTTCAGCATCAACAATCTCTTCAGGCTTCTCCGGTTGAGTGCCGGACTCAGCTTTTCAAGCTCTGACTTCTTAAAAAGTATTCTTTGTTTTGTTAGAACTAGGGGAATTTCTGGGTCTACATTCTCAGGCTCTTCAAACGTGAAGGCTTGTGCTTCAACATTCTTCTGCTTCGACACAACTGCCTTTTGAGGCTTTGCATGCACCATTTCTTCACGACTGGAGAAGGGACTAGTTCCTTCTCAGTCTTGGCTGCAGGGGCATGGGCTTCTGGATTGGCTGCTAGGGCAGGTGCTTGTGGCTCGGCTGCAGGGGCATCAGCCTTCTTGGACTTGGCTGCAGGGGCAGGTGCAGCCTTAGCTGCCACAACTCTCTTATTTGAAATAGGTTTGGGAAAGAGAGTTGGAGCGATCGCAGTTGTGTCTTCGGCAGGGTCAGCTGATTTACCCTCACTAGTGTCAGCTTACCTAGCATGTGTCTTTCTCTGAGCTCCAGAGAGGTTTGCATAAAACATTTTCTTATTTGCATGGAATGTCTTTCAATGGCGCAGAGCAATCCCCTTCACTTCCATCAAATGGCCAAGCACCAGGCCATAACCCAATGAGCATCCAAAGGTCCCATCATCCTTGAAGGACTTGTTAATCACATTATGGCAGATACGGCTGAAGACAAACTCATCTCAGTTAACTTTCTTCTCTTTCATGATTGCAACCATCACCATCAACTTAGTCCGTGACACCGTGGTTGAAGCTTCAAAACTTCATATTCACGCACTTGGACACGATGTCCATCAATTTGTGGTAGTCATCCTTTATCAACTCCTTCTTGGCTATATAAACAGCCTTCATAGCTGACTCGGGGTTGGCTATCTCCTTCCAAGCCGTAGCCAAGTTGACATCTTTCTCAGCTATTTCTTTCAGCCCATTAGTAGGCAACTTACAATGTTCATGAAGGTCTGCAACAGTGATCTTGATGGCCTTGCCATGAATAGATGAGCGAATCTCATAATCACGTACTTTCGCATTGACGTAATACATAGCGACCTCTTCCATGTAAGTAGAGAACTCCATGGAGAGAAAGTCCTTCAGACTGGACTTCTCGAGCTTCTCCGCGATCTTCTTAACTAGGGCCTCATCAGTGCCCTATTTAATCATTCTTTTGAAGTCCACAGTGGATCCCGACTGGATCTTCTTAGATATCTTGACAAAGTCATACGTAATAAATGGTGAAAAATGCGTAAAAACTTGATCTTTGAATGTAGGGTTTCGAACTGTTGTAGGGAGAATTTTTCTTGCTTATTGAAGACGAGAGTGTTTTGTGAGGAGAGAGAAAAAGTGTTTCGATTTATATGGGACTTGAAAGGACGGTTTTTAGAATTTGAAAAATTTGATCAAAATCGATGTCTGGTGCTATTGCGGCTACACCTCCCGATTTGTCAGGTATGTTTTCTAATACTGGTTTGTCAAGGGCATTTTTTTTGGTTGAAGTCACGATTGAGACTTCAAAAATTGCATTAATTTCCCCACATTAAATGCAACAACATTTATATCCAATCATATGTTTTACGGTGCAGCTTTTGTACTGACAGTCATAATTACGCCGACAGCATCCTTAAAAACATTCCCGCTTGAATAAAACGACTATGCTTTTGTCACTTAGCTCATAAATGATTCAACTATCATCCAAAATGACTTAACTCTGCTTCTCTCTTCACATAAGATCACTCATCTGTCAGCTAAATCGATACAGCTGATTTCCCATTTAGGCTGTTTCACTTGGCTAAAATGTGAAACTTGTTTATTTTCCATTCTCTCTTGTTGTATCTATGCTGATTGATCCTAACTCAACTCAATTAACCCTAGCTCATTCTTAAGCTCTTCAAATCTTGATTCGCATAAGGGCTTTGTGAATATGTCAGCTAACTGCTTATCAGTTGAGATGTATTCGAAAGAGATGTCTTTCTTTTCAACATGATCTCTTATAAAATAATATCTGACATCAATGTGCTTTGTTCTTGAATGCAACACTGGATTCTCAGTGATTGCAATAGCACTAGTGTTATCATACATAATTGGAATTTCTCTTTCTTCAATATTATAGTCTCTCAGCTGCTGTCTCATCCATAAGGCTTGGGATTCAGCTGTGGATGTAGCTATTGAATTTTGTTTCTTGCTGAACCATGAAACTAATCTGTTTCCAAGCATTTAACATGTACCTAATGTACTATTTCTGTCAACTCTACATCCAGCATAATCTGGGTCTGAATATCCTACCCGCTTGAATCCTCCTTCCTTTGGATACCATAAACCAACTTCTTGGCATCCCTTCAAATATCAAAGGATTCTCTTAGCTGCAGTCATGTGACTCTCTTTTGGAGCAGATTGAAATCTAGCACATACACCTACTGCAAAGGTGATGTCTGGCCTGCTTGCTGTTAGATAGAGCAAAGATCCAATGAGAGCTCTGTATCTAGTTTGGTCAACATCTTTGCCATCTGCATCCATGTCCATCTTGACTGATGTATTCATGGGAATCTCCACTGATGAATTCTCTTCCATACCAAATTTCTTCATTAAATCTCTGGTATACTTGGTTTGGCTTATGAAGGTTCCATCCTTCAATTGCTTGACTTGAAGTCCTAAGATGAATGTCAGCTCTCCCATAATGCTCATATCAAATTTGCCTTGCATGACGTTTGAGAACTTGTCACACAACTCTTTGTTTGTGGATCCAAAGATGATATCATCCACATATATTTGAACAAGCAGTATACTCTCTCCATCTTGAATCATGAAGAGTGTTCTATCAACCTTGCCTTTGGTGAATCCATTTTCAATTAGAAACTGAGACAATGTATCATACCATGCTCTTGGTGCTTGTTTCAATCCATACAATGCTTTCTTGATCTTGTAGACTTAATCTCCAATAGTTTTCTGCTCAAAACCTGGAGATTGTTCAACACTGACTTCTTCTTATAACATTCCATTTAGAAATGCACTCTTCACATCCATTTGATATACAGTGAAGTTCTTATGTGCATCATAAGCAAGAAACATCCTTGTTGCTTCCAATCTGGCAACAGAGCAAAAGTTACATCAAAATCTATACCTTTCTCTTGGCAATACCCTTTGGCTACCAATCTTGCTTTGTTTTTGACTATAGATCCTTCCTCATTCATCTTGTTTCTGAATACCCACTTAGTACCAATAACATTTTGGTGGGTTGGCTTTCGAACTAATTCCCATACTTTGTTTCTTTCAAACTGATTTAGCTCTTCTTGCATGGCCTGAATCCAATGCGTGTCTTCCCATGCTTGAGATACATCTTTAGACTCTATTTGGGAAATAAAACAAGTGACCATTGCTTCATGTTGTGCTCTGGATCTGGTTCTTATGCCATCTCTAACATCTCCAATGATTAAATTAGGTAGATGGTCTCTCAGCCATCTCACATCAGGTTGGAGTAAGTCTGCTGGATTCAGCCGTCTTGCAGCTAAGTTGTCTTGAACAGCTTCTTCATCATCATTCAACTGTCTTTGAGATTCAGCTCTCTCATCATCACCAGGGTTGAGTGCTCTCATTTCTTCTTTAGTATAAGGACTCTTCTGTATAGTTGGTTGATTCTACTTATTAGCTAACTCATCAATGTCTTCTCCATTCACATTTGGCTCATCAAACACCATATGGATAGAATCTTCTGTGACCATAGTCGTCTTGTTTAGCACTCTATAGACTTTACTCTCAGCTGAGTATCCCAAAAAGATACATTCATCAGCTTTAGCATCAAAAGCCTTCAAATTGTCCTTGCCATTGTTGTGGATAAAACATTTACATCCAAATATCTTGAAATATCGAACGTTTAGCTTTCTCCATGTCCAAATCTCATAGGGAGTCTTGGTTAATTGCCTGTTAATCATGCATCTATTCTGAGTATAACATGTTGTATTTATGGCTTTAGCCCAAAATCTCTTAGGCATCCAGCTTCAGCTAACATTGTCCTTGCAGCTTCCTTGAGAGTTATGTTCCTTCTTTCAGCTACTCCATTCTGCTGTGGAGTCCTTGTTGCTGATAACTCATGAGTAATACAATTTTCAACACAATATTGAGTTATAATCCCATTGACAAACTCAGCTCCCCTATCAGATCTTATCTTTATAATGGTTTGACTCTTCTCATTTTGAACTCTTCTCATCAGTTGAGGCAACTTCTGCAGTGTTTCCTTTTTTTACACATGAAAATTGTCCATGTATATCTTGAATAGTCATCCACCACCACTAATGTGTATTTCTTTGCACTGATGCTAGCTGGCTCAACAGGACTAAATAAATCCATATGCAATAGATGCAATATCCTGGTTGAAGAAGGACTTGGCTTATCCTTGAATGATGATTTGATTTGCTTTCCCATCTGGCATGCATCACATATACTTTCTTTCTTGTACACTGAGTCTGGAAATCCTTCCACAAGATGACCTTTTGCAAGCTTGTTGATTGTCTTGAAATTCCAGTGACTCAGCTTCTTATGCCACAACCAACCGGATTCGATTTGTACTCCTTGCTAGCGACAAGTGCTTGGTGTAGCAAAGGACCAATCCTCTACATACATATTCTTTTGTCTAGTTCCTTGCAAAGATAATTTCATTAGATTCAAAGATCTTTGATCCGGCATATCCCCATGTTGAATCCTACATTGTAGCCTTTGTCACAGAGTTGGCTGATGCTTAACAGGTTGAAGTTGAGGCCTTCAACATAAGCTACACCTGTGATTTCCAGTCCATTATTCTTGATGGATCTTGTGCCTTTGATCTCCCTGGATCTTCCTTTCCTCCAGATATGACTTTTGCACCTTTGATCTCTTTGAATCTTGATAGATTTCTTTTATTTCCTATCATGTAACTGGAACAGCCACTATCCATGTACCAGGTTCCGTGGCACTCAGCTTCTCCTTGAACCTGCAATCAAGGAAATCAGTTTGTAGGTACCCATACTTGCCTGGATCCTGAGGGGTTAGGGCTATAAGATGCTCCAACCAACCTATAGCCAGATGATTTGACTCTAAGAGGTTGCATCTATCAGTACCATAATCATAATGCACATTAGCATATTGCTTGGGGGTTTAGGATCATACAACTATCTCTTTTGTTTGTATGCTTATGTGTGTTTTAGCAACTACTTTCTTGGGATAGTTGTGGAATTTCTAAGTGTAGTGCTTGGGTGCATGGGTGTGCAGATAATAGCTCTTTTTCCTTGGGAATGACCTTTGCTGAGGTTGAGGTCTTTGCCATTTTGGCTTGTATCCCATAGGGCTTTGCTGATATTTCACACGGTTATTCCAATCATCTTGGTTTGGATTATTTCTACTATTCCCATTATATGTATTTTTTTGATGAAATTTATGGGGCTTTTGGAGCTCTGTTTGGCTTTTACAGAGTATTTTTACAGGAGTCTGCGATGGACTGTCAATTTGTTCTCAGCTGTCCTTTCAGCATACTCTGTTGGCTTCTTTCCTTTTCCCTTATAACCAAGGCCAATATGATTGTGATTGTGTTTTGGTGTGGATGTGGGTGTAACATATGGTGTTTTGGGCTTTTGGATTCCTTTATTTCTTGAAGATCTTTTTTCCAAAATCACTCTTGGTGCTTGACTATGCACAAAAGAATTGAATCCTATGCCTGTCTTGTCTCCACACTCTTTTTGACTCATAATAAGTTCATCCAATGATTTGGATGCTTTTGTAAATGAGGCAATCACATTTTTAAGATCCTTTTCTCTTTTTTTCAAAGAGTGTGACTAACTCTCGTTAAGATCTTGGCATTTTTAGCCTTCAAATTAAGTGTTCTCATCAGCTATGTGACTCAGAGTACTCAACTCTTTTGTCAGCTGTGAGTTTTGGCTTTTAAGCTGGCTGTTTTCCTCATTGAAAAGTGTATGTGAGGTTTTAATGTGTTCAAAATCTTTCATCATTTTACCTAATGAAACATAGAGATCTGTGGGTGATGAAGTGTGTGTATCACATTCACTATCACTTGAATCAGAATGAGATGAGTTAGAAAGTACCTCATCTTCGTTCTCTTGTTCTTTAGTCATGAGGCAGATCAAAGCCTCTTCCTCTGTATCACTTGAGTAGTTAGCTTCACTACTATCTGAGTCTGCTGCTTCTTTGTACTTGGCTGGCTCAGCAGTCTCAACAGCTAACATGGCTTTCTTCTTTTCTGTCTTCTTTCTCTGAAGACTCTTCTTTCTTCCTCATTTCTATATTTGTTGACTGGTGGATAGGAACAGTCAACAGCAAAATGTTCTAGTTGTCTGCAATTCCAACACAGGTTTTGAGCTCTCTGATCAGCTCTCTCGGTTCTCTGATTATCAGCTCTCTGATAGTCAGCTCTCTGATGTTCAGCTCTCTTGGGCGGCCTGTCCTCTCTTGCTTTGGAAGGTGCTAAATGTCTTCTGGAGGTTTCACCCATGCTTCTTTTGTAGTTCTTGTTAAAGAACTTGTTGAATCTCTTTACCATGAGGGCAATTTCCTCCTGGTCAATGGTCTACTTTGGCTCAACTTTCTTCCCTGGCCAATAATGCAACTGTCTTCGGTACACCTGTTTCCTCTTGTTCTTTCCTTCTCAGCTCAAATTCGTAGGCTTTGAGATCTGAGAATAGCTAATGATTGGATGTTCTTGAGAGGTCCATTGAATGGCTTAGAGCCATGACCTTCATTTCCCATTCAGCTGGGAGGGCTCTTAGTATCTTCATGCACATCTCCTTCGGAGTGTACTCTTTCCCAAGAGCTGAAAGCTCATTTGTTATCTCTGTGAATCTGGAATCCAACTGATCCAGACTTTCACCTGCAAGCATTTTAAAATTTTCAAACTTTTGAACAACAACAATTAATTTATTCTCCTTAATCTGTTCTGATGCTTCACAAATCAGGATTAGCTTATCCCAGATTTCTTTGGCTGATTTGCCTGACTTGACTTTGTTGAACATTTCCTTGTCCAACGTTTGGTAGAGAATATACTTGGCCACATTGTCCAGGTTATATCTCTTTTGATCTTCATTAGTCCATTCAGTGTGAGGTTTTTCAACCATGGTCGGGTCCTCTGCTGGCAGCAGCCTTCCTCTCCTTCCTTCACCGAGGTGCTTCTTGTTGCAGCAATGTTGACTTTGAATATTTCCAATGGCCCATCCTCTATCACAAGCCACATTTCATATTATAAAGCTGATAGATGAGCCTGTATATGAATCTTCCAAATCGTCAAACTCTTCCACAAGAAATATAGGAATACGAGTTAGATTTGCTTCCATGATAATAACTTTGCTTTAAAGATGAAAGACTTTGAAAACACAAGTGTTAAACCCTTTTGGAAAAGAGTGAAATCTAGTTCAGTAACCAGTGCGGAAGGCTCAATGAACCAACCGCTCTGATACCACTTGTAGGTCCTAAGGGGTGTGGTGTAAAGTTCATAGGAGGCCGGGGGAGGTTGAATAAACCTTACCAAATTTTCACTTTTTAGTCTTTTTAAAAATTTCAGCAGAGTTGACTCAAATCAGCTAAGTCCTTGGGGGACTGCTAAGTTGGCTATCTTTAGCTAAGTTACCCACTCAAAAGAGTCGACTGAGCTGTTGATAGTATAACTCGGCTGTGCCATCTAACACTTAACTTTTAGTTGATTTGGTTTTTAACAGCAGAAGACTTAAACCCTTTGTTTGTTTAAAGCTCATTCTTAAAACTTGTTTTAGCACTTATTACTTATAAGTTGGATAGCAATATAACTTATCAGCAGATATGAAAAATATAACAAGAAAGTAAATGACACAAGTAATTTATAGTGGTTCGAGGATGGGGTAAATCCTCTAATCTACTCTTCTCCAACTCCTGGAGGAATCCATTAGGTAACAGATCAAGCTACAAATTAGTTCTCAGTCTAGAGATAGCCTTGATCACACAGCTGGCTTCTCCTGCGACTAAACTTCTTCACAAGACAGCTGCCTTGGTACTCCAGCTCCCTTCAAGTCTTTGGATTTGATCACACAGCCTTCCAACAAACTTGAATCACCTGGTTCGACCTTGAACCTTTCTACAGCTCCTTCAACTTGGAGAGTAGACCCCTTTTTGTTCTTTAAACTTCCCCTCTTCAACTGGTTGAAGTAATCTTTCCTTCACATCGTGTGTTGGATTGAGTTCCTTCGAGTTTTAGGCTTGAGGATTTTCTAGATAAGCTTGAGAATATTGCAGGTTATGCTTTCTTGATAATTGCTTGATTCGTTCGTGCTAGGTTCAGGTTACTTTTTGTCAAATGCTTCATCAGCCTTTATAGTGCTCGTTTGAAAATTTGCCCATTGAAGAGATAGGTTATTTTCAAATGACACTTCTTGTTCGTTGTCTTGTGTTTTCTTGGTGTGCAACACTTGTGATGTTGACCCTTCCTCGTATTAAATGGCTCTGCAGCTTTACAGGGTCTGACACATGCTTCAGTATTTCCCATTGGTTTATTCCTTTTGCATGTTTCTGGGAAAAACCCACTTTAAGACCTGGCAGCTTGGACATATTACTATATCGAGTAATATATCTTGACTTTCTTCTAACAGATCAATGTCAGTTGTCTTGACTTGACTGCCGCCTTTACCCCTTTGACTTGAGTCTGCTCCAATCATGAGAATGACTCAATTGTCACTTCAACTATTAGACTTGGCTCCTTTCACTGACTTGACTGACACTTCCTCATACTTCAGACAACTGTTCCTCAGCTGGCTCTCCTTCAGTCGAGTCCTTGACTTTCATCTTGGCCATACTCAGCTGACACATAGCAGAGTCTTCACTCTAGTCTGCAGTTGACTTCTTGCATTCTTTGACATAGCTGACTTTACTCAGCTTTCAGTCATATCTATTACAATATAGAATTACAAGCAAAATGGGGTTGCCAACTTCTTAGTCTAAGTTTTACATGGTATCATCAAAATCTAACAAATAAATTTCCTAACAACTTTCTTCTTCTTCGATGATTTTACACCTCATGAATTGGATTTTATTATTTCTCAATTGCCATAATCTCCCGACACACAACCTGGCCTCAATCTCAGGATAAGCTGGGGATCCTTGTTCATCAGAGGTAGCAGGGTCTTCAGCAACTGGTTCCTTCTCTACTTGGGGCAAAGTTGTCTCAGTTGTTGGGGGCACAATAATACCAGTTGTGTCTGCTGCAGCTGTTTCTACAGGGTCTGCTGCAACAAACTTCATAACAAGCCATCTCTTGGAGCGCCTCTCTAAGGGGACTTCTGTAAGTCCAAGTGGCTACGATAATCTAGAGGGGGGGTGAATAGATTATCCCCATCTTTTCGATTATGCCCTCTTTTTCGAACCGAATGCTCAAAGACAATAATAAAGGTGCGGGAAGTAAACAACACACGTCGATTTAAAGAGGTTCAACCCACCTAGGGCCTAATCCTCTACCACCCCAAAGATATCCGGATGGATTTCAAAGAAAAAGAATTTTATTAATTACCACAATTAATACAAATTCAACTTACAACACCTTGAAGAGCACCACACTCTTCTTCAACACCACCTTTGGAGATTACCACAATCTCCCTTTGAAGATTACCACAATCTTCAACCTTGAAGAATACCAAATTCTTCAACACCTCAATAAGAAGATCACCACAATCTTCTTGCACCTATCGCCTAGATCATCCAAGTGTGTTCTTACCACAAGAACACTCACAAGGATATCTTGTGTTTGAATGATAACCAAAAAATCAAGATTACAACTCAATAATGAATATTACAATTTGAGTGCAAAGTGTAATCAAGAAATAAAGCCTAGACCTCAAGATGTGAAAGTGAAATACTTAGGCTATAAATACAACAAGAGTGTTGAATATGAAAGCTTGGAAATTTGCAGATTTCTTGTTGTTTGATTGCTTGTATTATTGCATATTGTGTCTTCAATTCATCCTCTATTTATAGGGAAGACTTCACCAACATAGGCTCCCAACATAGGCTCTTCTTTTTTTGTCTACAAAAAGAGGATCACAAGATTTAGAAATATTGTACAAAATAGAAAAGCAAATATTCTGTCAATGTGTTCAACAAGATACAAATTTTCTTTGTCAAAAGATTACACAGTAGCGACCGGTTGCCTGTTGAAGATTTCGACCGTTTGAAAAAGATAGTGCGATCCAGGTACAGGTCGGAGGGGGGGTCGACCGGTCGACGGGGGGTGCGACCGGTCGCCCTAGGGTGCGACCAGTCGACCTCACCCTTGACGGTCCCCCTCCTCTTTTTTTTTTCACAAAATATGTTTCTGTTTCGTTCTGTATCATTTTCTCAACTCTTGGTGTATCGGTCGACCTCTAGTGCGGCCGGTCGACCTCCCCTTGAAATGTTGTCCGATTTTTTTCAAAAATAAACTTCAAGAAATACTCAAAAAAATTAGTAAAAACATTTTAAATCATTTGGGAGTATTTAGACAACATTTATAAACATAGTTTTGGTGTAAAAACCAATTTAAACAAAACCATCAAAAGTGTTGTCCAATTTTTATCAAATTAAAAACTCTAAGAAATACTCCAAAAATTAGTAAAAACATTTTAAATCATTTAGGAGTATTTGGACAAAATATAAAAAAATTTGGTATAAAATCTTATTAAAACAAAATCATCAAAATCTTGATAAAAACATTTATCTAACAAACTCCCCCTTTTTGATGATTACAAACCAAAACAATTTTAGAAGGTCGATTTTAAAACAAAACAAATTTTCCGGTCTTAAAACAACAATCAATTACAAACAAGATACATCATAAGTACAAGCACACAAGGATATGAGCAAAGATTTTTCAAAATCATTTTTGCACAAGCTCCCCCTATCAACATGCATATAAAGAACAAGTATACAAGCAACAACTAAAAGCTAAAAGCTTAGCTTTCACAACTTAAGCTTGAATTCCATGAGCTTATAAGCTCTCCCTGTCACAAAACATCATTAGTCAAGCATAAAAGTCTACAATACATCAAATGGACTAAGCATTGTTCACAGCTTATGGCTTTCAAGAGCCCTAGCTTATAGCTTTTCTTGCAAGCTTATTTTCGCTCACAGCTTATGGCTTTCAAGAGCCCTAGCTTATAGCTTTTCTTGCAAGCTTATTTTCGCTTCTTTGAGCGTATGAGCATTTTTCCTGTTTCTCCCCCTTTGGAATCATCAAAAAGAATGTTAGCACGATAAAAACATCATATATTCATATCAAAGTGCGCAAATTTATCGATTTATCGAGCTTTTTGAAAATTGAAGCTTAAATTCCAAGTAAAAGGGAAAAGTTGATCAATTGACTTGAAAAGCTCATTTGATTGATAAAACATGATCTCTATAAACTTATATGACTTTTCAAATCGAGAGAATCACGTAGGTGATGAATTTTCATTGAAACATTTTGTCAAACACTTGGCGTGCGTCGAATAAAACTAAAAGTATATAACGCCTTTGAAATTCATTTAAGCCAAAAATTTTCATCACCAATTCAGTTCAAACAACATTCAATACATCATAAATATTAAGCTCATCACATTCATATGAAACTAGCATCAAGAATTTTGCAAATAAGTCAAAATCTCAAGGTTCAACCCAATTGAGCAAATGGAGTAGAATTCTTACCATTTATTCGGTAAAGATGAGCAATGGTGATGATAATCGAGCTTAATGAAGTCCAAAAATGAAACATATACAAGAAAATACATTTGAAGTGAAATTTTAGTGTATTTGGTGAAGGGGACGAAAAATAGACAAAATAACCCACAATGGCCGAAATCAAGACAGAACCGATTTAACAAAAATTTGTTGACGGGCGACCGGTCATTGTTGAGGGTTGAGGGCGACGACCGGTTGCCCTCAACCTCTTCAGCCCACTGTTTTGATAAAATTTCCAAAATCCAAATTTTCAACCAAAAATCCAATTTTTCGCCCCTAAGTTTTAAAAACGTGCAAAATGCAATCATAGACCTCATTCAATATGCATTATGCCTAACCGAGCTCGTATTGATGCAAAAGTCTCGGAAGTTAGCGGTTTAGTAAAAATGTCCGCTAATTGATCTTGAGATGGTACAAAAGATATCTCAATTTTTCGTTTTGAGACACAATCCCTTAGAAAGTGATGTCGAATCTCAATATGTTTAGTACGATTATGACGAACCATATTTTGATAAATTGTAAACACCGAACTTGTTATCCCGGAAAAATAAGAACGTTTTAATACTTTGGATATACAAGTCATAAGTAGAAGTGCCTTTTAAACATTTGAAAATTTCTTTTAACGACACTTAAATGAGATTCGTTGGGATGGTTTTGAAGTCGAGCATATAGACATAAGGCATATGGAATATCGAGTCTATGGAAATAATAAAAGAAGACATACCTCGAACTTGTTTGTCAATCAACATGCCTTCCTCAACCTTTGTCAATCTTTACATTGGTAGCCATAGAGGTTGAGATGGTTCTTCCTTTTTCAATGCCTCACTTCTTCTTTTGTTGAGTACAACCACCTTCTTGGCATTGTTTAACTTGAAGTTCAAAGAAGAATTTTGAGCTCCCCCATCATGCTCATCTTGAATTCTCCTATCATTAACTTAGAAAATTTCTTGCACAAGAATTCTTAGAAGAACCAAAAATATCATACATTGCACAAGTAAGTAATCTTGCCCTTTTTTAAAAAAAAAACAAAGAGAGTAATATAAACTTTACCTCTTGTAAAACCATTTAGCAAAAATAGCTAAGTCTATCATACCATACATGGGGTACTTGTATTAAACCATACAAGGCCTTTAAAAAAATCATTTGGCCTAGAAAAGTTTTAAACCCCGGAGGTTGTTTTATATAGACTTCTTCTTGAATAAAACCATTTAGAAAATTGGATATAACATCCATTTGGTAAAGCTTGAAATTTTCTTAAAATAAGAATTGGCAAGAAACATGCAAATTGCTAATAATTGTGCTACGGGTGCAAATGTATCATCAAAATAAATACCTTCTTCTTGGTAATACCTTCGAGCTACTCACCTTGCCTAAAGCTTGACCCGAAATACCAAAAATATTTCTGCAAAATCTTAACAAGATATCTTGCACAAGAGCATAGTAATATCGAATAATAGAGACACAATAATAAGTAACACATACTATGCTTTAGGAAAAATCATCAAGAGTTCAATAAAAACATGCAAGTTCAAATATGCTTATAGAAAGCTATATAAGGCCTCTTTTGAAATTTGAAAATCCGAGAGCATATAGTTGAGACCTCATTTAAAAAAAGCATATGATCAAGAGTTTTGACAAAGCAACCAAGAATAATGACATTTATATGAGCAATAAAATGCATGACTAAGAGAGGGATAAAAATCAAATGTCTTATCAAAATAAAGTATAATCCCTTACTAATCTCTGAAAAAACAAGCTAAGTCAAATAATTCCTTTCAAAAATTCGAAATAATCCTCTTAATGGCATTTGTATGAAATACTATGAAATATCTTGAAAATCAAGCACATAGGCATATGAAAAAAATATATCGAGTCTATGAGATGAATAACAATGAAGAACGTACCTCGATAGTTTATGTCTCTCTAAATAATGAGTAGATAACCATTGATGAAGATATATAAATCCTACACAATTCTTAAAACAAATTTTGCCCAAAAACATAGTAATAGAAGTGTAGGCTAAAGCAATAAAAGATATCACAATTATATTATGCTTTAAAAATTCATAAGAGATAATGAACATACAAGTTCTAAGAAAAACACAAGAGTTTATAAAATCATCATACAAGGTCTCCTTTTCAAAATATTTTAAAAACACAAATATATATTGAAGACCTCAATTTAAAAAATATTTGAAAACTCTTTTGCACAAATAAAAACATGCATAATTAACAAAATAAAATGCATATTTAAATGGAGAGATACGGTTTACCAATTTCGCCATTTCCACGGGTTGTGTCTCTCCCTTTGTTGGTAGTATCTTCCCCTTTGAAAATCTTCATGTTGATGGTGGATTCTCCGATTACTCCATCTCCAAGGATTATATCCTTTCCTTTGTTGATAATATTTCCTTCTTGGAAATTCATTTTGGTGGTGTCTTCTTCTTTGATCAAATGAGATGGTCATTTGATGTCTTCTTGCGGTATGTATTTTCCTCGATTATTATTCCGTCGGTACCTAATATGACATTGTTTTGTGGTACCCTCAAGTATTTGGGTCCTTTTGAATTAGCTTTGAGACTTTTAGGTCTCCAATAATAATTAGAGCTATTTCTAGCCCGACAAGTATTAACCGTGTGACCCGTTTTACCACAATAAAAACAAGTAGTAATTTTGGGAGCATAATGACCAACATGCATAGGGACTTGATTTCTTTCCACATAATTAATAACACTAGGCTTATGATCAAGTCCTTGTTTCAAATTATCACAACTATGAACATCAATAATATCGGTCATTTTATCGGTACTCAAGTTGGATTTTGATAAATCATTTTTCATGTAGTTAACATCCTTAACAAGAGTACTATTTTCTTTTTCAAGGTTTCTAACCTTGTCAAGTGTGGTGGTGTGATCACATTAAAGTGATTCATAAGAGGAAAATAAATTATCCTTATCAATTTTTAAAATATTGAATTCCTTTTTCAAATTTTTGTATTTAACAAGTAAACTTTGGAATTCATTTTGAAGCTCATCAAAATCATTTTGCAAATCACTATAATCATTTTGTAATTCATTATCATAAGAAGTGGAGGGTTTAGAACTTACCTCATTTTCTTCTTCAAAACCCATAAGACATCGTTCGTTATCATCGACGTCGGAAGTTGTATGAAGCTCATCCCATGTTGGATTTGTATCCATTTGAGAAGTAGATGCTTTTGAGTGGCTCCTTTCATTTGCATATACTTCTTCTAATTTTCTCCATACTTCATGAGCCGATTTAATTCCTACAATATGATCATATTCCAAAATGGTAAGTGAACAATAAATAACATTAAGAGCTTTACCATTTAAAGATATGATTTTCTTCTCTTCATCATTGAGCTCTTTGAGGCCTTTGTGTGGTGTGTCCATCATTAGAATGGATTCTTCATTTACGACCGTGTTCCAAATATTGAACCCGCAACTTTGTAGAAAGCATTCCATTCTTTCTTTCCAAAATGTAAAATTTTTGGAATCGAATAGTGGTGGCTTGGTGGGGGAGGCACCGGTAAGGTAGACTTCATTCGTAGCCGGTGATCGTTCCTCTTTACTCGCAATGTGGAACGAGCTTGCCAAAGAGTTTGGCTCTGATACCACTTGTAAGTCCAAGTGGCTACGATAATCTAGAGGGGGGGTGAATAGATTATCCCCATCTTTTCGATTATGCCCTCTTTTTCGAACCGAATGCTCAAAGGCAATAATAAAGGTACGGGAAGTAAACAACACGCGTCGATTTAAAGAGGTTCAACCCACCTAGGGCCTAATCCTCTACCACCCCAAAGATATCCGGGATGGATTTCAAAAGAAAAAGCATTTTATTAATTACCACAATTAATACAAATTCAACTTACAACACCTTGAAGAGCACCACACTCTTCTTCAACACCACCTTTGGAGATTACCACAATCTCCCTTTGAAGATTACCACAATCTTCAACCTTGAAGAATACCAAATTCTTCAACACCTCAATAAGAAGATCACCACAATCTTCTTGCACCTATCGCCTAGATCATCCAAGTGTGTTCTTACCACAAGAACACTCACAAGGATATCTTGTGTTTGAATGATAACCAAAAAATCAAGATTACAACTCAATAATGAAAATTACAATTTGAGTGCAAAGTGTAATCAAGAAATAAAGCCTAGACCTCAAGATGTGAAAGTGAAATACATAGGCTATAAATACAACAAGAGTGTTGAATATGAAAGCTTGGAAATTTGCAGATTTCTTGTTGTTTGATTGCTTGTATTATTGCATATTGTGTCTTCAATTCATCCTCTATTTATAGGGAAGACTTCACCAATATAGGCTCCCAACATAGGCTCCTTCTTCTTCATTTTTGTCTACAAAAAGAGGATCACAAGATTTAGAAATATTGTACAAAATAGAAAAGCAAATCTTGCTGTCAATGTGTTCAACGGTACAAATTTTTGTTAAAAGATTACACAAAGCGACCGTTGCCTGTTGAAGATTTCGACCATTTGAAAAAGATAGTGCGATCCAGTGCAATGTGTCGGAGGGGGGTCGACCGGGCCGACGGGGTGCGACCGTCGCCCTAGAGTGTGCGATCGGTCGACCTCACCCTTGACCGGTCCCCCTCCTCTTTTTTTTCACAAAATATGTTTCTGTTTCGCTTAGTATCATTTTCTCAACTCTTCAGTGCAGGTCGCCGACCTCTAGTGCGACCAGTCAACCTCCCCTTTGAAATGTTGTCCGATTTTTTTCAAAAATAAACTTCAAGAAATACTCAAAAAATTAGTAAAAACATTTTAAATCATTTGGGAGTATTTAGACAACATTTATAAACATAGTTTTGGTGTAAAAACCAATTTAAACAAAACCATCAAAAGTGTTGTCCAATTTTTATCAAATTAAAAACTCTAAGAAATACTCCAAAAATTAGTAAAAACATTTTAAATCATTTAGGAGTATTTGGACAACATATAAAAAACATTGTTTTGGTATAAAATCTTATTAAAACAAAATCATCAAAATCTTGATAAAAACATTTATCTAACAACTTCTTGTTAGTCCAAGTGGCTACAATAATCTAGAGGGATGTGAATAGATTATCCCAATTTTCTGATTTTCGCCCTCTTTTTCGAATGTAAGAGTGTTAACACAAATGAAAGTATGTGAAAGTAAACAACATTCGATGATTTATAGAGGTTCAACCCACCTAGGGCCAAATCCTCTACCACCCTGGTATGTCCGTAATGGATTTCAAAAAAGGAAAAAGTTTATTAATAGACAACGAACTATTACAACCTTTACCTTGAAGAGCACCTCACTCTTCTTACACAACCACCTATGAAGATTACCATAATCTTCTTACACCAATGAAGAGTACCACACTCTTCATCACCTAAAATCACTCAAATGTGCTCTTACCACAAGAACACTAACAAGGATGTCTTATTTTGGATGATTGAAAAATAATTCAAAATTACAACTGAAATGAAGTATACAACTTTGAAGTGCAAGTGTAATCAAGAATCAAGCCTAGTACTCAAGATGTGCAAGTGAAAGACTTAGGCTAAACACAACAAGATTATGAAAGTGAAGAACAAGAAGTTTGCTTGTATTTGTATTGCTTGTGTTGTTATCTCTTGTTGCTTCAATCATTCATTTATTTATATGAGAGGTCTTGAATTTGATTTTCAAACATAGGCTCCTTCTTGGAGATTGAAATCAGTAAAAAATTGCAAATTAAATGGATATTATAGCTGTTAGAATCAATCCCTTAAAATCATGAAAAGTTGTCTGTTGTGCAATGGATAGTCTGCTGATAAAACCTAAGGTTGACTGGTTGACCTGAAACAAGAAATTCGAATTTGTAACTTGAAATTGCCTATGTGGATCGGTCTAAGGGCCCTTCGACCGGTTGACCAAGGGTTGGACCGGTCAGCCCTACTCGAACCGATCACCCTTGTTAAAAAAGGAGACAGAAGAAGTTTTGTTCAAAACAAATTGATTCAGGCACCGGTCGACGTCTAGGTTGATCAGTCAACCTCCAGTATATTTCCTTCCGTCTCTTTTCTATTTTAGAAAAGGAAAAAACACAGAAGGAAGTGTGTATAAAGATTCCCACATCTCTCCCAGCTGAGTGGGAAATGAGACATCATAAATACATATCAAAGTGCGCATTGAATTGAATTATCATGCTTTTGAACATAAAGATTAAAATTCCAAATAGTGAGGGAAATCTCGAGAAGTAAGTTTGTAGAAGCTCATTTGATTGATAGAACATGATCTCTATAAACATATAAGAAATTTGAAATCAAGAGATTCATCTAAAAGATGAAATTTTCACTGAGATATTATATCGAACACTTGGTGTGCGTAGAATTAAATTAAAGTTGTATATAACATTTGTAAATGTAATGATGTCCAAAAAATCAACACCAATTACAGTTCTACAATCACAATTCACCAACATTCATAATTCCCAACACAATGATATAACAAATTCATCAATTCACCAAGTGCACTTACTCAAGGATTCAACCCAATTGAGATTAAAGAGGGAATGAAACTTACGCATTATATAAGTCCAATAATATAGAATTTGCAAGAAAAAAAAATCATTTTGAGTGAATTTTGTGTGAAATGGGTTAAGGGGTGCGAAATAGAAAAAATAGAAGTATCAACCGAAATTGTTGGGCAGAGAGCATATATTTCCTGACTTGGCCTTGGTTGGCTGGTTGGAGGGGGGTTTGACCGGTCCAGGGCTTGGTCGAACGGTCGACCCCTCTGTCATCTGGTCCCTGAAGCTCAGGTTTTGGTTATGTTCGAATTTTGAGTTAAAAATCTGATTTTCACCCCTAAGTTTTAAAAATGCACAAAATTCAATCATAGACATCATTCGACTTGCATTATGCCTAAACAAGCTTGAATTGATGCAAAAGACTCGGCGGCTGAAGGTTTTGTGAAAATATCAGTGAGTTGATCTTGAGACGGAACAAAGCACATCTCAATTTTTTGTTTGGAAACACAATCCCTTAGAAAATGGTGTCGAACCTCAATATGTTTTGTTCGGTTATGATGAACTGGATTTTGAGCAATGTTTATAGTGGATGTGTTATCACAAAAAATGGGAACATTTTCAAAAGAGTATTTGTAATCCGCTAAGGTTTGTTTCATCCAAAGAAGTTGAGTACAACAAAAGTCCATTGAAATATATTCGGCTTCGGTCGTTGACAAGGATACATAATTTTACTTCTTTGAAAACCAAGATACTAGGCAACCGCCTGAAAATTGACATGATCCGAAGGTACTTTTACGATCTTCAATATTTCCCGCATAGTCTGAATCACTATATCCTTTTAGAGAAAAAATTTAGTCCTTGGATAAAACAAGCCATATGAAATAGTGTCTTTCAAATATCAAAAAATTCTTTTAACGATACTCATATGAGATTCTTTCGGATTTCTTTGAAAACAAGCGCATAGGCATACGACATGAGAATATCGGGTCTACTTGTGGTTAAGTAAAATAAACTACCAATCATACCTCAATACTTTGATTCATCAACCGACTTGCCTTTTTCATCCTTGTCTAGCTTGATGTCGGTTGCCATTGGAGTAGTAACGGTCCTTCCTTGTTCAATTCCAAACTTCTTTAGAAGTTCTTTTGTATACTTTGATTGTGATATGTAAATGCCTTCTTGGCATTGTTTTATTTGGAGTCCAAGAATGAAATTGAGCTCTCCCATCATGCTCATCTCAAATTCACCTTGCATTAGTTTGGAAAATTTCTTACAAAGAGATTCAAGTAGCACCAAATATAATATCATCAACATAAATTTGAACTAATAAACAATCTAGTCACTTTTCAAAAACAAAGAGAGCAGTATCAACTTTACCTCTTGAAAATTCATTTTTGTAAAAGAAATGAGCTAAGTCTATCATACCCCGGAGGTTGTTTTACATAGACTTCTTGTTAAACCATATAAGGCCTTTTTATGTTTGTAAACATCATTTGGCCTTGAAAAAATTTCAAACCCCGGAGGTTGTTTTGCATAGACTTCTTCTTGAATAAAACCCTTTAAAAAGGAAGATTTAACATTTGTTTTGGTAAAGCTTGAAAATTTTAAAACAATAATAGGCAAGCAAAATACGAATTGCTTCTAAACGTGCTACAGGTGCAAATGTTTCATCATAGCCAATACCTACTTCTTGACAATACCCTTGAGCCACTAACCTTGCCTTGTTTTGAACGATGTTGCCTTGGTCATTGAGTTTATTTCGGAATACTCATTCTGTACCAATAATCATTTGTGATGGAGGACAAGGTACCAATTCCCAAACATCATTCCTTTCGAATTGATTCAACTCTTCTTGTATTTCTGAAAACCAATATTCATCTTCAATTGCTTCCTTTGCGTTTTTTTGGCTCTTTTTGAGAAATAAAAGCTTTCTCGGCAAACTTCCTTCTAGTCATAACCTTGTCTAGAGGGTCCCCAATTATGAGATCATTTCTATGATCTCCTTTGAATTTTAATGCAACGGAAAGATCCAAATTATCAACTTTGTCTTCTTGTGGGACATTTGAAGTTGAAGGTTGATCATTTGATGTGGAAGGTTGATCTCTTTGAATATTATTTGGAATAATTTATTCAATATCATCTTCTTCATCACTTTCATCATTGGGTATCCTTTCAATTACCGAGACTTCATTGAATTTGACATGAATAGATTCTTCAACCACCATGCTAGTCTTATTTTGTACCCGATATGCTTTGCTCTTGGTTGAGTACCCCATAAATATTCCTTCATCAACCTCAGGACCAAGTTTGTCCAATTGATTCTTGGTATTTAAAATAAAACATTTGCAACCAAATATTTTGAAATAACTAATATTTGGAGTTCTTCCTTTCCAAAGCTCATAAGGTGTTTTATTCAACTTAGGAAGAAGGTATACACGACATGCGGTACTTATTGCTTTGGCCTAAAAATATTTTGGAAGTGAAAATACATTGAGCATGGACTGACTCATTTCTTGAAAAGCCCGATTGTTCTTTTTGGCTACTCCATTTTGTTGTGGTGTTCTTGAAGCCGAGAAATTGTCAGCATATCCCTTGGTTTCACATAAGACTCTAAATTCACCATCAAATTCACCACATCGGTCACTTCGTATAGACTTAATAGTATCTTCTTTTTTATTTTCAATAAGTCTGCACAACTTAGCAAACTCTTTAACGACATCGCTTTTATTTGCAAGAAAAATAGCCCAAGTATATCTAGAAAAATCAACTATAACCAAAGCGTAATGTTTTCCACTAAGACTAGCCGTACCAATATTCCCATACAAATCAATATGAAGTAATTGTAGAAACTTGGTTGTGGAAATTTTACTTTTGAGCTTAAAACTACTTTTAACTAATTTGTTCTTTTGACAAGTGTCACATAAGCCAAGACTTTCAAAATTCAATTTGGGTAGTCTTTTTACATGTTGGTTTTTGTATATCTTTTGTAAATTTTTGTATTCAATATGTCCAAGTCGCCGATGCTATAAACTTGTTAAATCATTATTGGCGACAAGACAAGAAATATTTTGACTAACCAAATCACTTGTGCAAATTTTGTAAAGATTGCCTTTTCTATTTTCTTCACAAATAATTTTATCATTTTTGAGAATAAGACATTTTTCTTTATTGAAAATAACATCATAATTTGAATCACAAAGTTGGCTAACACTTACCAAATTGAACTTAATCCCTTCAACTAATAAAATATTACTAAAAGAGAAAGAAGAGTTATCAATTTCTCCATTTCCAAGGATTCTTCCCTTGCCATTCCCGAACATAACCATGCATTCTTCTTGGAGCTTGATGTTGGTAAAACGTTCTCTCCTTCCGGTCATTGTTCAGTGTGAGTGTTGCATGTATTTTAGGTCATATTTATGGCTATAATTGTTTATAAATATGCAATAACTCATATGAAATGGTATATATTTGCTCTTTGTGGAAAAGGTATTACGCTTTGGTTGTTTTGTAGGAATTTAACGATTTTGGAGTGATTTTGTGACAAATACGAGCATTGCGACCTAGAATCATCCAGAATCGAGCGATTACACCCAATTGGAAGCCAACTATATGGAGTATAGAGTCATAGTGATGAGTCGTGTGCCAAAAGAAGCATGGATGATCAAACAATGAGGGGATTCATAAGAAAAATCCATTCCAGACGTGTTTAGAACTTCCAGCACTGGCAGGGTTTAGTATTTTGGCTATAACGCTCTCTAAAAAATTGATATGGAGCTGATTCAAGCGACTATGGAAAGCTAAGAGAGAGAGCTATAACTCTTATGAAGACCTCAGAAGCAAATTCGCAGGTTGGGGTGAAGCACGGCCCGTGCGTCGACGCATAATCCGGTCCTACGTACCTGAAGACTTCGAGCATACCCACGGAATCACGCATGGGCAGGGCGTGCATGGGGCGCACGACCCGTGCATCCTTGCAAAAAACTCCAAAATCTGACAGCACATTGACCTAAGCTTCTAAGGGGTATAAATACCACTTTTGGGGGCACACACCAGCGGGAGAAAAGGTCTGGAATAGACCCAAGAACACAAGAAATAGCACAACTTCATCAAGGAAGAATCAAGGGAAGAATCGGGTCGAATCAGAGCTTAAGGATCGAAGATTTATCGAGAGATTGTCTATTTTCACTAAGTTTCTCATTCTTTGTGCTTTAATCTTTCATTTTAGCTTGTCGTGAATATGAACAATTTGTCTATGAGTTGTTTATTTGTAATGAGTAACTAAACTTCTTGTGATTTCTGGGTTTTGGAAGTAGATTAATTGAACTCTTGTTGATTGTTTTAATCTTAATTGAAGTCATTGTCTTGAAGCCTATTTGAGTACTATGTTCTTATTCTTGTTTTATCATTTGGCCAATGATTTAGCATGTTTGATATATTGATTCATAATTCGAGAGATGAGTTTTAATATTAGATCTTGAGTATCTGACATGAATATTTGCATAATCGATAGGTTTGTTAATATTTGTGAGGATATTTGATCTTTTTTGCATTTGGGAGTTGTGTATCTTATATTGAGTAGAGATGCTAGCATAGATATTTCAATCTACACATTATATACATCTCGAGAGGGAGGATAAAATACCGTTGTGATCTTCTTATGGGTGTATTGATAATAACTTTGGCTTTGATTAAATCGTAAAACAAGAGTATTATTAATTGAAACCATAACCCGGGAATCCATTTCATTCCCTTGATAATTCCATTATTATTTTCATCTCGTGTTTTTGTGGTTATTCTTGTCTTTACTTCCACAACAATCATCCAACTACGATCGCCTAAATAAAAATAAGACTATTATGTTCTCAATACTTAGCGCACAAATTTATTAGTCTCCATGGGTACGACCTTGCTTACCCTATTCTGTAAACTACACTGTACACTTGCGGTGAAGCAATAAATAAGGCGAACAAGTTTTTGGCGCCGTTTCCGGGGACTAATACAATTTTTGGTGCTAATATTGCGATAGATAGAACTATTTTTAATTTAGACAATTTATTTTTTTATTTCATTTTTCTTTTGTAAATTCTACTTCTACAATGTTTGATTTGTTTCTTTGAGTTGGTGCAGGTAATACACGAACACTCGCTCGGATGGAGAAAGTCAATTACTTCATTAAATTCTTTCAGTTATTGGAATAATCCTACTCTCACGTGCTATTATCCAGATTGGGGGAATCACGAAGATTTTTTATATGATAACACGGAGAATGTGAATCAACTGCCATCAAGCTTCAATTTAAGGAATGGATTTACTAATGCGGAAGGTAAACCATCTTTAGAAGAAGCCCTCACCTCGTTAATGAGTCAAACAAGTTTGTTCATGAGCGATACGAGGGACCACTTTACACTTGATGAAGCAAATAAGGACAAGATAGAGTTACAACTGACACAATTGACCAATACAATGAGCTCACAAATGAAAAATATTAAGACTCAAACTAGCCTATTAACCGAGATCTTTGGTGGAAAGCAACAAAAGAGCCGCTTCCGAGCACCACCAAGTCAACTCAAAGGAAAAAAGTAGTGCCATTCATCTAAGGAATGGTACCGAATACAAGGAGTCGAAGATCCTGGAAAAGCCAGAAAGTTCGGAACCAAACACGGACTATGTGTCTATGCACTTTCAACCTGTGTGTGGTGCCGAAACGGAGAAGAAATAGGACAAGGAACATATGAATCGTATGTGCGCTTGGCGATCGTGCAAATGCCATAAGAAAATCATTCCAGAATGAGACGAGCACGGACTATGCGTATGCACATGGACAACATGAGTATAACCCAGATCAAAGTGTTCCAACACCAGAACTCCAATACTTGCTTGGAAATCCCAATTATGCATTACTAAATGCAAACAATGCAAAAACGGTTCTTGAACAAGACCCAAAGCAGCTAATATATGCATTCAAAGGTAGTATGATTCGAAATTAATAGGCGTCAAGATAAAGACGTTTATATAGCGCTTGTTGGGAGGCAACCCAACGGTTTGTTGTGTAATTCTTATATTTTCTTTTTCTAGGAAGGATTTCTATTTTTATTTAAAAAAACTGAAATCACTTCGCAGACATGCACCGGCATCCTGTATGCAAACGCACGACCCGTGCGTGCCTGCAAAGTTTGTGGGGGTCCTTACGGCCTGATGCACGAGCAGGTCATGCGTCGACGCATGGCCCGTGCTTCTGTCCACTGAGTGGAAATAAGATCGTGCCCAAGATTGTATTTTCTTAAAGTTAAACACCTTCTCCCATCCCTTAAGCAAGAAATTCGCCCCTCTTGCAAATTTTCGAAAAATTCTTTAAGAATTTCATGTTTTTGTTTGAATTTATCGTAGAATATGTAATGATGATCATTTATGGTGCATGCTATGATCAATTTGCCATGATTTATTTGAATTTTTCTATGAGGCATTTTGTCAAACACCATGAGCATGATGAATATGTGAATAATTGTGTTGGGCATTGATGTTTAAGGTGTTAATGACTGTGATTCTCTACAATTACATTGATGTTGAATTATGGGGCTTAATTTTTGAATGAAATTGTAGGGAGGAGACATTATGCTTGATATGAATTATTTGACTTGAATTCATCATATTCTTGATTGTACTTGGTCTATTCGGAATCGCATATATGCTGTTGCCAGGTACAAAACTTGAAGCCATGGTGAAAGAATAAGTCCTAGCGATAGGAGGAAACACCCAAGGAGGGCCACTATATGCCGCCACCCCCACAGTTTTATATGGAAATTCTATCTTCTCTTACGTGCGATATAATTTCATTTAAGTTTGGGGGAGGATAGTGTTTCGATATGAAAAGTGTGGATAAAAAAAATGCATTTTTTGTGTGTTTTCATATAGTTGCATATAGAGGATTTTAGGTTACATTTCCATTAGTAGCACGTTTACTACTTTAGTTTTTGTGTGATTGTGTTTGTGTGTGATGAGACTCATGCTTTATTTTGAAAATTTGTATTGGTTGGATTGGTATTGAGTATGAGTTGAATGAGCCATGAATAGATGACAATGAGCATGTGGATATTGATAACATGGTTATATGCTTTGAATTACGTATTTACAAGCCTGTGAGCTTTTGAGCCTTTACTTCTTGTATTTTATGCAGTCTTATTTGTGATTTGAGTGTATCATTCATGTTGTTAGAATTCTAGAACTTGCTCTGGTATCTTTGTCAAGGCCATATGTTGTATGCGAATTGTGAAAATGATTAAAGGCCATTTTTGTTAGCCCTTCAAGCCTTTTGCTTACCTAATGATGTTGAACTCCCTAGTTAGCCAACTTGAGCCTATTCAAGCCTTAACTTGATATATTTGTTACCCTACACTTGTGCATATAGTATTTGAGTAAAGTGATTGAATGAGGTTGAATGGGTGAAAATAAAAATCTTAGAAGATAATGTTAGAGTTGGTTAATGGGAACAAAAGAGGAAGAAAAAGGAGATATGAAATGTTGAAAATTTATATAAGAGTCGGAAAAAATCGGCTTTATGAATGAGTTTTCTTTGAATGAACTTGGAGGTTAAGAATTGTAATGTGAATGGTTGAGTTTACAAAAGAAAGGGGATGGGGATAAGAAGAGTTGGTGAAAATGAGAGATGATTTGAGTAGCATATTGAGCTTTAATGTAGATGATTTATATGCTCACCTGTCTATACGCTTGAGTTTGTGTCACTCTATCCATATTTTCCTACCCTAACCAAAGAGCCTTCATTACAACCAAAAGAAAAAGTCCTTTTTGATTCACAAATTGCATACATTCGAGTGGAGGAGATATGAGACGATTTGCAATCATATGGTAATTCTACAACATTGAATTGATTTGAGCGTAAACACGTCCTATATTCATTCGAGATGAGAGTATACACTTGATCTTTGTGAGGCGTAATCCATATCATTTACCATGGTTTCTTTGATTTGTGCTCTATGTTAAATGTTTGGGGCTTGATTGACTCGTTACTTGATACCTATGATGAACAATACGAATTTTATGGAGTTGTTGTGCGTTCTAGTTTTCATTACTCCCGCTTATGTTTTGTCTTGTTTTAAAAGTGTTGACCGACTGGGTCAACGTTTAAGTTTTAGGGTTTCTTCAATGTGAGTTTTGCATGTATTTTATGGCATATTTATGGCTATAATTGTTTATAAACATGCAATAACTCATATGAAATGGTATATATTCGCTCTTTGTGGAAAATGTATTACGCTTTGCTTGTTTTGTAGGAATTTAATGATATTTGGAGTGATTTTGTGACAAATACGAGCATTGCGACCTAGAATCATCAAGAATCGAGCGATTACACCCAATTGGAAGCCAACTATATGGAGTCTAAAGTCATAGTGATGAGTTGTGTGCCAAAAGAAGCATGGATGATCAAACAACAAGGGGATTCATAAGAAAAATCCATTCCAGACGCGTTTGGAACTTCCGGCACTGGCATGGTTTAGTATTTTGGCTATAACTCTTTTCAAAATTGATATTGAGCTGATTCAAGCGGCTATGGAAAGCTAAGAGAGACGGTTATAACTCTCACGATGCACGACCCAGTTGTGCGTACCTGAAGACTTCGAGCATACCTACGGCATCACGCACGGGCAGGGCATGCGTGGGGCGAATGACCGGTGCATCCTTGCACGAAACTCCAAAATTTGACAGCAGATTGACCTAGGCTTCTAAGGGGTATAAATAGCTCAAGAACACAAGAAATCGCTCAACTTCATCCAGGAAGAATCAAGGGAAGAATCGGGTTGAATCGGAGCTTAAGGATCGAAGATTTATCGAGAGATTATCTACTTTCCTTAAGTTTTCTCATTCTTTGTGCTTTAATCTTTCATTTTAGCTTGTCATGAATATGAACAATTTGTCTATGAGTTGTTTATTTGTAATGAGTAGCTAAACTTCTTGTGATTTCCAGGTTTTGGAAGTAGATTAATTGAACTTTTGATTGTTTTAATCTTAATTGAAGTTATTGTCTTTAAGCCGATTTGAGTACTTTGTTCTTATTCTTGTTTTATCATTTGGCCAATGATTTAGCATGTTTGATATATTGATTCATAATTCGAGAGATGAGTTTCAATATTAGATCTTGAGTACTTGACATGAATATTTGCATAATCGAGAGGTTTGTGAATATTTGTGAGGATATTTGATCTTTTGTGCATTTGGGAGTTGTGTATCTTATGTTGAGTAGAGATGCTAGCATAGATATTTCAATCTACACTTTATATACATCTCGAGAGGGAGGATAAAATACCGTTGTGATCGTCTTTATAGGTGAATTGATAATAACTTTGGCTTTGATTGAATCATAAAACAAGAGTAATATTAATTGAATCCATAACCCGGGAATCCATTTTATTCCCTTCATAATTCCATTATTATTTTCATCTTGTGTTTTTGTGGTTATTCTTGTCTTTACTTCCAGAACAATCATCCAACTACGATCGCCTAAATAAAAATAAGAATATTACGATCTCAATACTTAATTGACAAATTTATTAGTCTTCGTGGATACGACCTTGCTTACCCCATTCTATAACTACACTGTACACTTGCGGTGAAGCTAAAATTAAGGCGAACAGTCATATGGCATGAACACCCGCTGTCCACGAGCCAATTTGAATCTTCCGGGGGTTAGTCTTGAGACCTTTGGGTCTCCAAAAATGACTAAAGATATTTGTCAATTTACAATCATTTGCATAGAGTCCATATTTACCCCAATAAAAATAAGTAATAACGTTAGGACTACTAGCACGTGTGAGAGTCGGAGCTTGGTCATGTTTCTTAGAAACATTTTGAAATGGTCTAGTTTTGAATGCTCACTTCTTTGTGCTCCAAGGATTTTTGTAACTTTATCCGTGCTTAAATTAAAACGTTGCACATCCTTTTTCAAAATTTCAATCTCTTTTGTGAGTATTTATTTTTCGGAATCAAGAGTATGCATTTTAGTAAGAGTAATAAGCAAGATCATGATCAAGAGATTCATAAGAAGTAAATAATTTTTCTTTTTCTAATTTAAGCTCTTTATACTCCTTTTTCAAAAGTTTGTACTTGCAAATCATATCTCTGAATTCATTTTGCAACTCATCATAATCACATTGCAATCCATCAACTAAAGAAGAAGATGGAGAATTAGATCGTACCTCATTGTTTTCATTGTCTATGACCATGAGATCATGCTCGGCTTCCTATTCCTCATCGGATGTGGCAAGGAGCTCATCTCATGTTTTAGCTTCTGCATTTAGAGCTTTTTTCTTGGGAAAAACAACTTTTTCTTCTTTTGCTCCTCCTCCGCTAATTTCAGGCAATCGGCTATGTAGTGCTCAGGTTTCCCGCATTTGAAACACAAGTTGTCTCTCGACTTTCTTGCCTTATTTTTACTTATAAGTTTGGCAAATATTCGGACAACGACGGTCGTATCCTCATCATCTTCAACACTAACATAATATGAACTATTAGAAGAAGATGCTAAGCTGTTAGGAATAAATTGCATACCCGATTGAGAGGTGGATGGTTCAGAATTTTTTCTCTCTTTGAGATAGACTTCGTAGATGAGAAGATTTCCAATGAGCTCGTCAAACTTGAGAGTTTCGAGATTTTGAGCTTCTGTAATTGCCATCACCTTTTCGGACCAAGAACTGGGGAGAGCATTTAAGACCTTAGTTACCTTGTCTTCTTCGGAGATGACTTTCCCAAGTGCCACAAGAGGATTGACTATGTTGTCAAGCCTTTCCACAATTTTTGAAATATTTTCACCCTCAAGCATGATGAAGTTTTCAAAGTCTTTAACAAGCATGGTTTTCCTTGCTTGTTTTACTTTCTTTGTGCCTCCATAGATAGTTTCCAATATTTTCCAAACTTCATGTGCAGACTTTATGCCTCTAATACGATTATACTTGGTGGCGGTAAGAGAGCAATGCAAAATATTTAATGCCTTACGTTTAGAGAGAATGACTTCTTGTCATTATCGTCAAATTCCTTGAAACTCTTGAGGGTCGTGTTTCCATCTTCCAATTTCTTGGTTGGTTGATCTATCCCTTCAATAAACGCATTACAAATATCAAACTCGCACCCTTATAGAAAGCACTTCATTCCGTCTTTCCGAAAGGCATAGTTGTTGGTGTTGAATAATGGTGGCTTGTTGGTAGAGGCGCCGGTGGTGAGGTAACTTTCATTCGTAGCCATGGATCTTTCATCTTTACTCGCAATGAAGAACGAGCTTGCCAAATAGTTTTTTTTTTTGATACCACTTGTTACTCCAAGTGGCTACGATAATCTAGAGGCGGGTGAATAGGTTACCCCAATTTTCTAATTTTCGCCCTCATTTTCGAATGTAAGAATGTTAACACAAATGAAAATACGGGAAAGTAAACAACACTCGATGATTTATAGAGGTTCACCCCACCTAGGGCCTAATCTTCTATCACCTCAGTATGTCTGGAATGGATTTTAAAAAAGAAACAAGTTTATTAATAGATACCGAACTATTACAACCTTTACCTTGAAGAACACCTCACTCTTCTTACAACACCACCTATGAAGATTACCACAATCTTCTTACACCAATGAAGAGTACCACACTCTTGAACACCTAAAATCACCCAAGTGTGCTCTTACCACAAGAACACTAACAAGGATGTCTTATTTTGGATGATTGAAAAATAATTCAAAATTACAACTGAAATGAAGTATACAACTTTGAAAGGCAAAAGTGTAATCAAGAATCAAGCCTAGTACTCAAGATGTGCAAGTGAAAGACTTAGACTAAATACAACAAGAATATGAAAGTGAAGAACAAGAAGTTTGCTTGTATTTGTATTGCTTGTGTTGTTATCTATTGTTGCTTCAATCCTTCATCTATATATATGAGAGGTCTTGAATTTGGTTTTGAGACATAGGCTCCTCCTTGGAGATTCAAATCTGTAAAAGAATGCAAATTAAATCGATGTTACAGTTGTTAGAATCAATCCCTTAAAATCATGAAAAGTTGTCTATTGTGCAATGGATAGTTTGCTGATAAAACCTAGGTGGATCGGTCTAGGGGCCCTTCGACCGGTTGACCAAGGGTTCGACCGTTTGGCCCCTACTTGGAGCGTTCACCCTTGTTAAAACATGAGACAGAAGCTGTTTTGTTCAAAACAAATTGATTCAGGCACCGGTCTAGGCCGACCTCCAATATATTTCCTTTTGTGTCTTTTCTGTTTCAGAAATCAAACTTTCAGGCACGGGTAGCCCTCTAGGGTGACCGGTTGGCCTCGAAACAGAAGTGTTGTCCAATTTTTGTAAAAAATAAACTTCAAGAAATACTCCGAAAAATTAGTAAAAATAATTTAAATCGATTAGGAGTATTTGGACAACATTTAGGGATATTATTTTGGTGAAAAAACTCAATTAAATAAAATCATCAAAATTACGATAAAAATATTTATCTAACAAATATTCCTCCTCCTTATCCAAACCTTTAGCCAAGATATGAACGGTTGATTCAGCTGTAGGAGATTCAACTACAAGCGTATCATCAGCCTTCACAACTGACTTCTCTTCGTCTCTCAAGCCAGTAGTGGCGTGAGTCTTCTGCTTCTTAGCAGTTGCCTTCCGGAGCGCAGCTGTTCTTCGCTTCTCAATTACCTTGGGGGCAACGAGAGATGGTTCAGGAGAGGTTACAGGGACGCTGCCTCTTCAGGAATATGTTCAGTTAATTCCCCCTCAGATGCGCCTTTCTTCTCGGCATGCGCATTTTTCTGAGAAGCTGATAAGTCCACCTTAACCAGTCTTTTATTTGCATGGAAAGGCTTCCCGTTGCGAAGGGGCAAACCTTTCTTCTCCAGCAGAGACCCTAGGACCATCCAATAGCCCAGGGTGTTATTTAATTTTCCATCCTCAAGCTTAACGTTCTGGACGTTCTGGCATAATTTGTCAAAGAAGAACTCGCTACAGTTCACCTTCAATTCATTAACGATTGCAGCCATCACGGTCACCTTCAATTTTGAAAATCTTTTGCTCCTTATCCTTATCGCTTTTGTCTTGAGATGTATTTCTTAAAATGGATAGTTCAATTTGACCGAAAAAACTTGTTTCATTTAAAATTCGCCCTCTTAAAATTGTTTTGGTTTGTAAGTATCAAAAAGGGGTAGTTTGTTAGATCAATGTTTTTATTTTGATTTTTATGATTTCATATAAATGAGTCTTATATCAAAACAATGTTTCCAAATTTTGCCCAAGTACTTCAATACATTTTAATTATTTTTTGAAGTACTTCTTGAACCTTATTTTTGACAAAATTGGACAACTTCTCTATGAAGAAGTCGATCGGTCTCCCTATAGGGAGATCGGTACATCAATGTTGTTAAAACAAGAAAACAAAAAGCAGAGAACTGAAACAAGTAGGGCGACAAGAGCGGGCCGTGCCTCGAATGTTTGAATTTTTGTTTTAAAACTATCTTTTCTCGAGAAAATAGTAACTATCCCCAACAACGGTCGCTCTATACAACGACCGGTCGCCTTAAATGTCATCCTGTGACAAGAACACTTTTCAAAAACTTTAGAATTCGAATTCTCAACATAGTAACCGGACCATATACCATTTTGACAGCAGAAACTATCTGTTGCAACAGACACTTCTCATGAAATTAAGGTTTTATCATTTGTTAACCATTTCTTGGAGTTGTTTGATCTTTCTTTTATAGAAATATTAAAATTAGGAGGAGCCTATGTTGGGTATTACATCTTGGATTTCTCCTATAAATACATGAAGGATTTAAGCATCAACCACAACACAAACATACAACACAACATGAAAAATCTCAGCAAAATCTATTGTTCTTCACTTTCAACTTTCTTTTTGTATTAGCCTCAGCTTATCACTTTCACATATTGCTTATTAGGCTTTCCTTCTTGATTACACTTGCACTTTTGAGTTGTAATATTTTTATTCATAGTGTAATATTGATTGTATTTTGTAAATTCATCCAAAACATGAACTACTTCTTGAGTGTTCTTGTGGTAAGAACACACTTGGTTGATTCATAGGTGTTGAAGAGTTTTGTGCTTCTCATAGAGGTCAGAAGAGTGTGGTGCTCTTCTAAGTTGGTGTTGTAAGAAGAGTGTGGTGCTCTTCAAGGTAAATCTTTGTAATTGTTCGATATCAATAAAAGTTTTCCTTTTGAAATCCATTCGGACATACTGAGTGGTAGAGCACGTAGGCCCTAAGTGGGTTGAAGCTCTAAAAATCATTATGTGTTAATTTATTATTCTGCACTTCTATTCTTTATCTTTTTCATATTCAAAAAAAGGGCACAAATCCGAACACCAAGAAAATCTATTCATACCCCCTCTAGATTTTCGTAACCACTTGGGCTAGCAAGTGGTATCAAAGTCAAACTCATTGGCAAGCTCATTTCTCATTGCGAGTGAAGAGGAAAAATCTATGGCTACAAACAAAAGCGACCTCACCACTGGCGCCTCAACAAACAAACCACCACTATTCGACACCAACAACTACGCCTTATGGAAAGACCTATGGAATGCTTCTTACAAGATTGCAGGTTCGATATTTGGAACATGGTTATTGAGGGAGTAGCTCAACCAACAAATAAATTGGAGGATGGAACTTTACCTCCAAAACATTTCGAAAATTTGCCAAATTTGCCAACAAAAATAAGGCAAGAAAGGCAAGAGACAACTCGTGCTTTAAATGCAGAAAATTCGGGAACTTTATAGCCAATTATTCTGAAATGGCGGAGGGGGAATAAAAGAAGAAAAAGGCTTTTCTAAAAACAAAGCTATCAATGCGGATGTGAAAATGTGGGATGATCTTCTTGCAACATCCGATGATGAAGAGGAAACCAAACATGGTCTCATGTCCATAAATAATGAAGAAGATGAGTACGATCTACTCTTACTCGTCCTCTCTAATTGATGAACTTCAAGTGATTATGATAATTTGCAAAATGAGTTTAGAGATATGATTTGCAAATAAAAGAGTTTGAAAAAGGAGTTTAAAGAGTCAAAATTAGAAAAAGATAAGTTATTTATTTCTTATGAATATCTTGATCATGCTCATTTAATTACTCTTGCTAAAGTCAAATGTCTTGATTCCGAAAATCAATTGCTCACTAAAGAAATAGAAATTTGAAAAAGGATGTGCAACGTTTGAACTTGAATACCGATAAGGACAAAAAAATTCTTGGTGTTCAAAGAAGTGAGCAATCTTAAACTAGGACTCAGTTACAAACCTTTTCAAATCGATTTCAAGAAAAATTAACAAGTTCCAACTTTCATTCATGGTAGCACTCCTAGAATAATTACTTGTTTTTATTGTGGTAAAAATGGACATCTTTCTAGCGATTATAAAATTAGAAATAGTAGTAGTCATTATTGGAGACCCAAAGGTCTCAATTCCAACCCCCATGGACCCAAAACTCTAGGGTACCTAAAAATAATTTATTTGTAGGTACTAGGGAATCACAATCATGAAGGATTCCAAATGGCTCGTGGACAACGGATGTTCGTGCCATATGATCAGAAGAGAACAATTTTTTACCAACATCAAGCTCCAAGAAGAAGGAATGGTCATGTTCGGGGATGGCAAAGGCACAATCCTTGGCAATGAAGACGTTGGTAATTCTCCCTTCTCTTTACATGATGTTTTATTAGTACATAGGCTTGAGTTCAATTTGATAAGTGTAAGCCAATTTTGTGATTTAAATTATGATGTTTTTCTTAATCAAGGGATATGCTCATAATTGTTTGGCTCTGAGAACTCCTCAACAAAATGGTGTAGCCGAAAGGAAAAATCGGACGTCACAAGAACAAAGTCGGTCTATGCTCAATGAAATTTTCCTTCCAAAATATGTTTAGGCCAAATCTGTAAACACCACTTGCTATATCATAAACTGGGTATATGTTTGTCACAAGTTAAATAAAATTCCATATGAGCTTTGGGAAGGAAAAACACCAAATAGTAGTTATTTCAAAATAATTGGTTGCAAGTGTTTTATTTTGAACACTAAAGATCAATTGGATAAACTCGATACTAATTTTGATGAAGGGATATTTATGGGGTACTCGACTAAGAGCAAGGCATATCAGTTTATAATAAGACAAGCTTGGTGGTCGAAGAGTCTATTCACGTCAAATTCAATGAAGCCTCCAGAGTTGAAAGAATCCCGATGATAGTGATGAAGAAGATGAAGTTGGCCAAATTATTCCAAGTGACCAACCTTCTACCTCAAATGATCAACCTTCTATCTCAAATGATAATCCTTTTACCTCAAATGTTCAACAAAAGGATAAAGGTGTTATTTTGGATCTTCCCGTTGCTCTAAAATTCAAAGAAGATCATGCAAAAGATCTCATAAGTGGGGATCCATTTGATAAGGTAATGACTAGAAGGAAATTTGCCGAAAAAGCTTTAATATCTCAAAATGAGCCAAAGAATGTTAAAGAAGCCATAGAAGATGAAGATTGCTTTCTAAAAATGCAAGAAGGGCTTAATCAATTTGATAGGAATGATGTTTGGGAACTTGTGCCTTGTCCTCCATCACATACTATCACCGACACAAAATGGGTATTCTGGAACAAACTCGATGATCAAGGCAATATCATCCGTAAAAAAGCAAGGTTAGTAGCTCAAGGTTATTATCAAGAAGAAGGTATTGACTATGATGGAACTTTTGCACCCGTAGCACGTTTAGAGGCTATTCGTATTTTACTTGCTTATTCTTGTTTCAAAAATTTTAAACTTTACCAAATGGTCATTAAATGCTGCTTTTACAATAGTTGTATTCAGGAAGTCTATGTTAAACAACCTCCAGGGTTTGAAAAGTTTATAGACCAAATGATGTCTATAAACTCAAAAAGGCTTTATATGGTTTAAAATAAACACCCCGACCTTCATATGATAGACTTAGTTCATTTCTTTTACAAAATAGTTTTACTAGAGGTAAAGTTGATACAACTCTCTTTGTTTTCGAAAAAGGTCAAGATAGTCTCAATTTATGTTCATGATATCATTTTTGGTGCTACTAATGAATCTCTTTACAAGAAATTTTCCAAGTTGATGCAAGGTGAATTTGAGATGAGTATGATGTGAGAACTCCATTTTTTCCTTGGACTTCTTGTAAAAAAATGCCAAGAAAGTATTTATATATGTCAATCAAAATACACCAAAGAACTTCTAAAGAAGTTCGGGATTGAAGAAGGAAGAATCAAGGCAACTCCTATGGCAACAAATATCAAACTTGACAAAGTGAAAAAAGGTAAGCCAGATTGATGAATCAAAGTATCAAGGTATGATTGGTAGTTTAGTTTACTTAACAAAGTGAGTAGACTAAATATTCTTCATTCTGTATGTTTATGTGCTCAATTTCAAAGCAATCCCAAAAAATCTCATTTAAGTGCGGTCAAACGTATTTTTCGATATTTAAAAGGCATTATTTCTTATGGCTTGTTTTATCCAAAGATGAAAATTTTTCTTTAAAAGGATATAGTGACTCGGATTATGCCGGTAACATTGAAGATCAAAAAAGTACTTTTGGCTTACGTCAATTTTTAGGCGATTGCCTAGTCATGATTTTCAAAGAAACAAAATTATGTATCTTTATCAACGGCTGAATCCGAATACAACTCCGTGGCATTTTATTGTACACGATTATTTAGGATGAAACAAACCTTAGCGGATTATAGATGTTCTTTCGAAAAATGTTTCAATTTTTTGTGACAATACTTCCGCTATAAATATTTCTCAAAATCTGGTTCATCATAATCAAACCAAAAATATTGTGGTTTGACATCACTTTCTAAGGGATTGTGTTTCAAAACAAAAATTGAGATGTGTTTTGTTAATGCGAAAGATCAACTCATGAGATATTTTTAAAAACCATTAGCCACTTAGTCTTTCACTTCATTTCAAGCTCGTTTAGGCATAATGCATATTGAATAAGGTCTATATTTATATTTTTTTAAAACTTTGGGGTGAAAAATCACATTTTTAAAACTGAAATTCGGACATAAGAATTGCACTAAAGTAGGGATGAGTCGCTGTAGAGAGGGCCAATTTCTTCGTCTCCCCCCCAACAAAGGTGGTCGCCCTATGTCTTTGCATTTTTATTAAAACCGTCTGTCCTCCTTATTCATTTTATTTTTTTAACTTTCACACCCTTTAGATGCGGAAAACCCGGACAATATGTTGTCGTATGTCCAAAAGAGAAAGGAGAACAAAGGAAAAAAAGGCACTTTTACAAAGCCTTAAATGCCAAAGCCAAATCAAAAACATAGGATGAGCTTAACCAACATCCGATGATGAAGAAGGCTGAGCAATGTCGAATTGGCATCAAAGAAGACAATGATTTACGCTCTAATTCTTCCATCTCTTTCACTAATGAATTGCAAGGTGATTTTGATGAGCTTCAAAATGAATTCCAAAGCATGCTTTTTAGAAACAAAAATTTGAAAAAGGAATTCAACACCTTGAAAAATGAAAAAGATAGTTTACTTATTTCATATGAATCACTTGATTGTGCTCATACTACTACACTAGAAAAGGTTAAAACTCTTGAAAAAGAAAATGAATCTCTAGTTAAGGATATTGATTGCATGAAAAATGATATTATGAAGTTTAACTTGAGTACAGATAAAATGACCAAAATTCTTGATGTTCAACGTTGTGATCATTTGAAACTAGGACTTGGTTATAAGCCAAATGTTATCAATGATATGGAAAAGAACCAAGTACCTACTGATGTGAATCATTATGCTTCCAAAAATATTACTGGTTTTTATTGTGGTAAATGTGGTCACAAAACAAATATGTGTCGGGCTAGAAATAGCTCAAATTATTATTGGAGACCTAAAAGTCTCAATGCTAATCCCAAAGGACCCAAACACTTGAGGATACCACAAGATAATTTCATGTTACATACTCGGCGTAATAATAGTCAAAGGAAATTCAAATCATCAAATAGACAACAAATGTTTGCGCCATATGATCAAATGAGAAGATATTATCAACAAAATCATTTCTCAAGAAGAAGGTATAATCATCAATGGGAAAGACACAACCCTTGGCAATGACGATATTGGTATCTCTTATCATCTTCTTGAATTTTGTATATTCTTTGAGTCATTAATATTTATTGAGAATATTCTTAAATTTTTGTCAAATTCTCTTTTCTAAATGTTTTTCAAAGAGTGAGGTCTCGATTGTAATTTCTCGATTTTTATATTTCAAAGAAGACCTCATATAGCTTTTCTGTAAGTTAGAACTTACATGTTTTATCAAACTCTTGTTGGTTCTTACAAAAGCATAGTATGTGCTACTTGTCTAATTTGTAAATTAGTTTATATCAACATTGTCAATATTATCCTAGTACTACTAAACTCTTGTGCAAGAATTTTTCTTAAGACCTTGTAGGAGATATTTTGGTGTTAAAGGACAAAGGATCATAGATAGATCAATGCTTTTCTACATCAAATTGGACAAGACTGATAATGGTAAATTCTTCGACAAACAAAATCGAGGTATGTCCATCATTTTATCTTACTACTCATAGACATGATATTCTTCATGTCGTATGCCTATGTGCTCGATTTCAAAGAAATACCAAAGAATCTCATTTAAGTGTCTTTGAAAGAATTTTTCGATATTTGAAAAGCACAATTTCTTATGGTTTGTTTTATCCAAAGAATGAAAATTTTTCTTTAAAAGGATATAGTGATTCGTATTATGCGGGAAACATTGATGATCATAAGAGTACTTCCGGATCATGTCAATTTTTAGGCGATTGCTTGGTTTTCAAAGAAACAAAATTGTGTATCTTTATCAACGGTTGAAGCCAAATACATTTCAGCGGCCTTTTTTGTACTCAACCTCTTTGTATGAAACAAACTGTAGCGGATTACAAATGCTCTTTAAAAAATATTCCTATTTTTTGTGACAATACGCCCACTATAAACATTGCTCAAAATCTGGTTCATCATAGCTGAACAAAACATATTGAGGTTTAACACCATTTTCTAAAGGATTGTGTTTCTAAACGCAAAATTGAGAAGTGTTTTGTTCCGTCTCAAGATCAACTCGCAGATATTTTTACAAAACCTTTGGCCGCTGAGTCTTTTACTTCAATTTGAGCTCGTTTAGGCATAATGCATATCGAATAAGTTCTATGATTGCATTTTGTGCATTTTTAAAACTTAGGGGTGAAAAATCGTATTTTAATCTTGAAAATTGGACAAAACTAGGCGAAGAACAAGCACCGATCGACCAAGAGGTTGATCGGTTGACCTTTTCGGGAGTGGTCACCCTCTTGGTCGACCACATCTCCTTTCTATGGCGATCATATATTGCATTTTGTTCTCACGTTGGTTTATTTTCAAACTTAACACCCTTTCGCCCAATTCACACACTTATCACTCAAAATGATTTTCTCTTGCAATTTTTACTATATTGGGCTTATATAATGTATATATTTTCCATAGTATTCATCTTTCACAATCATTGGTAAGTTTCATTCCCTCTTAATCTCAATTGGGTTGAACCCTTGAGAACTATGTTGGTACTAGATGAATTTTTGTAATTCTTGTATTTATATGATGAGGACTGTGTATTATGATGACATATGATTGTAGAATTATGATTGGTGTTGATTTTTTGGGCACGGTTACATTTACCTATGTCATATACAACTTTGATTTTATCATATGCATGCCAAGTGTTTGATAAAATGCCTCAATGAAAATTTCATCCTTTGCGCGACTCTCTCGATTTCCGTTGACTTATATCTTCATGGAGATCATGTTTTATCCATCAAATGAGCTTCTGTATACTTTCTCCTAATGATTTTCCTTACATTTTGGAATTCTATGTTTTTCCCTATATGGCATGATATTGATATGTTTCAATACGCACTTTGATGTCTATTTATGATTTTTTTTATCGTGCTATTAGTCTTTTTGATGATTCCAAAGGGAGAGAAAAATAGATGAGCTCATACGCTTATGTTTATATCAATTGAGCTAGAAAAAGCTTGCAGAAAAAGCTAAAAGTTGTGGATGAAAAATCTATAAGTTGTGAATGGATTTTGGACTAATGACTGCTAAATATAATATTGCTTATGACTAATGACTTATTTTTTGAAAGGGGGAGCTTTTAAGGTATTGAACATCAAGTCATATTTGCAAAAGTTGAGCTTTTAGCTTTTAGTTGATTACTTCCATGCTTATTTTTGTTTAGCATGTTGATTGGGGGAGCTTATATAAAATGGTTTAAAAAATCTTTGCTCCTATCCTTATGATTTTCATCATGAAAAATGGTGCTTAAAATGGATAGTTGATTTTGACCCATCAATCCCACAATTTAATGAAAAGTTGTCTGCAGCAACGGATAGTTTCTGCTGATAAAACCTTAAGGCGACCAGTCAACCACAAACAAGAAAAAGACGCGTTTGAAATATTTATACAAGGGTTGTCTGAGGGTGGACCGGTCGACCAAGCATTGGACCGGTCTCCATTGGGCTTGATCGATTCCCGTGATGAAACGGAGAGAGTCGGAAGAGAAACAAAACTCCAGGCACCGATGAACCTCCCTCCATAACACAATGGTTTCTTATCCGGTTTGTGCAACTTTCGGTATGGTTTGACCTATAGGGCGACCGGTCGATCTAAGTACAAAAAAGTTATCCGAATTTTGTCAAGAATAAAGTTCAAGAAATACTCCAAAACAATTAGTAAAAATCATTTAAATTGTTTGGAAGTATATGGACAACATTTGGGGACATTGTTTTGGTATAAAACTCAATTATATGAAATCATCAAAATTACGATAGAAACATTTATCTAACAAACTCCCCCTTTTTGATGATTACAAAACCAAAACAATTTTAGGAGACCGATTTTTAAAATGAAATACAATTTTAGCTATTTTCTCCAAATTGTTTGGTATTTCTTTTACAGATTTCACTCTTCTCGGAGGAGCCTGTGTTGGTATTCAAATGAAGGATCTCTCCTTTAAATACTTGAAGGCTTGAAAGATCAAGACACGACACATATATACAAAGCAACAAGAAAACAAAAAAAATTCCCTTATTCTTTATTGTCAACATTCTTGTTGTATTTAGCCTAAGTTTTACACTTGCACATCTTGAATATTAGGCTTCATTCTTGATTAAACTTGAACTTCGAAGTTGTATACTTCATTTGAGTTGTAATCTTGAATTGATTAAAATCATCCAAAACAAGAAATCCTTGTTAAGTGTTCTTGTGGTAAAAACACACTTGGTTGATTCTAGGTGTTGAAGAATTTGGTGCTCTTCATTAATCTATATAGGTGGTGTTATAAGAAGAGTGTGGTACTCTTTAAGGTAAAGGTTGTAATAGTTTGGTATTTATTAATATACTTTTTCCTTTTCCAAATCCATTCGAGCATACTAGGTGGTAGAGGATTAGGCCCTAGTAGGTTGAACCTCTATAAATCATTATTGATTTATTTTACGCACATCTATCTTTTTACCATCACCATAGTTGAAAAAGAGGGCAAAAATCTGAAAATCGGAAAATCTATTCACCCCCTCCCTCTAGATTTTCATAGCCACTTGGACTAACATCCACTAGCTTTCCTTCTACATCCATATCCATCTTGATGGAAGTGTTCATGCGGATCTTCTACAGTGACTTTTCTTCCATACCAAATTCCTTCATTAAATCCATGGTATACTTGGTTTGACTTATGAATGTACCATTTTCATTTGCTTGACTTGAAGACCTAAAAAGAAAGTCGGCTCTCCCATCATACTCATCTCAAACTTCCCTCGCATAAGGTTTTGGGAATTTGTCACACAACTCTTTGTTTGTGGACCGAAAGATAATGTCATCCACATATATTTGAACAAGCAAAATACTCTCTCCATCTTGAATTCTAAAAAGTGTTTTATTAACCTATCCTTTGGTAAATCCATTGTCTGTTTGGAATTGAGATAATGTATCATACCATGCTCTTGGTGCCTGTTTCAAACCATACAATGCTTTCTTGAGCTTGTAGAGTTTATCTCCAATAGTTTTCTGCTCAAAACTTAGAGGTTATTCTACATAGACTTCATATAAAAGTCCATTAAAATGCACTTTTCACGTCCATTTGATAGACTGCAAGGTTCTTGTGTGCAGCATACGCAATGTAGGTCATAAGGGTTGAGGTGTAAGGTTTAAAACGTGGGTTGAATAAACCTTACCAACTTTTCGATTTTAGTCCTTTTAAAATATATTCAGAGTTATCTCAAAGCGGCTAAGTCTTTGAGGGACAGCTAGGTTGGCTTACACAATAAAGTTACCCACTCAACAGACTCAACTGAGCTGTTGATAGTATAACTTAGATGTTTTCAGCTAACACTTAGAAATTTAGTTCATTTGGTTTTGTCCGCGGAAGACTTTTCACCACTTTGTAATTTTTAAGCACGTTTTTCAACACTTGTTTTTAGCAATGTTTATTATTAGTAGATTTAAGCAAGTTTAAATTTATCAACATTATAAAGTAAAGTAAGTAATAGAATATCTTTGAAAAGTAAATACACACAAGCGGTTTTATAGTGGTTCGAGGATGGGGTAATTCCTCTAGTCCACTCTTCTCCAACTCTGCGAGAATCCACTAACTTAAACTTGGTTACAAATAAGTTATCGATCAGAGACAACTTTGATCACACGGCTGCTTTGCTCACTGGTCTCGGCTTCTTCACAAGACAGTTGTCTTGTTACTTCATCCTCTTTCAAACCCTTAGACTTGAAAGCCCTCTAACAAGTTCAAAGGTTTTAATCTGAAACCTCACTACTTCTCCTTCAATCTTGGAGAGTAGACCCCTTTGTTCTTGAAAACGGTTTTTCCTCTTCAACCGATGAAATAATCTTTCCTTCACTAAGTGTGTTGGATTGAATTCCTTCGAAGTTACGCTTGAGGATTTCTTTGAAAAGCTTGAGAGATGATTGAAGGTTATTGTTTGATTGCTTGTATGTTTGTTCGTAGATTGGGTTGGTAACCTTCTCTCACTTGCTTCCTTAGCCTTTTATAGTGCACATTTGAAAAAATGTCCGTTGAAGAGATAGACATAATTTTCAAATCACACACGGAGGTTGTTAGGAAATTCATTTTGTAGATTTTTATGATACCATGTAAAACTTAAACTAGGAAGTTGGCACCCCATTTTCCTTGTAATTTGTATTGTAATAGTTAGGGCTGAGAAAGCTGAGTCAAGTCAGCTACGCCAAGAAATACAAGAAGTTAACCTGGAATTGGATTGAAGACTCTGATGTGTGTCAGCTATGTATGGCCTAGAAAGAAGTCAAGGACTCGACTGAAGGTGTGTCAGTTGAGGAACAACTGTAAGAAGAGTCAGTCAAGTCAACTTAAGGAAGCCAAGTCTCAAGTTGAAGTGACAGTTGAGTCGTTCAATGACTGGAAGCTGACTCAAGTCACCTGGGGTAAAGACAACGATCTAGTCAAGACAAGCCCGACTTAGATATGTTGATTAAAGTCAAGAATGTTACTAAGAATAGTAACATGTCAAAGTTGTCAGTGTAAAGTGTTAGTCCCGAGTTTTGTGCAAAAGGAATAAACGATGGAAACACCACACCGTGTGTCGAGATCTGCAATGTTTGCGAAGGCAAGTAATATGAGGAAATGTCAACATCAAGGATCGCAGACAAGACAAGCCAACGATCGTAAGTGACTTTTGAAATTAGCCGATCTCTTCAACGGTAAAATTTCAAAAGTGCACTATAAAAGGCCGAGGAATTTATTGAGAAAAGGTTACCTTGATTACACGAACCAAATAAAAGCAAGCAATATTCAAGCAATTAACTCCGCAAATATTCTCAAGTATATTCAAGTAAATCCTCAAGCCTGAAACTCGAAGAAAATCGATCCAACACAAAGCTGTGAAGGAAAGACAACTACAAATATGTTGAAGAGGAAACTTTTGAAGAATCAAAAGGGGTCTACTTTCCAAGGAGGATTGTAGGAAGGTTCAAGGTCGAACCAGTATCAAGTTATTGGAGGGCTTCGTGATCAAATCCAAGAGCTTGAGAAGTGAGCTAAAGTAGCAAGGCAGCTGCCCTGTGAAGAAGCTGAGTCGCAAGAGAAGCCAACTATGTGACCAAGGCTGTCTCGAGACTGTTCACCACGTTGTAAACTGATTTGTTACGTAGTGGATTCTTCCAGAAGTTGGAGAAGAGAGGATTAGAAGAATTACCCCATCTTCGAACCTCTATAAAAATTACTTGTGTCCTTTATTTTTCAGCAAATTACATTTCTGCATACTTACATTATATCTACTGATAAAACTCATATTTGCTATCCAACCGATTAATCACCAAGTGTTAAAACAAACTTAAAACAAATCAAAGGGTGTTAAGTCTTCCGCTGATAAAACCAACACAACCAAGTTAAAGTTCAGGTTAAATAGCCGAGTTATTCTATCAACAGCTCTATCGAGTCTGTTGAGTGGCTAACTCAGATGAATAACCAACTTAGCTGTCCCTCAAGGACACAACTGTTTGAGTTAACTCTGTTATAATTTTAAAAGGACTAAAATCGAAAAGTTGGTAAGGTTTATTCAACCTCCCCTTCTAAACCTTACTCACACCTCTTGGGACCTACAAGTGGTATCAGAGTGGTTGGTTCATTGAGCCTTCCGCACTAGTTACTGAATTAGATCTTTATCTTTTCAAAAAGTTTTTAAACCTTGCATTTTTCGAAATATTTCATTTTAAGCAAAGTTATTATCATGGAAGCAAATTTGACATGCATTTCTATGTTCACTGCTGAAGAATTTGATGATTGGAAAATTCGTATGCAGGCTCATCTATCTACTCCACACGATCAAATATGGCTTGTGATAGAGAATGGGCCACTGCAATATTGAAAGTGAACACGGCTGCAATAAGAGCAGCTGCAGCTGAAGGAGAGGAAGCTGCTGCTGAAGCAAGACCAGCCATGGTTGAAAAACCAAGGACTGAGTGGACAAATGAAGATAGGAAGAGATACAACTTGGACAATGTGGCCAAGGACATACACTATAAAACTTTGGACAAAGCAATGTTCAACAAAGTCAACTTGCAAATCAGCAAAAGAAATCTTGAATAAACAGACTTTAATTTGTGAAGGATCAGAACAAATTAAAGAAAATAAATTGTCTGTTGCTGTTCAAAATTTTGAAAAATTCAAAATGCTTGCAGGAGAAACCATGGATCAACTGGATGCCAGATTCACTGAAATCACAAATGAGCTTTTAGCTCTTGGGAAAGAATATACACAAAAGGAGATGTGTATGAAGATCTTAAGGAGCCTCCCAGCTGAATGGGAAATGAAGACTATGGCCCTGAGACATTTCATGAACCTCTCAGAAACATCTAACCATGAGCTATTCTCAGACCTCAAAGCCTAAGAGTTTGAGCTGAGAAGAAAAGAGCAAGAGGAGACAGTTGTACCCAAGACAACTGCACTGGTAGTCAATGATGGAAAGAGAGCTGAACCAAATGAAGCCATATACCAGGAGGAAATTGCCCTAATGGTTAAAAGATTCAACAAGTTCTTCAATAAGAACTATAAAAGAAACAAGGGTGAAACCTCCAGGAGACATTCAGCTCCCTCTAAGTTAAGGGAAGATAGGCCACCCAAGAGAGTTGAGCATCAAAGAGTTGAATATCAGAGAGCTGATAACCCAATAGAAAGATCTGATCAAAGAGCTGAGAACCTGTGTTGGAACTGCAGACAACCAGGACATTTTGCAGTTGATTGTTCCTATCCACCAGTAAACAAATATAGGAATGAAGAAGAAATAAAAGTCTTCAGAGAAAGAAGACAGGAAAAGAATAAAGCCATGTTGGTCTCTTTGAACTATTTGAGACAGCCAAGTCTAAAGAAGCAACAGACTTAGAGAGTAGTGAAGCTGACTACTCAAGTGACTCTGAAGAAGAGGCCATGATCTGCCTTATGGCTAAAGAACAAGATCAACCAGATCAAGAAGATGAGGTACACTCTAACTCATCTCATTCAGATTCAAGTGATAGTGATTGTGATACACACACTTCATCACCCACTGATCTTTATGATTCATTAGGCAAAATGATGAAAGATTTTGAATACATAAAATCCTCACACACAATTCTAAATGAGGAAAACATCCAGCTTAAAAGCCAAAACTCACAGCTGACTAAAGAGCTGAGTACTCTGAGTCATATAGTTGATGAGAACACTAAGCTAAAGGCTGAAAATGCCAATATCATATCAGAGTTAGCTGCTATAGAAAAGAGGGAAAAAGATCTCAAAAATGTGATTGCCTCATTTACAAAGGCATCCAAATCATTGGATGATCTTATCATGAGTCAAAACGAATATGGAGATAAAAAAGGCATTGGATTTAATTCCTTTGTGCACAGCCAAACTCCAAGAGTGACTTTGGAAAAAGGATCTTCAAGCAATGAAGCATCTCAAAAATCCAAAACACCAAATTTTGCACCCACATTCACTCCTAAGAACAATCACAAACAAACGGCCTTAGATATAAAGGGAAAGGAAAAACAACCGATTGAGTATCTTTGAGAGGACAACCGAGAAGAAATCCCCGAGTTCCTCAAAGAACTCCAAACAAAAAAATACTCTGCGAAAAGCAAACAGAACTACCCGAAACCCCATAAATTTCATCGAGAAATACATATAATGAGAATGGTAGAAACTATTCAAACCAAGTTGATTGGTACAATGTGAAATATCGGCAAAGAAGACCAATGGAATACAAGCCTAAATGGCAAAGACCTAAACCTCAAGAAATGTCATTCCAAAAGGGAAAAGAGCTATTATCAAAGCACACATATGCACCCAGGCACTACACTCAGAATCATCACAATTATCCCAAGAAAGCAATTGCTAAAACACACACATAGGCATACGGACAAAAAAAGCTTGATTGTATGAACCTAAAACCCCCAAGCAATTTCTTTGATGTGCACTATGATTATGGCACTGATAGATGTCAACCTCTTAGAGTCAAGTCCTTTGGCTATAGGTTTGTTGGATCATCTTATAGCAATAACCTCTCAGGACCCAGGCAAGTATGGGTACCTAAAAACTAATTTCCTTGATTGCATGTTCAAGGAACAACTGAGTGCCAAGGAACCTGGTACATGGATAGTGGTTGTTCCAGATATATGACAGGAAACAAGAAAAACCTATCAAGATTCAAGGATATTAGAGGTGCAAAAGTCATATTTGGAGGAAATGAAGCTCTAGGGGAAATCAAAGGTACATGATCTATCAAGAAGAATGGATTGGAAATCACAGATGTTGCTTATGTTGAAGGCCTCAACTTCAACCTGTTAAGCATCAGTCAACTTTGTGACAAAGGCTACAATGTTGGATTCAATATAGGAGTGTGCGGATCAAAGATGATGAATCAAGTGAAATAGTCTTTGCAAGGATGAAGACAAAGAATATGTATGTGGTCGATTGGTCTCTTGATACACCAAGCACTTGTCTGTTAGCAAAGAGCACAAATGAGTCAAGTTGGTTGTGGCGAAGAAGCTTAGTCACCGAACTTCAAGACAATCAACAAACTTGCAAGGAGTCATCTTGTGGAAAGATTGCCAAACTCGATGTAAGAAGGAAAACGTATGTGATGCATGCCAAATGGGAAAGCAAATTAAATCTTCATTCAAGGACAAGCCAAGTCCTTCTTCAACAAGGATACTACATCTATTGCATATGGATCTATTTGGTCCATTGAACCAACCAAAGATAAGTGGAAATAAATACACCCTTGTGGTTGTAGATGATATCAAGATATAAATGGACAATCTTCAAGTTACCTCGGTGATGAAAAGAGTTCAAAATGAAAAGAGCCAAACCATTTATAAAAATAAGGTCGACAAAGGAACTAAGTTTGTCAATGGGATAGTAACTCGATATTATGTTGAAAATGGCATTGCTCATAAGTTATCTGCGAAGAACTCCACAATGAGAATGGAGTAGCTGAAAGAAGGAACAGAACTCTCAAGAAGCTGCAAGGACCATGTTAGCTGAAACTCGATTGCCTAAGAGATTTTAGGCTGAAGCCATTAACATTGGATGTTATACTCAAAATAGATTCATGATCAACATGCAATTATCCAAGACTCCCTATGAGATTTGGACATAGAGAAAGCCAAATATTGGATATTTTAGGATATTTGGATGCAAATGTTTCATCCATAACAAAGGCAAAGATAATTTGAAGGCTTTTGATGCTAAAGATGATGAAGGTATCTTTTTGGGATACTCAGCTGAGAGCAAAGCCTATAGAGTGTTGAACAAGAGGACTATGGTCATAGAAGAGTCTATCCATATGGTTTTTGATGAACCTAATGTGAATGGAAAAGACATTGAAGAGTTAGCTGACAAGCTGAATCAGCCAACTATACAGAAGAGTCCATATATTGAAACTGAAGTGAGAGCAATCAACCCAGATGAAGATGAGATAGCTGAATCTGAAAGACAGCTGGAAAGTCTATAGCTAAATGAAGATGAAAGAGTTGTTCAAGACAACTTAGCTGCGAGATGGCTGAATCCAGCAGACTTACTCCAACCTGATGTGAGATGGCTGAGAGACCATCCACCAGAGTTAGTTATTGGAGATGTTAGAGATGGCATAAGAACCAGATACAGAGCACATCATGAAGCAATGTTCACTTGTTTTATTTCCCAAATAGAGCCAAAAGATGTGACTCAAGCACTGGATGACACACATTGGATTCAAGCCATGCAAGAAGAGTGAATCCGTTTGAAAGAAAAAAAGTGTGGGAATTGGTGCCAGAGGCCAACCCATCAAAATGTTATTGGCACAAAATGGGTTTTCAGGAATAAGATGAATGAGGAGGATCTGTTGTGATGAACAAAGCAAGATTGGTAGCCAAATGGTATTGCCAAGAAGAGGGTATAGATTTTGATGAAACCTTTTCCCCTGTTGCAAGATTGGAAACAATAAGGATGTTTCTTGCCTATGCTGCACATAACAACTTGACTGTGTATCAAATGGATGTGAAAAGTGCATTTTTAAATGGACTGTTAGAGGAAAAAGTCTATGTTGAACAACTTCCAGGTTTTGAGCAGAAAACTATCGGAGATAAGGTATAGAAGCTCAAGAAAGCACTGTATGGATTGAAACAAGCACCAAGAGCATGGTATGATACATTGTCCCAATTCCTAACTGACAATGGATTCACCAAAGGCAAAGTTGACAAAACACTCTTCAGAATTCAAGATGGAGATAGTATACTACTTGTTCAAATATATGTGGATGACATCATTTTTGGATCCACAAACAAAGAGCTGTAAGATAAGTTCTCAAACCTCATGCAAGGTAAATTTGAGATAAGCATGATGGGAGAGCTGACTTTCTTCCTAGGACTTCAAGTCAAGCAATTGAAGGATGGAACCTTCATACGTCAAACAAAATATACCAGATTTAATGAAGAAATTTGGTATGGAAGAGAAGTCTTCCGTGAAAATAGCAATGAACACATCAGTCAAAATGGACATGGATGCAGATGGCAAGGCTGTAGATCAAACCAGATATAGAGCACTCATTGTATCATTGCTCTATTTAACATCAAGCGGGCGGACATCACATTTGCGGTAGGTGTATGTGCAAGATTTCAATCTGCACCAAAGGAGAGCCACATGACCGCATCTAAGAGAATCTAAGGTATTTGAAGGGATGCTTTAGGAAGTTGGCTTATGGTATCTAAAGGAAGGTGGATTCAAGCTTATTGGTTACTCAGACTCAGACTATGTTGGATGTAGAGTTGACAGAAAAGGTACTTCAGGTACATGTCAAATGCTTGGAAATAGATTGGTTCTTGATTCAGTAAGAAACAAAACTCAATAGCCACATCCATAGCTGGAGCACAGTACATAACTGTGGGCAGCTGTTGTGCCCATGTCTTATGGATGAGACAACAGCTGAGAGACTATGAGATTGAGGAAAAAGAAATTCCAATTATGTGTGATAACACTAGTGCTATTACAATCACTCAGAATCCCGTGTTGCATTCAGGAACAAAGCACATTGATGTCAGATATCACTTCATAAGAGATCATGTTGAAAAGAAAGACATCACCTTGGAATATATCTCAACTGATAAGCAGTTAGCTAATATTTTCACAAACCTCTATGTGAATCAAGATTTGAAGAACTCAGGAATGAGTTAGGGTTAATTGAGCTGAGTTGAAACTCAAAAGACTCAATCAGCAGAGAAAAAAGATGAGAAAATAAGAGCAGAACAAGTTTCACACTTCAGCCAAGTGAAATAGTTTTATCGAGAAATTAGTTGTATCGAATTTGCTGGCAGCTGAGTTCCTTCATGGGAAAAGAGAAGCATAGTTAAGTCACTTTGGATATAAGCTGAATCATTTATGAGCTAAGTGACAAAAACGCAATTGTTTTAAATGAGTGGGAATGTTTTTAAGGATGACGTCGGTAAATAATGACGGTCACCGTAAAGCTGCACAGGAACCCATATGATTGGATATAAATGTTGCCGCATTAAATGCGATGAATTAAATGCGGTTTTGACATTCTAATCTGAGCCGTTGATTTTGATCAAAAATTTCAAAATCCGAATTGTGTCCTTTCACGTCCTATATATACGAAAATTTTCATTTCTCTTACCTTAAGCGAACTTTTCATCTTCAAGCAAAGCAAGTTTTCTATCAGAAACCTTAAGTTATCTCAAAGCAAGTTCTACACTTTTCAATCGGTAACAATCTCTAAAAATGTCTCAAAAGCACGATTTTGTGAAACTCTCGAAGCAAGTCCACACTGGCTCTTTCATGGATTTCGATGGAATGATAAAGTAGGGTGTTGATGAAACCCTGGTTCTGAAGATTGCTGATATGTTAGAAAAGTCAGGGCTAAAGGCTTTTCTTACTATTGAGTACTCTCACACCTACCTTGAGGAGGTAGCTCAGTTCTATGTTAACGCATTGGTGCAGGATGAAGAAATCTAGTCTTCTTTTCATATCAAGGACATTAAAATCGGTCGAAGGACCTTGCTGAAAGCACTTTGTGCTTATTGTCGGAAGGCATGAAGGAGATATTTGAAGCTAATGTCGACTTCGATGTTGCATGGAAGGAAGTAGCCAAACCGAGTGTGCTACTAAGGTGGTCTACACAAGCGATAAGAAGGCTATAAGGGCGACTATCACAAGTTGATGGATGTCATCTCAAAATGTGTCGACATGAAGTTTGGAAGCTTTAATCGGCTATCCAAGACTAAGATGATCGTCATGGCTGCGATCATGCAAGAGAAAAAGGTCAATTGGGCTGAGTTTGTCTCACGCAGACTCTTCCGAGAATGTCTTTGAACAGGGACGTATAAGAAGGATGGATCTTTTGGAGGATCGCTTGGATATGGCCTTGTGATTGGCCATTTCTTTGGAAGTGAAAGGTGTTGCCGCCGTCATGGCAAACCTTTTCACGTAAACAAGAAAATGTTTAGGGCAAATCTCCCGGTTCCCGAAGAGAGCCCATGCAAAGAGGATGAATACGAGTGAGGAGAAATCGAGTTGACCCGAAGACATAGCCGCTACTCCCTACCCCAAAGAAGAAAGTCCCCTGCGGCTAAGAAAAAGAATGCACTTCCCCTGCAGTGAGTCCCCCGCCCGAGCGGCCGAGACTCCTGCCCTGCGATGAGAGACGAGAAGGAACCCTCAATCCCTTCTCAAGTCGCAAAAAGAAGAGGATCCCAAGTCGGGAAGGCGACTCCTCTAAGAAGAATACCCAAGTCCCCACCGATGATGAAACTACTGAATCAAAACCAAAAGTCCCTCTGGTTCTTCCAAGAAAGAGAAGACTGGTTAGGCGGTCTGAGTTGGAAAAGATAGATGAATTTGTTACTCAGCTAGAGAAGGAAGAGACCGAGACTGCTGGAAATCAGGAAGTGCAGTCTCCGAAAGTCATTGATGAATCTGCGAAGTCTGCTGATGATGATCGTGATATCAACAAAGACCCAAATGTCTGCGAAAAACAATTGAGGAAGGAGAAGCGGTGAGAGAACCGAAATTTGCTGAGTGTCATTGAAAAGGTTGTATCCCCACCACATCTAATGTTGCTGCCTCTGGGTAAGATCAAGGCCTTCTACCTCCTATTCCAGAAACAGGAGGAGAGGGTTAAGATGATGATGATGATGTTATCATGTACTCTCCACTATACCCAGATATTCAACTACGTCTAAGACAATGGAGAGCATGGAAGCTGGATAACTCACCCTGAGTTTATAGAAGAAGAAGAAGAGTTGCTACGTTTTCTTGGTGTTGCAACTGTTCGATATGCCCTTGACGAAGACAACTACATGGATATCTTCCGCATCATAAAGGCGGATGAAAAGGATAAAGCTGAGGAGCGAGCCCGAGCATTGGAAAAGTCGAAAATATGCAAATTTACAGGCTCCCCAGGTCACACTCATACACATCTTGATGTGTTCTCTGAAAGTGATGAGGATCCCACTGCTGCAGACGAGAAGTCCAATATGTAGCAGATTGTAAGGGAATCCAGAGCTATCCATGAGCAGCAGTTATTAGAAGGACCATGAGAATCGTCTCAATCTCTCCTACAAATTGATCCTCTAGGAGTGGTGCTACAGATTGCTACAGACATTGCTGCAGCCACGTCCCCTGTGCAATTAGAGGATGGATCCAAGGGCTTTGGCGATGAAACTGGGAAATTGGGCACCCAAATTGAGCCAAACCCTGAATAAGATGTGTTACCACACCTTGTGGGCCGAGCACTCAAAGGAAAAAGCCGCGAGTCAGGAGCCGAGTGACCCCACTGTCAGTCACTTAGCTGGTAAGCCAGCGAGAGGGAAGCTCTCTCCACCACAGCAGGGTTGGAGGTCACTGTGGAAGACTCAACCATGAAGCAAGGAGGTGAAGTAGAGAAAGAAAAGAACAACAGCAGAGTGACATTGACGGCTCGGACGATTGAGTCCCCCCGGTGAAGTGTCGTCACCGCTTTTGAAGGCTAATGACATTGTTCATACGATCGATGCACGGGATGGTGATAGCCTGGAGTTAACATTCAGGCGGTGAAATTTCAATCCAAGGAGTTAAGACTCCTATGGATGAAATGGTCAATGACCCTAAGACAATCTGCGACTATCGAAGGGAATGTAGAAGACCCTAAGACGTTGAGACGTCGAAGGGAACAACGAAGGCCTCACGCGGTTGAGTCTGCTGGAGGTATTGAATGCCTTAGGGAGGTTGAGACTTCCCTAGGTAAGTCACGAGACACGAGAACATTCCTCCGATTCATAGCGATGCGAGAAAAAGAGATAAGCGCACTTCATGATTCCCAGGAAAACTTAGACACATTCTTTTTGGGATCAGAAGATGAAACTGAGTCCAATCCAGTTGCAGATCCTAAGGACCCAGCTAAGTGACAAACCGGCTTGCCAAAAGTTCGATTTTGATGATGAACTGACTCCCCAAGTCTCATAATCATCCGATGACGCTGATGATACAACCGAGGAATAGGTTATTCATTTAGCTAAATCTACTGAGACCGAGGAAGTTGTTAAGACAGTTGAGGCTCAGTCAGCTGGGCAAGACAATCCAAATGCCCCAGCTAAAACCAAGTCATCTGCGCAGGCTTCCACAAAGCGGCGATAATGACTCCGTCAGCTTCATCACAGGCTCCCACAGCTGTGAACATTGCCGATGAAGTTGCCGCAGTAGAGGCATCGAGAGTTGACTCCACTCAATCGCACCAAGGGACTACAATGAAGGGACTAGATCCAGATATTCCCTATGTGTGAGATGATGTTTTTCAAGACGTTTTTCCATTCACCCAGGACCTGCCTACATCCGAGGAAGAGACAACTGCTGAACAAAGAAGATACACTATCAGAGAAGATCCCATCATTCTCACCGACACGATTGTGCCATCAGATTTTATTTTTGACAAAGAGTGGCCGACAGCTGATTCAGGCGAGACAGCTGAAATTCGTGAAGTCTTCAAGAAGATCTGCGAGGAGATTGAGAAGATTGAACGACACCAAACCTCACTCGACTTACGTCTGGACAATCGTGATGCCACTCTTACAGCAGACTTGAGAGGGATCATGGTGCGAATTTGGGATTGAACACAATAGCGGTATCGCGATGCAAATTGAGCAAATGTACGCTATTTCAAAATATTATATGGACGCATGCTCGTATGGAGTGCGGACAACTCCTTAATCGGCGAAAAATGAAGGATTATATTGAAATATAACCGATCTCACAAAAATGATATGGAGTCTGCTGCGACATTTTCTTAAGAATGAGATCCTAATACTCGAAAATGCGATGAATGACAAATTTAGTCTCCTGTTGGATGAGTTGAAGATTTTGAGAGATGAGTCTAAGGACATTCGATCGGAGATTAGAATCGCAACTGATGCAGGCGAGACTCGGGCACGATTCAACGATAAACAGAAAGTACTTTCTTCTTGGAAGCATGTTCCTTGGGGTCTCTGTTGTAAATACATTCTTGTAAGTCATCTGTAATAAAATACTTAGTGATTTTCCCTGTAATCTTTCACCTAGTATTTATTCTAGTATCTTAGCATAGACGTATATTTTACATTGATAAAGAATGCTCTGATACCAAATGTAAACAGCTGTATAAAGGACAAGAATGTTATGATCAATAAAACGATCTATTTTAAGCATAAATTCTTTGTTACTGCATTGTCTGTATGTATCTTTGTTGTTTATATTTTGTTGAACATTTTTAAGTTTTGGCATCACCAAAAAGGGGGAAATTTTTAGGAAATTTATTTTGTAGAATTTGATGATACCATGTAAAACTTAAACTAGGAAGTTAGCACCTCATTTTCTTTGTAATTTAAATTGTAATAGTTAGGGCTGAGAAAGTTGAGTCAAGTCAGCTATGCCAACAAATACAAGAAGTCAATCAGGATTTGGATTGAAGACTCTGTTGTGTGTCAGCTGAGTATGGCCTAGAAAGAAGCCAAGGACTCGACTGAAGGTGTGTCAGCAGAGGAACAACTGTAAGAAGAGTCGGTCAAGTCAACTTAAGGAAGCCAAGTCTCAAGTTGAAGTGATAGTTGAGTCATCCAATGACTGGAAGCTGACTCAAGTCACCTGGGGTAAAGACAGTAGTCTAGTCAAGATAACAGACTTAGATCCGTTGATTAAAGTCAAGAACGAAACTAAGAATAGTAACATGTCAAAGCTGTCAGGTGTAAAGTGTTAGTCCCAGTTTTGTGCAAAAGGAATAAACCAATGGAAAACACTGCACCGTGTGTCAGAGATCTGCAATGTTGCGAAGGCAATTAATACGAGGAAATGTCAACATCAAGGACTGCAGACAAGACAAGCCAACGATCATAAGTGACTTTTGAAATTAGCCTAGGAATTTATTGAGAAAATGTTACCTTGATTACCTGAACCAACGAACAAGCAAGCAATATTCAAGCAATTAACCTGCAAATATTCTCAAGTATATTCAAGCAAATCCTCAAGCCTGAAACTCGAAGAAAATCGATCCAACACAAAGCTGTGAAGGAAAGAGAACTTCAAATCTGTTGAAGATGAAACTTTTGAAGAATCAAAAGGGGTCTACTTTCAAAGGAGGATTGTAGGAAGGGTCAAGGTCGAACCAGTATCAAGTTATTGGAGGGCTTCGTGATTAAATCCAAGAGCTTGAGAAGTGAGCTGAAGTAGCAAGGCAACGCCTGCCACTGTGAAGAAGGCGAGTCGCAAGAGAAAGCCACTGTTGTGTGACCAAGGTTGTCTCTCTAATTTGTTCACCATGTTGTAAACGATCATTACATAGTGGATTCCTCCGTTTGGAGAAGAGAGGATTAGAAGAATTACCCCATCTTTGAACCTCTATAAAAATTATTTGTGTCATATATTTTTCAACAATTTACATTTACGCATACTTACATCATATCTGCGAGATAAAACTCATATTTGCTTTCCAATTGATTAATCACCAAGTGCTAAAGAATCAAGTGATAAAACAAGCTTAAAACAAATCAAATGGTGTTAAGTCTTCCGCTAATAAAACCAACATAGCCAAGTTAAAGTTCGATTAAGCAGTAGTATTCTATCAACACTCTATTGAGTCCGTTTGGTGGCTAACTCAATTTGAATAACAACCTTAGTTGTCCTCAAGGACACAAATTGTTTGAGTTAACTTTGTTATAATTTTAAAAGGACTAAAATCGAAAATTTGGTAAGGTTTATTCAACCCTCCCCCCCTTCTAAACCTTACTCACACCCCTTGGAACCTACAGAGGTTGTTAGCATGTCTTGTCTTGCAGCATTGATGTAGATCGTACCATGAATTAATTGTTCTGGAATCTTTCCTTAATATGTGCAGGTTTTCAGGTACATCTCATTGGTTCGTTACTTTTTTGCACTCTTTTAGCAAAATAGCTTCATTGCTGGCAGCCTCCATATGTCTATTTCCAGCAAAATTTTGACTTGTCTTGACAACGGATTACTTTCAGCTTTTTTCAAGTCTTGTCTGTTGCATACCCCTTTGACATTCGATTCCAATCATTTTGGAATGACTTAGCTGTTAGTCAGCTGACTGAGACAACTTTTCTGTCACTTGACTGAGTCTTCTCTTCACTTCACTCAGCTGACACACTGTTGGGTCTTCTCTTCAATCTTTAGCCGAGTCTTGTAATCTTCAACTTAGCTGACTTCAACTCGACTCATACAACCCTATCTATTACAGGTTGAATTATACAGAAAATTGGGTGCCAACTTATTAATCTAAGTTTTACATGGTATCATCAAAACCTATACATAAATTTTCACAACAATTTCCCCCTTTTTGATGATGCCAAGACTTAAATAAATACAGCAAAGTAAATAGTGCATTAACAAAGAATGAATGTATAGAATATGTCAATTTATTGAACATATCATTCTTACACTTTACAATCGCACTTTACAAAGTTTTTTACAAAGTATAAACCTATACAATGCATCGAGCTATACATATGTATCTATACAAATGTATCAGTGCTACAAGTATCAGAGCATTTAGGTATACCTACAATTGTGTGTATTTACAATTAAGTAAAAACAACGAAAGGGTTAAGTCTTCAACGCCTAAAATCCTCCTCGTCCTTCTATCTTCTTGACTCTTCTCCTTTTTCTATCTTCTTCCTCCCTTTTTTCTTCTTCTTGTAGGCCTTTTTGGTAGCAGGGTCCTCCGTTTTGTCGTCTTTCTTTCCAGAGCATTTTCTTCTTGTCCTTCTAGCTTCTTCAACTTTCTTTCAACTTCTATATTAGCAAGAGTATCTATCCCAACCCATTAGTTTATCCCCTTCTTTTGTGGATCAACATACCAAACGCCCTTAGGTTTCACCACCTCTGCCTCTTCCACCACTACCAAATATTCCCCTTCCTCTATGTGACTCGGCTCCTCCTCTTGGAGTGTAATGTACGGGTGCCTTGGTAGTCTACTGACTACTTGATCTCTGCTACATGTCAATTGATTTGCACAAATCCAATCTTTTTTCCCAATACAGATCCCACGCCTGAGGTAGAGTTATGTTCTTGAAATATCCCTCTGATGTTAGAGTTGGAAATTCCTCTAAGGATCTTGGCTCAGATCTTGCATCAGGTAATGTAAGCTCACGAGGGGGTTTCACAGCTGGGAAATCCTTTAGTAGTCTAGTAGGGGGGGCATCAAACTTTGTCTTTATATTCTCTATCTTTCCTTGCTGGCTTTCAGCTACCTTTTCAAACTCAGCTTCAATCGCCTCTCGGGTTTTCTTGACGGTGTTCATTTGATTTTATACCATTTATTTGAGCTTCCTAAACTTGAGTTTTGTGTTGTTTTTGAGTATTTTGAGTCATTTTTGTTATATCTCATAGGCTAGGCATTAATTCCCATTGTTTCGAGTCATTTGAGTGGTCAATCCATGTTGAGGGCCAATTATATTGAGTTTGTAGTCTTATTAATGAATCATGTATCAAAATAAGTATGAACGATCAAGCAACGAGAGATTGATTTGAAGAAACGTCCAAATGCGTTTGAAATTTCCATCACTGGCAGGGTTTTGTATTTTGGCCATAACTCTCCCTAAAAATTTGAAATTGATATGAATCAAGTGGCTATAGAAAGCTAAGAGATAGGGCTACAACTTTGATGAAGGACTCAAAACCAAATTCAGACGTTTGGGTAGCGCTGCAGGGTGGAGGCGAAAATTTGGGCAGTGAAGAAATTCGGCTGCGCTTTTAGCGCCCATTTTTAGCCGGACGCATTGAGGTGGCAACTGCACTTGATATTTTAGCTGCAGCGCTGGGCGGACAATTGGGATGGGCGCTGCAGCTGCCTGCAGCCGCGCCTTAGCCCCAGCTACATTGGCGAAAATTACAAGGTTAATTATTCCTTTTTCTTGGACTTTTGTGGGTGTATAAATACAAGTCTTGGGGCATGAAATTAGGGATCTTGGACCCTTGGGCAGCCAACAAAACAGCTACAAGACAAGGAAGAAGGCTTGGAACATATTGGGAAAAGCTTGGAGAAGAAGATTGAAGGCTTCTATCATCTAGAAATAGAGAAGATCCCTCAACTCTTGTTCTTACTTTATTGTTTTCTTCATATCTAGTAAGATGTATTGTTGTACTCCTATGGATTCATTTTCATCAATCATGAGCTAAACTCTATAATTCTAGAGGGATGATGTAATTTATGTTTGAACTTATATTTTGAGATTGTGGTTTGTCAATCTAGGTTTCTCAATTTATTTGTGCTATTTGGATTTATTGCTTCTAAATTACTTAATCAATAATTTAGATTGTTTGGTGTATTTGATTTGACACTTAAGAGAGGTAATTGAATACATGACCTTGAAATAACATAACCTAGGATTTCATAGAATTGAGAGATTTTTGAATGCTTTGAAGCCATTTATTAAGATTCATAGTTTTTATTGAGATTGCATTTGGTGATTTTTATAGAGATATTGATTTCCCAATTGTGATTTAAAATCATTTGGCACTTGAGAGAGGAAATGATTATTGTAGAAATCTTGACTTATAAATTGGTAATTGATGATTGATAAACCATATTGATAACATAAGGGATAACTAGAATTCATTTAATCATTTGGATAAACTCATTGATATTTTCATATTCTAGAATTATTTTTGGTATTTTTAGTATAATCAACTCCATCAAATATTGAATTTCTAAATAAAATTAGACTACTATATTATAGTACTTAGCGATAATTCGATAATTATTCCATGTGGATTCGACAACCTTACTTCTCTATATTAAAACTTGACACCGTAGACTTGCGGTTAGAAAAATCTCTAACAAGTTTTTGGCGCCGTTGCCGGGGAATAATTCATCTTATTTGCGCTAATATGATTACTTAGTAGTTTTACTTTAATTTAGATTGGTTCTTGTTACAATAGGGTTATTGCCATTTTTGTGTTTTCTTGTTGATGCAAAGAAATAAGAGTGCTAATTTAATCTTATTTGATCCAGAAATTGAAAAAACATTTCGAAAGATTAGAGCCTCATGAAGAATCGAATTCACAAAAAATGGCTGGAAACGGTGAAGATGAAAATCGCATACCTATTATTGCACCTCCGGAAAGGGCCATTCGGGATTATTTTCGACCAACCACGAATCAAAATTATTCGGGCATTGTTCGCCAACCTATCAATGCGAATAATTTTGAATTGAAGTCGGCCCTGATAAATATGGTGCAACAAAAATCGGTTTGGGGAAGTCTTTGTAGACGACCCTAATGCTCATTTGGCTGTTTTTAATTTAGTTTAGTAGCTGTTTTTGTTTTTTCTGAGTTTTTGCATTATTAGGAGTAGTAAGTTGCATCACATCCCACCCCTCTTATTTGTGCAAATCCCACATATCCCACTCCATCGTCACAAAGGAGAACTTTAACACCACACACACCATCTTCATCTCATTCACTCATTATTTGGTAAGTTTGCAACTTCCAAAACCCACCCCATGGTTTTCCCCATCTTGTGATTTTTGGTGTGATTGGATTGTAGTAGTGCTAGGATAATTGTTGTTGATGTATGGATTGTGGATTGGTTGATCATGCTAGACTTAGGTTTGGTGTTGAAGTTTGGGATTGAATTGAGCTATCCATTACGTTTACTATCTTTTCCCAAATTCATGCATATGAGGTGTTTGATGAAATGCCCCAATGACAGTTTCACATTGTTTAGTGCTATTTTACATCTCCGTGCTTATCTTTTTGATAGGGCACTATATTTTCTACTTGGGTGCATTATGTATGTGATGTGATTTTCGATTTCTCACCCATAACCGAGTTCCTTGGTTCCACGAGTTTTGTTTTCTTGTCTACCTTGCTAGGTTGCAAAGATGCGAAGCCAAAAAAGGGCCGGGCCAAGGCGAAGTGGAAGAACAAGACCACACCTTAGAGTATACAATACCCACGGGCTTGTGTGCTTGGATGCATTGTGAGCTTATACGAGACACTTCATACACGTAGTAGTATCACATGACTTAAGGAGCCTTCGCTCCTCGGCTACCAGGAAAGTCCTTTTTCCCACCTCTCCATTGGGGACAATGTCGTTTTAAGTTTGGGGGAGTGCAGTCTGTTTTATTCATCGAGTCGGGTCTTGAGTAAAAAAAAATAATAAAAAAAGAGTCTAGAGTTGAGTCGGGGCATTTGTAAAACTGTGAAACTGCATGACTAAGTGAATTTGTTGAATATGAGTTGAACGGTCAAAAGAGCATGTGTTTGAACTGTGATTTAATCTTCTTTCCATTAATTACATCTATGTGCTTAACTCTGCTGATTTATTTGGGGATGATTTATGCAATTGAGTGGTTCCTTTATGATCCCACCGGATGCGAGAACTTGTCTGATCACTAGTCGAAGCGAAATCCTAGGCGAAGTAACCATGAGGAAGTGATTTAGGCCATCTTTGAACAAGCTAGAGCCTAAAATGCCTACCTTTGTATTATATTTTCCCTAATGTCCCCCTTTGAGCCTCATAAACCCGATTCTTTGGCAACCAATCGAATACCCAGAGCCTAAATGTGAAAATTCTAATACCCATCACTCATACGTACACACATAATATAGAAAAATGTTGAAGGTTGAGGAGGGGATGATGAGAAGGGTATGTGTTTAATTGAATGAAGTTGCCCAAGAAAATAAAAGATGAAACCCCATGTACAAGTTTGGGGGTTCCGAAAAAAAATGTAAAAAAAAAGAAAAAAATCAACGGGATTGAAAGTTCATAAACATCGGGGATGCCAAAAAAAAAGTGAAGGGTAGTGCCTATTGATAATTCGAAGTGTTAATTGTGTGTTTGGGTGATTTGAGCCACTTATTCCTATATTTTCCTACCTTACCCTAAGCCCACATTACAAGCTTTTAAAGTCCTATTGATCTTTGTGTTACATTAGCCTACATTAGTGGAGATTAGTGTGAAAGACAAGCCTATGGAGTCTGGTAAGCATCTCATCTCTATATTCAAAAAGTGTATCATCTTGAAAACACTTGATTGCGTGAATCTATCTGGATAATGAAAACGGGATTGGCATGAACATTCCACCGTCATGATCACATTGTGAAAATACGTGCTTGATTGATAGTGAAACGAAATTTGATGAATGAGTTTGGTTGTGAAGTTTTGCGGTTTGTTTCTATTGTTCTGTCTTGTATTTTTCATTTTAGAGTTGTAATTGCTTGAGGACAAGCAATATTCTAAGTTTGGGGGTATTTGTTCATTTGGTTTTATACCATTGATTTGAGCTTCCTAAACTTGAGTTTTGTGTTGTTTTTGAGTATTTTGAGTCATTTTTGTTATATCTCATAGGTTAGGCATTAATTCCCATTGTTTCGAGTCATTTGAGTGGTCAATCCATGTTGAGGGCCAATTATATTGAGTTTATAGTCATATTAATGAATCATGTATCAAAATAAGTATGAACGATCAAGCAACGAGAGATTGATTTGAAGAAACGTCCAAATGCGTTTGAAATTTCCATTACTGGCAGGGTTTCGTATTTTGGATATAACTCTCTCTACAAAATTGTTATGGATATGATTAAAGTGGCTATAGAAACCTAAGAGATAGGGCTACAACTTTGATGAAGGACTCAAAACCAAATTCAGACGTTTGGGTGGCGCTGCAGTGCCAAAAAGGCGCGCTACAGCATGGAGGCGAAAATCTGGTTAGTGAAGAAATTCGAAGTGGCGCTGCATTTTAACCCATTTTTGCACCGCAGCAAGGGACGCATCGAGGTGAGGTGCGCGCCACATTTTTGCAGTCACTGGGCGGACAATTGGGACGGGCGTTGCAGTGCCGTGCCTTGGCGCCGCAGCGCCCCTGGGCGGAAATTACAAGGTTAATTATTCCTTTTTCTTGGACTTTTGTGGGGGTATAAATACAAGTCTTGGGGCGTGAAATTAGGGATCTTGGACCCTTGGGCAGCCAACAAAACAGCTACAAGACAAGGAAGAAGGCTTGGAACATCTTGGGAAAAGCTTGGAGAAGAAGATTGAAGGCTTCTATCATCTAGAAATAGAGAAGATCCCTCAACTCTTGTTCTTATTTTGTTGTTTTCTTCATATCTAGTAAGATGTATTGTTGTACTCCTATGGATTCATTTTTATCAATCATGAGCTAAACTCTATAATTCTAGAGGGATGATGTAATTTATGTTTGAACTTATGTTTTGAGATTGTGGTTTGTCAATCTAGGTTTCTCAATTTATTTGTGCTATTTGGATTTATTGCTTCTAAATTACTTGATCAATAATTTAGATTGTTTGGTGTATTTGATTTGACACTTGAGAGAGGTAATTGAATACATGACCTTGAAATAGCATAACCTAGGATTTCATAGAATTGAGAGATTTGTGAATCCTTTGAAGTCATTTATTAAGATTCATAGTTTTTATTGAGATTGCATTTGGTGATTTTTATAGAGATATTGATTTCCCAATTGTGATTTAAAATCATTTGGCACTTGAGAGAGAAATGATTATTGTAGAAATCTTGACTTATAAATTGGTAATTGATGATTGATAAAACATATTGATAACATAAGGGATAACTAGATTCATCACACCTCTAGAATTCATTTAATCATTTGGATAAACTCATTGATATTTTCATATTCTTGATTTATTTTTGGTATTTTTAGTATAATCAACTCCATCAAATATTGAATTTCTAAATAAAGTTAGACTACTATATTATAGTACTTAGCGATAATTCGATAATTATTCCTTGTGGATTCGACAACCTTACTTCTCTATATTAAAACTTGACACCCGTAGACTTGCGGTTAGAAAAATCTCTAACAAAAGGCCAAATCGATTTCTCATCAACGGAGGGTTTTGGGGCGGTGGCGACGAGGATAGAGGTTGTAACTTCACCTTGCTGAGGGGTCTTAGCAAGAATAATCTTCAAGGGCGGCTTCTTCATTTCACTGCCTCCCCCTTACTGTTTGCTTCCCCGTTACTTCCACCTTATATCTTTCCTTCCTTATTTCCTTCCTACTTTTTGGCATCATCACCAAGGGGTGAGTAGATCAAGTTTGTTGTTGGTCATGTCCATCTTATCATGACTCTTGGAGTATGTTGTTCTCAATTCGATCGCAGAGCCTTCGCTTCGTTTATTAGCCATTAGCTTGATTCTGTTTGGAGCATCATAACCTCCGTACGCATGTTGGCCTCTGTCTTCTGAAGTTCTGCCTTGTGATATGCCTTCAGCAACTCGATATCACTTTTATTCCATTGATCTATCCTGAAGATATTATCCCTCTGTCTCTGTTGAAATTTAGCATTTTCTGAGCTCTAGATCACCATCTTGGCAAAAAAAGATTTGAAATATGCGACCTGCTCATGCCTTAGTGCTTTTGTCTGCCCAATCCAATCCCTTATGCTTAGGATCGTGCCTCGGATATCTCCTATGATATTTTCATCTCTATTGTTCAGTCATTGGTTGAGTGTTATGAATCCTCTTTCCATATTTTCTATTTCATTGCATATGGCCTTGAAGGCTTTTCGAAAGTTGGCTATATCAGCGGACTGCTCTTCTGGACACACATCATCAAAATCAAAACCAATCAGCACGATTGTAGTTTTAGCAGGAGTTCCAAGTTCTTTGGCTGGACATGGTACTTCGCACTTTCAGCAGCTCACTCTGCGTCCAATGGCACATGAGCCTCGAAAGTGAAATAACCAGCAAATAAATCCTCTGGAAAAATAGGTATCTCCACTCCTTCTGCTTCTGGAGCCTTACCCTTTTCCTTCAATAATTCTTCAGCTCTTTGTGCCTCGATTGTCTCAGTGTCATCGGCATCTGGTGCAGCTGTGTTAGCCTGCGAAGCTGACTGACCCTCAGCTATCTTAATAGCTTCATTGGCATCAGTTGATTCTTTCTGTTGAGTAGACGGTTCCTCAGCTGACTTATCAGCGTCATGGGAAGGTGAAGGCACCATGGGAGGTGAGTAAAATTAATAGGAGTAGCTTTGTCACTTGCTTGCCTCCTTGTTGCTAGGGACTCCTTAGCACCTTTGTCCTCGAATGATTTTTCAATGGGACTGGACTCAGCTTCATCATCTATTCCCAAGAATTCTACATTAACATTTTCTTGACAATCATGAAGAGCACTAATCTCTTTTTCGTCCATTTATTCTTCCTGAGGGGCTGGCACATGTTCTTCACCTTTCTTACTTAGGGAAGTCTCAACCTCCTCTGGGCCTTCTTTACCCTCAGCAGTCTTAACCGCTGATGGGCCTTCGGCCATCCTTTTTGCAGTTTCAACACAAACCCACTATATGATATTGTCCACAATGACATTAAAACGAGTACTTCCTCCATCTAAAACCAACACCAAAAGATTATCACATAAAAGAACAGAAAAAAGGTTGACATATAACTCGACATCAAGTAAATAACTCGACATCAAGTTACATGTAACTCGAAGTCTTTGATCATGTATGAACGAGATCTTCGACGAGTAGATGAAATTTGCAAAGATCCTCGAATATTTGTTACCTTGCAATCTAAATGGTTTTATGAACCTTATGACTGCTCAATCTTATTCTTATGGTATCGACACTTAATTCATGCTTTAAATCCATATAATTCACACTATGGCATAAATTATATACATGGTCCACCACAGTGCATGCCAACCTATATGCATTATCTTATGCCCGATAATTGTCCAAGTAAATCTCGGACCTTTGAGTCTCAACCATTGTCTATGCAATATGTAGTGCCCAATAATTATCTAAGTAAATATCCTATCTTGGAGCATCAACCAAGAATCAATAGTAGTGGTCATGTGGATGGTGACGATGACGATGATGGTGGTGTTTTGGGCAGTATGATGGTATTGGGGACCGTGGCCATTATGATGACCAAGATGTCGTTGGTGATGAATATAAACAACAAGGTAAACAATTTGTTTCATCATGGGACAATGATGGTGACACATCTGAGAAAGAATATGGCGATGTAGAGTACGATGTTAACGATGAACTAGTCCGTCGATTGATTTATGATCACTTTGGATGGGAAAAAGATGACTATTTTGTTCCGGATGACTGTGAAGGGGAATATGTGAACAATTTGTTTCATCATAGGACAATGATGGTGACACGTCTGAGAAAGAATATGGCGATCTAGAGTATGACATTAATGATGAACTAGTCCGTCGATTGATTTATGATCACTATGGATGGGAAAAAGATGACTATTTTGTTCCGGATGACGGTGAAGGGGAAAATGTGAACAATGAAATCATAATAGGAGACAATGATGTGAATAATCTATTTTTTTAGTTATGAATTATTTCACGTCTACGATATACTTAATACAATTTTTGCTATTTATATCAATAAGACAAATCAATCAGTCTACAGTTACGTGCATGACTACTATAAAATAGATACATTGCGGAAACTTTACGCACCAATCTCCATGCCCATTCCACATCCAAAAGACCGTGATGTGTCAGAAATGATACAACTTTTGGATGTGAAGGCACCTCTAAATCGTCGACAAGTTGGCCGACTGAGGACTCGACGAATTATGTCTAGTTCTCCATCTTGTAGCTCACAGAGGTCCATATTATGCTCTAGATGTCTCCAAGAGTGTCACAATCGTTCTACATATATATAATGCAGTGCTCTTTATTTTCCATGATGCAACGAGTGCCAGTGGAAGTAACACGTATGATCAACCTGCTAGAAAATTCTAAGAAAATGCAACATTTGTAAGAAGGAAGAATACACTGGGAGGTTTTGTCCTAATAGAGCTTCTGAAGTCAAAGAAGGAAGAATACACTAGGAGGTTTTGTCCTGATAGAGCTTCTGAAGTCAATCAGTAAATTGAACATGTAATCCATAAAGTTTCTAATTTTATTGAACCAGTTATATGACTCAATACCCAAGTAGTATGACTCGATACCCAAGTAATATAACTCGATATCGTGTGTTATCTCATGATAAAGTACAATAATTTGTTTCAGCTTTTCATTGATATTTCTTGTCTTATGAGCTTTTATTTCAGCTTTTCATTAATGTTTCTTGTCCTATGAGCTTTTCATTGATGAGTATGAAGCTCAAGATGTAATGTAAATACCCCATCAATGTGGAATGCATCTACATCTATCATCCATCTACTTAAAATGAACACAGACGACCTCGATTTTTCTCCTCTTCCACCCCGGGGGAAACTCAGAAATCATTTCCTTACTGTGCTCTACAATGAAAAGAAAAATCATCGTGGACAATTTTCATGGATATTGTACTTGTTGATTTCCTAGTGAGCGAGTTGAATACAAGCAATTAGGAGATCGGTCGGTTTAACAACACTTTCGTGTTGGCTGCTAGGGCTCTTCTGAAGTCACAGTTGAGTGTACTTCCACATTTTCTGAGGTTAATCAATGTGTTAAGCATATTCAAGCTCGCTATAATTTTTTTGCTAAATGCTTGCCACTCCAGGCGTTGTTTGGGATCGCAAGCTCGGTTTCGTCCATTCTACTCATCATAATAGGCTTGACTGAGTTTGGGTAATTTTTATACATATTTCAGTCACTTTTGTTTACTTCAATTTTTGTTAAATTTGTGTTCATGTAGGTTGATGCAACCTCGCGGCGCTACGAGTTAGACGGGGAACCCCTATTCGACAAACTTGAAATGCTATTTAGGACTGAGCACACGAAGAATGAGATGCCAACACTTGATCAGCTAGTGTCCCTGGATACATGCCTAAGCGTCCCGATTATGGGGAAGGAACTTAATTTAAGTCCAAACATGTATAGTTTAATTCGATGATGTATTCTAATTTTATTGCGTCTGTTGTCTATTTAATTCACTTTAAATTTGAAGCACTCTTGATTTCAGCTAGATGTAGCGTGTTTAAATTCCTGCACTATGTAAAATTTATTAAACTTTACTCGATATCGAGTGACTATAACTCAATGTCGAGTTTTTTTAATCGATATCGAGTAATATACTCGATATCGAGTTACTGTGACTCGATGGCGAGTCATATAACTAAATATCAAGTTATGTATGCTTCGAGCGGGCATGACTGCTCTATTAGTGCACAAACCAACCTGTAACACAAACCAACAAACAAAGAATACCAACACAACCAACAACTACAACAAGAATACAATAACTATCTCCAATATCCAATATCTACAACAACTACAACAAGAAAACCAAAATAAAATACGAACTATCTCGAACAACAAATATATACAACTGAATCTAGTGGTCATTATATACAACATCAAATATGTAATCATATATCAGTATCAAAATAAAATACAAACTAACTATGAGGATGATATCTCTCTACTGTGAGCAAAAGTCGCCAAGTCCATCTTCCACCGATACTCGCAGATTGTATCTATAGTCTGCTACTCTGCTGGGATAGACTCACCCAACAGACGCTCAATATACATGCGGCGAACACGCCACATCTATGGCTATCCATCTGTATGAACTGCTGGTCAGCCGACATCATCCTAATGATCAGCATATCGCATCTATACGGAATCTTGCGCTTGTCAAAATAATATTCGGCCATGAGTAACCGGTGAAGAAGACGTAAAAATGGGAGCAGTTGGCGGTGATGGTGATAAAACATCACCGGGTCAGTAGGATCATCCATGTGATGCGATAATAGGTCGTACAGTTGAATATCCCACCCGATCAGCCGAACTCGACATATGACCCAATGCCCTAAGCATGGATATACGAAGACGATTTACAAGTAATAAACATGAAATATTATTAAGTGGATAATATGACCAATATGATCTACAAGTCAAATAGAATTAGAATAAAGCTATAATATGTCGTGTTTGTTGTTCCTACGTAAATTTTAACGAGTATACATTTTCCTGAATGCTACCTAGTTCTTCTTCCCTAATATAAATGGATGGTACTTGTTCGTGATATGCGTCAACATAAAGAAGAAGAAGTACTGTCACATTTTGGACAGCTCTTCAGATGGTGGTGCCGATTCGGCAATAATGCGGGATCTTGGAGAAATTGGTAAAACACCTTACATTTTTATTTATCCTGTATTTTTTTTGTATTTACATCATGGGTAATATCTGGTGATAGCATACCAACAAGTTGTATACAAATAGAAATTACTTGGTATATGGTTAGTTCAATTTTTATATTTTTTAAGTTGGTATGTTAATTTGATGAAAACATAGATATGAATTGGTGCACACATAGGTTTTGTGTGGTATACAATTAGTCTTAGTTTAATATACAGATGTACATGATGGAAGCTTTTTGCTTTTTTTTTTTTTTGGTTTTCTTAGTTGATGGTAAGATTTATTGTTACGGTGATTTCATTCTTTGGTTTTTCATTTTTCATCTTGTAGTTGGATCTGTTTGCTCAATACCTCCAAGCACGTGGGTGCCACCAGTCAGCTCGTAACGTTGAAAAATGTCGCCAGTAAGACTCGCCATGTCGTGGAGGGTGGAGGAAAACACAGTCGACTGTGGGATATATGTCATGCGTCACATGGAGGCCTACATGGGGGGACTATAGAAGAAATGGGACTGTGGATTTGACAAAGCCGACGCCGCGGAGTTTGCACGTTTGAGGACCCTGTACTGCCACGCAGGGCCATTCTTATGTTTTAAAGGGCCTGGTGCGAGAAAAGAAAATGGGCCCTCTATATTCATATAAAAACATAAAAAAAAAACTAATTGATCAGTGTTATCAAAATTAATTTCATTAGTCACAACATAAAATAATAAAACATTTACATACAATTTTAATGTTTCTAATTCGTTAAAATAGTGCTACAAAAGAGATACTTTAATATCATTACATCATATATTTAAATGAAAAACTATCAATACATTAGCCATAAAGAATTACTCTCCTTGCATTTTTTTAATTGTTTTTGAGTTTAGATACATTTTTATTGCAAAATCATCAACCATTCTGTATATTAGATAACTTAAGTGGTATTATAGCTTACAAATATTTGGGGGAAAGGATTTCAAATGATCCTATCTAAGATGGATTTGAAATCCTCCAAAATGACTCCTAAAATAGCTTACAAATATTTAAAATCTATTACAGAAATACTCCATCCAAACAACCTCAATGGATTTATTATTATGGATTTGAAATCCTTAACTCCAAACATAAAAAACTCTAAGTAATAAAAGGTTTTATTGTAGATGAAAGATAATGAAACCATAATGAAAAAAATAATATAGATAAAAATATTAACGGTGAAATCAAACAAATAAATCTACATATATATATCTTAAATTTTAAAAAGAAATTGAAGAAAACTCTAAATAAATATAATAGACTTTACCAAGATAATAAAACACTAAACAAAATAATTAAACTGGGAATTATGCTACTACAACTTTTGTTTTTTTGTTTTTTTAATAAAAGCACTAAGTTTAAGTATCCGAATATAATTTGAACCGTTAAAAAGTATCCAAATATAATTTGAATTAAAAAGTATCCAAATATAATTTGAACCGTTAAAAACTAAAAGCACAAAAGCCCTAAAAAACGAATATGAGGAACAGGAGCCAGCAGAGTATCGATATCATGATCTCATCAAACAAAATAGGAGAACAATCCGCTGGGCTAGGCAACTGCTTCATAAAATACATCAGGATTTATTTTACATATCATATTATAAACATTTAAATTAAATAAAAACAATTTCCGGCCACCGGGGGCCCTCGCCGGAGGGGGCCCAGTGCGGCCGCGCCGCCTTGGCCGCCCCAGGGACGGCTCTGCTGCCACGCAATCCTGATGCACGACTTGAACCAAGAGAAGGACAGGGTGCTTGGTTTAGCAAAAAAAATTGTTAGGGAAAGTAGTTGGTATATCGACTCAGGAGTTCATTTCGTTAGATGGAGATTATAAGTACACTTTATTTATTACATCAAACTAGAACACTTTTTACTCCGTGCATTTCCTGTCAACATTATGTGTTACTCATTTATGAACGATATTCAAGCAAACATGTTTCCCTGTGTTATGCGTATTGTTAGTGTGTAAACAATGCACGTTTTCGTCAGTACGCAAAATATGTTCCTTACTGCTTTGGTATATGTACGTTCATAGGCAAGAACTTGGTGTTTTCCAGTTTTGAAGATGTTTTTAACAATTCATGTGTATGCACAATACTTAAGCAGTTTGTGTTCAGGTACTATAATTACTTTTTATTTTTTGGAACTCAATGTAACAAATGTACAACTGAATGTTACACTCAGCACGAAATGACAATCCAATGTATACCAAAATAACAGATTATGATACTATAATATAATTATTTATACACCAGAATATCCTGAGTATAAAACCACCAAAGTATTGATATATATACACCGCAATATACAACCAAATTTACTATGTTTTTTCGATATTTTGTTGAAGTACTACAATTATTTTTACTCATTCAAAGTCATTGTAATCATTTGAAAAGTTGTTTATGTTAGGTTACAGGGCATTTTGTTTAGTCAATAGCAATTATAACATATAACTGTTTAGGTTACAGGACATATTTTGTAATCATTTTCCCAACTGTAGATTTTTTTCTGTTTTTTTTGGCCGTCAAACTCGGTATTTTTGCTGAAGAATTCTGGATGGATGAACAATGGAGAAGATGACAGAGAAACGTGTGTTTTTGGTTCTTTGAATTAAAGATTTTTCTCGTTATGGTAAGATTGCAATCAAGAGGATCCCTTGATTTTAGTTTGTTAATTATGGTATTAATTTAGCCGATTTTAGTGGATTCTTTGAAATGTCCTTTTTGAATTAAAAATAATTAAAAAATAGTGTTTTGCAAGACCAATCTAGACCATTGATTATTTGGGATGTAGGGATGGGATATGTCCACACTGCCACATGGTAAGAGGCTGCCACATCAGATCCCATCCCTATGCATGTATATAACAACATAGATTAGATTAGAAAACTTAAATAAACATGTAGTGTATATATATACACATATGTGTGCAATATTAGATAAGTTGAACATATATATATATATAATATATTAGAGAAGTTATATTATATTGTTTTAACATTGGTGATAAGTTTCTTAGCCGACAAAAGGGTTGTGGCTACCTGTCAACACCAAACTTCTTCTTACTTCACAGGCTGACAACATGAAAGCTTCCTATTGCTACAAATAAATCAACTAGTTTTGGAAATAGGAGCTGGCAAAGATTAGAGGGAAGCAACTATTACACAAGGGGTACTAGTTCAAGTACTCATCGGTCGTGTGATTTCCGAGGATAGAAATACAAGTGTGTATATATTGAAAAAAAAAAAGGGAAAACAAGAGATTAAGCTGTGAAATTTTGAAACTGTGTTCCAACGGGGTAAACTAGAGCAAAAACGAGAATAGAGAAGAAGGCAACAAAGAAGAGTAGTTTTACTTCGAGTTTCGCAACTGGTAAGACATCTTTTGCTCGAAAGTAATATAGCCAAACCAGTAGAATTTTTGGTATTCTTGTGTTAAACGTTTAGAGTGATGGTGTAGTTGTTATCGCGTTGAAAATTTAGGCAAAATCGAGGAAGATTCGGTGTTGAGATTGGGCTCGAAATAGTTATGTTTGAATGGCGAGGCTGGATTTTTAAGCTGGAAGGTGAGTGGTCCTTTACACCTTGTTCTTGTCGTTACAGCTCCAAAACGGCCAGACAGTATACATCATTTTGTATAATGAGTGTTCTTACAATATAAATGTTAAGGGGTTGCACCAAATTCCTTGAGTTAAGGTTTTCTTGAACCACCAAAATAGAAACTTGTATCTATATAATTTTCGAGTTGTCGGACCAAAGCTTTATCCTCTGTTTTTACTTTTCTTTATGAGAAGAGTTGTGAATTTCTCCCAGTTCCACCCATGGGTAACCATGTTATATATTTTTCGTTCTCCATATGTCATGCGTCAATTCCCATAGCTAGGATCTTGATGTCGTTTCTTTTAAAATAGCAACTTAAAAACCATGATATTGTTCCTGTTCATCATGGTTGCTTCATTGAACTGAAGTTTTCATATTTATAACCAAGACTTTGTTGGTATCTTACTATATGTGGTAATAACTACAAACCTTTTCAAAATAAAACATGTTTTATATAATAAACCAAATATAACCCCTATTCAGATTATAAGAACCATGAATAATTTCTTTATTCCCACTACACAAGACCTGTTAGTTAAAAATATATATGTTCTTATATATGATCAAAAAAGGTCTCTTGTGCATGTAATAGGCAATGTAATTTCTAAAGCCAACCCGGATTATAAACATACATTATATTTACATAATTCTTATTACTAATCCATGCTAAAATTTATATATATTAACATGCTCAAGGCGTCAAATTGCATATAATCTAGTTCTCGGCTACTTGTATCTCATGTATTAAACATTTAATTGCTTAACTCAAGTAAGGTAGCAAATAAATTTATTATCATATTGCACAAATAAATTTCCATTAAATATTTAAGAGGTGAGCTACTGTGTTGTTTTCTTTCATCTTATCAATGGTGAAAGAAGTAAAATTAATTTTACTATACAAAGGATGAATTCTAGTGTCAGAATCATTTTCAAATATAAATTATAAAATAAGGTCATTGCATTGAGAGTCTTATCCTGCCTGAAGAGTATTAGTTTGTGATTTATTTGGTAAATGGCGGGCCCTAGTGTGGTATGGATAGGGGCAAGTTCGGCTGGTCAGGCATGGGCATGCGGTCTTAAAAGGTTCTTCGCTATCCACGACCAAATCCCACCGCCTAAGGACGGAGTGTTCCAACGGTAGAAGTGGGTCGTAGGATCAGTATATTCTAGAATATATCTTCTCCCAAGCCATGAGCCCCCCAGTGGAGAATCGAGCCGTAGTGTTATGCAATAAGGGGTAAAGCTTTACGCCAACGCAATAAAGGAGTAATAAGAGAGAACGGGTGTTACATACCGTTAATTAATGGTCCCTCCGTTAATGTGAAATTTGAATTAATTGTGTTAAAGATTGATTGAGTGCATGATGCTATTGAATTGAAATAATTTAATAACAATTAAACTATTCTAAAAGGCACACCTGCACACGCACACCCACTCACTGAGGGTTCTTTTCCTCACGTATATATTTTTCTAAAAAAAATTTTAGGCGATAATCCAGGCGACAACGAAGTAGTTGAGGGATATCCCTGATCTGACTAGCCAGTGCCAGTTACACGAGTATGTTGATAGATGACTTGACGACATCACTATGTATATATGACGTGTTTGGCCAGAACAGTGATTGTAATAATAGTTTATCTTACAGAAGTTGTAGACTTGATCAGCGTTTCTCGTAGTTATATCTATATATATACTTTTCGCTTTTAATAACAATTTATATTTTGTTGGTCGGACTCATAAATGGATTGTAGTTTTTATATCCTCGTGAGTTTGGGCGTGACAAATATAATTATTATAAAATAGGGTACAAATTATTCTAATTTTTACAAAATCAAATATTATTAAAAAGTTGAAACATGAATAAGAAATGGAAAGTCACTATGTTTTTATGAAATTGTAATAAATAAATAAATAAACTAAACTTTTTTAATGTGAAATAGTTTGATATTTATGTCAAAGATTAATATTTCTTAAATTACATGTTAATTTAGGTACCAATATAATATTCAAAATACTATTTGTGTATCAAATTTATTGTGTTAAACTATATATAATAATAAATTGGAGTGAAGTGACCATGTTTAGTGCCAAGTAATATGAATTCTTCTAGGCATAAGGAGACGGAAGTGAATAGTTAAGGGAATTTTTAACACTTTATATATAAATTTTTACAACTATATTTTCTTATTAATCAAAAATTCAATCAAAATTTAAATAAAGATTAAAGTATTGTATACCATTGTCTCAATAAAGGCACTAAAAATTGGATTGATAATTATATTTTACAATTAATAATATAATTTTGTAAACGATATTAAATGAGGTAAATTTTTTAAATTTATAGTCTCATCAAACAAATATAGATTAGTTTCAATATATTAAGAATAATTGCAATTTTCATAACTATACAAACTAAGTAAATTTTATATAACCAAAATAGCCAAATTCAATTGTGAAGTACAAACTCTAATACTATAACGTATCTTTCTAAGACTTTATGCAATTTAAAAAACTATATTTATTTTTAGTGTATTATATAACTTTTAAAAACTTATGTGTTTGCAAAAAGAAATTCAAACATAAAAGTTAATTAGTATTATATTTAATTATTGAATATTGACACATGAAAATTGTTCTTATTTTTTCTTTCATAAGACTGTCTTTAGTTTTATTATTTATTAAGAGAAGATATTTTGTGTGCAATTGAATAGAGTTTCAAAACTCATATTTCGACTTATCCTTTTTTCATAGTTTTGTTAATACCTCACTCTCGATGAAAATAATGGATTAATTGTTTTATATTAGGTTAAAGTTTATTATTTTTATGACACTGGAAATAGGAGGACTACAAACATTAAGTTTAAGTGTTAATGATAAAATATTGACTTTGTTACTAGAATTTAAATAATATATGATTTTTTCCATATATATTAAATTATATATTTTTTACATTACTTTAATTGAAGAACTGAGATAGAATAAAAGAAGTGAGCACTAGAAGTATAAGAATTTGACTAACCTTTATTTTATTTTATTTTAATTGAATAACAATAACAAATTAAATGGTGATATTATGATGGATTTGGGTATAAAATTTATTTAATTAATTTATTATTAATGCGGTAACTTGCATATGATTTATTAATCATTATCTTACGATTTATAAGCTAAATTATTTGTCTGGTTATGTAAAATGCATCCAATACTAAAAGAATTAGAAAATCAAGTAAGAGAAAAGACTTTTCTAGCCATAAAAATGAAATAAAGACCGATGAATGTGATTGTAAGCTAATATAAAACTTATTTCATTGTTATACCAATTGCAAAAATTTTGTGGGATTGAGTTCTTTAAAATGATTATTTAACAATTCATATTGATCTATAATTAAAGTAAAGCAAAATATATATTAAATATTGTATAATATTTAAATTTAATTATTTTTATTTATTTCTAATCACTTTTAATATTTTAATATTAATCAATAAAATTATTAAATAATATAATTATTTTAATAAAGTTATGTGGATCACGTGCGACGCACGTGTTTCTTACTAGTTCAACAAAAACACGAATTTAAGGAAATATGAGTTCAAACCGGCACCTGGTGTGAGGTAGAAATAGTTGTCATCGTCGTCTAGGGTCCGATTTCGCTCGTCGCTATCGCCGGATTTCAAATCACTTTGCCCACTGTTGTTTTCGAGTTATGAGAAGGACTTTCACTCGAAATGGCTTGTACAGTAATAAAAGTGCAACTTTGGAATTTCCTACTCAAAAATGGCTAAAAAAATGTGTTTAAAAAAGATGGCTACAAATTATTTTTGTTTGTTCAATAGGGCTAAAAAACCTGCCCACCGATATTAATATGGAAATATTGTATACCCTTAATTTATGGACTATTATACCATTGTAATTATCGTAGAGATTGTATAGTTTGTATCCCAAAAGAAGTTGTAATCCTATATTTACCGAATCAATATACAATCATGACTAAAAGGAGTCAATTATCTTCTTACATGGTATCAGCCATACCCTAGCCACCATCGATCTTTTTCCTTCTTCCTATTTCTGTTTTCGTTCCTATTTCTTCTTGTTTCAATGGCCGGCGACGATCAAACTCCCATTAAAGGTCAACCCACAATTGTGTCCACTGTTTCCCAACCCTAAGTATTTTCTCACCACTACTTCACCTTCCTCAGATCTATATCACCCTTGCCTGAATCCCACAATTACGCCCTGGAAGACCTGTAGGTCCCAAGGGGTGTGGTGTAAGGTTTAGAAGGGGGGTTGAATAAACCTTACCAAATTTTTTATTTTAATCCTTTAAAAATTGTTCAACAGAGTTGACTCAAATCAGTTGTGTCCTTGGGGGACAGCTAAGTCCTTGGGGGACTCGATAGAGCTGTTGTTAGTATAACTCGGTTGTTTAAGCCAAATACTTAACTTAGTTGATTTGGTTTTTAACAGCGGAAGACTTAACACCCTTTGATTGATTTAAAGCTTGTTTTTAACACTTGTTTTAGCACTTAGTTATTTATCAATTGGATAGCAGATTTAACTAACAGTAGATATAAAGTAAATGTACATGAATGTAAATGCTGAAAGTAAATTGACACAAGTATTTTTATAGTGGTTAGAAGATGGGGTAATTCTTCTAATCCACTCTTCTCCAACTCCTGGAGGAATCCACTAAGTAACAGATCAAGTTACAAAGCAGTGAACAGTCTAGAGATAGCCTTGATCACATAGTTGGCTTCTCCTGCGACTCAGCTTCTTCACGAGGCAGCTGCCTGGCTACTTCAGCTCACTTCTCAAGTTCATGGATTTGATCACGAAGCCCTCCAATAAACTTGATACTTGGTTCGACCTTGAACCTTTCTACATCCCTTCAACTTGGAAAGTAGACCCCTTTATGATCTTCAAATTGTTTCCTCTTCAATCAAGTTGAAGTTGTCTCTCCTTCACGACTTGTGTTGGATTGAGTTTCTTCGAGTTTTAAGCTTGAGGAATATCATGAAATGCTTTGAGAATATTGTAGGTTAATAGCTTGAATAATGCTTGCTCTTGCTAGGTTCAGGTTACCCTTTCTTAAATGTTTCCTCAGTCTTTTATAGTGCACATTCAAAATTTGCACGTTGAAGAGATAGGCTAGTTTTAAATGTCACTTTGTGTTCGTTGTCTTGTCTTTTCTTGGTCTGCAGCCCTTGTGATGTTGACCTTTCCTCGTATTAATTTGCTTCGCAGCTTTACAGGTTCTGACACAAGATGCAGTGTTTCCCATTGGCTCATTCCTTTTGCATATTTCTGGGCCAAACACTTTAAGACCTGGCAGCTTGACATATTACTATATCGAGTAATATTCTTGACTTTATTCTAGCGGATCTAAGTCAGTTGTCCTGACTTGACTACTGCCTTTACCCCAGGTGACTTGAGTCTGCTCCAATCATAGGATTGGCTCAACTATCACTTCAACTGATAGACTTGGCTCTCTAAGTTGACTTGACTGACACTTCTCACAGTTGTTCCTCCGACTCTCCTTGATCGAGTCATTGACTTCCTTCTAAGCGTACTCACCGACACACAACAGTCTCTTCATTCCAAATCATGCTTAACTTCTTGTAATCTTGACTTCACGGACTTAACTCAGCTCTTTCAGTAATATCTATTATAATACAGAATTACAAGGAAAATGGGGTGTCAACTTCCTAGTCTAAGTTTTACACGGTATCATCAAAATCTAATAAATAAATTTCTTAACAATTTCCCCCTTTTTGATGATGCCAAAACTTAAAACATGCAACATAAGTAAATAGCAAAATACAAGCAGTGTAGTAACAAAGAATGTACGCTTTTGAATAATCATTTTATTGATCATAGCATTCTTGTCATTTACAAAACTGTTTACATCAAGTAACAGAGATATACACAATTTCATCTATTCAATGTGTACTAAAGTTAAGTTACAAAGAATAATGAAAAATTACTGGGAAAATCTTCAAAGCAATCATTGAAGACTTACATCTATGTATTTACAACGAAGTAAAATACATGAAGGGGTTCGCAACACACTTCAATGCCTTCGCTGCTTCCTTCTTCTCTCTTCATCTTCAGCTCTCTTCCTGTCATCCTCTGACCTTCTCCTCTTCTTCTTTTCTTCATCTCGCTTCTTCTTCTCATATGCTCGCCTAGCAGCAGGGTCATCTCTTTGTTTCCTCTCAAGCCATTCGCGATTCGCTCTCTCATTCTTAGCTTCTTGCCTTCTAATTGCTTCAGCATTCTTGCGTGCAACCTCAAGGTTAGCAAGATGGTCGTATCCAGCCCAGTATGTGATCCCTTTCTTCTGTGGATCAATATACGTAACATTCTTTGTCTTGGCCATGGTTGAGAACCTCTTTCACCGCCACCATGTCTTCCCCTTCCCCGACTCGGCTCCCCTTCCTCCGGGAGTACATCGTATTAGAGCCTTTGACTTTCCAATTGAGTGATCGCTGGAAGTTTCTTTGCTTATCGGTTGAGTTACACACTTCCAATCCCTTCTCCCAATACAAATCCCGTGGCTTGGGAAGAGTCATGTCTTTAAAATAACCTTCGCTTCTAGAGTTTGAAACTCCTCTAGAGATCTAGGCTCGATCCATCATCGTGGCATGGCAATATCGCTCGAGGTTTAATTGCAAAGATAGTCCTTTCCTACTGGAGGACCACCATATCTTGTTTTCTAATCTCTTGAACACGCCAGATTACCTCTCAACTACCTTCTCAAATGCAGCTTCAATGGCCCTCTTTGATTCTTTCATAGCCATCTCAACTTTCTTCTCAATGGACAGATCACTTGGCAGCTTGCTAAGAATGGAAGCAGTGATATCACCTTGCTGTGGGGTTTCAGCATACATGAGTTCGAAAGCAATCTAACTTCCTTTCCCCTCAGCTGTGTCACCTTTCTTCGCCTCCTTATCACTCCTCTTCTCCTCTTTCAATCCCTTTAGGGCCTCATCTTCCTCTTTTTTGGCATCATCACCAAATGAAAGGGTTAGACGAGGGAATAAACCACTCAGAAAGAAATCAAGTTGTCTGAGTGTTGAATTTTGTTTTGAATTTGCTTTGGAGTAGGCTTCTCGGAACTCTGACCGAGTATCCTTCGACTCAGCTGTCACCAATTTCATCTCTGCCATGAGAAGCTGAACTTCTAATTCATGTTGTCTTCTAGGTGAGTAATTTCGGCCTGGTTGTGATGTTTGAGCAGTTCCATGTCTGACTTGTGTGTTGTTTCCATTCTGACAATGTATTCCTTCATCCGCTGCTGAAACATTGAAGTATCCGCACTCCATAATAACATCTTTGAAAATAGGGCCTTGAAGTAGCGGACCTACTCTTAGCATATGGCAGTCTGCTGTGCAGCCCACTCCCTTATATGAACGATAACCCCTCTCAAATCAGTAGTGAGGGTTGCATCCCGATTGTCCAAGCTAAGATCCAGAGATGCCTGGTAGTGTTCCATCTTCTCAATCTCTTCACAGATTTTCTTGAAGGCTTCACGGAACTCGGCTGTTGGATTTGACTCAGCTTTGGGCCACACTGCATCAAAATTAAAATCTATTGGCACAATCGAATCTGTGGGAATGATGGGCTCTTCCTGCACGGTATATTTCTCTTGTTCTCTGGCAGACTCAGCTCCCATGTCTGGCAGTTCAGCATTGAAGGGAAACATATATTCAAAAACACCATCGCGAACAAATGGAATCTCCGAGGGTGCTTGCTGTGGAGCCTCTCCTTGACCTTGATGCATAATACCAGCTCTATATGCCTCAGTTGCGGCAGTGTCATTGGCATTTGATGTGGCCTTAGGAGATGGCTCATTATCAAAATTGAATATCATGGGGGTTGTCTTATCACTGACATAACTCCGAGATTTAAGAACATTCTCAGCCTTGTCCATCGAAGAATCTTCAAGATAGGTGGACTTGGCTTCATACTTGGATCCCAAAAAAGATGTGTCAATTTGTTCTTGGGAATCACGAAGAGCGTTTATCTCCTTTTCTAGTAGCAGCTCCTTCGATTTGAGGAATGTTTTGTTGCTCCGGCTCTTTACCTAGGGAAGTCTCAACCTCCCTTCGGCCTTCATTACCCCCATCAGTGTCAACCGCTGTAGGGCCTTCTACAATCCCATCGACAGACTCGGTTGTCTTAGGGTCTTTGACGATGGAATCCTTCGGAGTCTAAACTCCTTGGATTGCACATTCGTGGCCCATAGTCTCAACTGCCGGGGCCTCTCCATCCTTCGCCTTAGCTGCAGCAGCAGCTTCATCGACCTGCACAACTGAGAAAATTTCAGCTGAGATAGACTCAACTGTCCGAGCTTTGTCAATTACACTCTTCTTTTCTATCATATTCTCTCCTTCGCCTCCATACTTCTTTGTTTTGTCTCCCACAACATCCTCTGACCCTATTGTGGTGGAGAGAGTTTCCCCCTCAGCTGGTGCACCAGCTGAGTGAACGCTGATGGGGTTACTCTAGCTCCTGAGACACGACTGTAGTTTCCTTTGAGTAGTCAGATGTATGGGCAGGTGTCTCAACACCTTTTTCAGGGTTAGCCTTGGCTTGGGTGCCCAAATTCCTAGCTTCATCGCCAGTTCCCTTAGAGCCATATTCAGACTGCATGGGGGACGTGGTCGCTGCAATAACAGAAGCAATCACCTGCGCCACTCCCAATAGATCAGTCCGAGGAGAGACTTTGGAGGACTCTCCTGGACCTTCTTGGAAATTCAGCTCGTGCATGGCTCTTGATTCTTTAGTGGCCTGCTTCAACTCGGCATTCTCTACTGCAGCAGTTGGATCCATCTCATCATCGATGTTGTCAGTGGACTCCACAAGATGTTCATGAGTCCCTATGTGCAAACACATCTTGGATTTCTCCAAGGCTTTGGCTCGCTCATCAGCATTCTACTTTTCATCCTCCTTGATGAATCGAAGGGTATTCATGCAGTATTTTTCATTTAGGGAAAATTGGACAGTTGCATGTCCAAGGAAGCTGAGAAGTTCTTCCTCTTCTTCAATAAACTCAGGATGAGCGAACTGCTGCCTTGATTAATCCAGCTTCCATTTCTTCCACTCCCTTAGTCTGAGCTGGATGGCCGGATAGACTGGAGAGTACATTATAAGATCCTAATCATTATCTTCCTCTCCGGTCTCTTGAATGGCGGCTAATGGAGTGTGCTCCTCCTCAAACTCGATTGCATCAGTCTGAGGGGGTGAGACAACCTTTTCTTCAACGGTCTTGGCTCTCTCAGCTCCTTCTTTCTCCGCAGTTGTCTCCCGCACAACTGGGTCTTCCGTCCTCTGTTGATCAGCATCAGCAGTCTTCTCGGGCTCATCAACTCTTTCTTGAGACTGCTCTTCTTTAGCATCACCTGTCTCATTGGTCTTCTCCAGCTGAGTACCGAATTCGGTTGTCTTCTCAGATGCATACTTCTTTCTTTTAGTGGAAAACAATGGACAACCATCTTCTCTTAGTGGAAAACATGTGTTTTAATAAATCTTTCTTAGAAGCGATTTGCCTTTTGAGACTTGGCATCCGCTTCTTCTTCCACCTCGATCTCGGTTGTGGGGGCGGGGGGCTTCTGGTTTGGCTGCGGGGGCATGTGCCTTCTTGGTCTTGGCTGCTGGGGTAGGGGCAGGCTTGGATGTCGCAGCTCTCTTCTTAGAGATCGGCTTCGGGAGAGAGCTGGGGAGGTCTCAGTTGTGTCTTAGGCATGGTCAGCTGATTTCTCCTCACTAGTATCCGCCTTTCTCGCATGGGCCTTCTTCTGTGCACCAGAGAGGTTCGCCTTGAACATCCTCTTGTTTGCATGGAATGGCTTTCCATGGCGCTATGTGATCCCCTTCACTTCCATCAAGTGGCCAATGATAAGGCCATAACCCAGCGAACATCCAAAGGTCCCATCCTTCTTATAGGACCGGTTGATCACGTTCTGGCACACTTGGGTGAAGATGAACTCAGCCCAGTTCACCTTCTTGTCTTGCATTATGGCAGCCATCACAATCAGCTTTGTCTTAGACAGCTGATTGAAACTCCCGAATTTCATGTCCATGCACTTGGACACGATGTCCATCAACTTGTGGTAGTCTTCCTTCAGAAATTCTTTTTTAGCTATATACAAAACTTTAGCAGCATACTCCGACTTTGCTTCCTTCCAAGCTGCGGCCAAGTTGACATCATTCTCAGCGATGTCCTTCATACCTTCACATTGTAAGCAACAGTGCTCAACAAGGTCTTTTGCAGTTATTTTGATGTCCTTGACATGGACGGATGAACGGATTTCATCGTCATGCACCTCGGCGTTCACATAGAACATTGCCACTTTCTCCAGATATGTATTCGTGAAGTGCATCGAAAGAAAGTCCTTCAGACCGGACTTTTCCAACTTCTCAGCTATCTTATTCACCAGGGCCTCATCAATGCCCCGTTTGATCATGCCCTTGAAATCCACATACGCTCCAGTGTGGATTTTCTCAGATAGCAACGCAAAATCATGATTTGCATCCATTTTCAGAACTTTTAACCAATAAAAAACACGAAAAACTGAACATAGAAGATTACGATTTCGAACTTGATTTGCAGAGAGAAAAAGCTTTCTTGCTAAAAATGAGTAAGTTTGTGTGAGGAGAGAGAAATTGAAATGTCGTATATATGGGACATGAAAAGACGGTTTTTGGAATTTGGAAAATTTGATCAAAATCAAAGGTCAAGATTAAGCCTTCAAACCGCATTAATTTCCCCACATTAAATGCAACAGCATTTATATCTAATCATATGGTTTACTCTTCAGCTTTTGTACTGACAATCATAATTACGCTAACGTCATCCTTAAAATTATTCCCGCTCAATTAAAACGACTGTGATTTTGTCACTTAGCTCATAAATGATTCAACTTACTTCCAAAGTGACTTGGCTTGGGTTCTCTCTTCACATATCATCACTCAACTGTCAGCTAACTATATACAGATGTCTTCTCGACTTGGCTGTTCCACTTGGCTGAAATGTGAAACTTGTTTATTTTCCATTTTCTCATCTTCTGACTCTTTTGATTGAGTCTTCTGAGCATTCTAACTCGGCTCAATTAAACCTAACTCATTCTTGAGCTCTTCAAACCTTGATTCACATATGATCTCTTATAAAATAATATCTGACATCAATGTGCTTTGTTCTTGAATGCAACACAGGATTCTAAGTGATTGTAATAGCACTAGTGTTATCACACATAATTGGAATCTCTTTTTCTTCAATATCATAACTTCTGAGTTGTTGTCTCATCCATAAGACTTGGGCATAATAGCCCCGCATGACTATGTACTGCTTTTACCATGGATGTAGCTATTGAATTCTGTTTATTGTTGAACCAAGAAACCAACCTATTTCCAAGCATTTGACATGTATTTGAAGTACACTTCCTGTCAACTCTACATCCAGTATTGTATTGTAAGTCCAAGCGGCTACGATAATCTAGAGGGGGGTGAATAGATTATCTCCATCTTTTCGATTTTACCCTCTTTTTCGAACCGAAAGCTCAAAGACAATAATAAAGGTGCGGAATGTAAACAACACACGTCGATTTATAGAGGTTCAACCCACCTAGGGCCTAATCCTCTACCACCCCAATATATTCGAGATGGATTTCAAAAAGAAAAAAGATTTTATTAACTACCAAAATTAATACAAACACCAACTTACAACAACACCTTGAAGAGCACCACACTCTTCTTCAACACCACCTTTGAGATTAACACAATCTCACTTGAAGATTACCCCAATCTCCAATGGCACCTTGTGAAGATTGCCACAATCTTCAACCTTGAAGAATACCAAATTCTTCAACATGTCAACAAGAAGATTACCACAATCTTCTTACACCTAACACCTAGATCACCCAAGTGTGTTCTTACCACAAGAGCACTCACAAGGATATCTTGTGTTGAATGATAACCCAAAAAATTCAAGATTACAACTCGATAATGAATTATACAATTGAGTGCAAGTGTAATCAAGAATAACCTAGACCTCAAGAATGTGAAAGTGATAAGCTAGGCAAATTACAACAAGAATAATGACAATAGGAGACCAAGTGTTTGCTTGAGTATATCTTGTTGTGTTGTGTTGTTCTCTCTTCTTGTTGTGCTTCAAATCTTCCTCTATTTATAGGAGATGATTGATACTTGATAGGATCCTCTTAGAATCTGATATATACAAAAATATTGCAATTAAAATCAAGATTATAGCTGTTAGAAATCAATCCCACAATTTACGGAAAAGATGTCTGCTGCACAACTGTTAGAATTTTGCTGTCAAACATTAGGGCGACCGGTCGCGCACAAATAGACGTTTGAAAATAAGAACACATTTTTACACAGGGTGACCGGTCGATGGGGGGTCCGACCGATCACCCTAGGGTCCAACCGGTTGCCCTCTTCAAAAAATCGAAACAGAGAAGTTTGCAAATTTTAACCAACCTTCGTGCATCGGAGTCGACGACACTGGCCGACGACATCACCACCACTCCTCACCATTTTCTGCAAACATGAAGTTTTGTGTTTTGCACAACTTTCAGGTACGGGTTGCCCTATACGGCAACCGGTTGACCTCAAAACAAAAGTGTTGTCCAATTTTATATCGAAAATAAACTTCAAGAAATACTCCAAAAAATAGTGAAAACATTTCGGACATCGATCGGGAGTATTTAGACAACATTTGGAAACATAGTTTGGATGTAAAAACCCATTGACACAAAATCATTAAATGTGTTGTCCAAAATAAAACTTGAAGAAATACTCCGGAAAATATTAAAATCATTTTAAATCATTTAGGAGTATTTGGACAACCTTTAAAACCATTGTTTTGGTATAAAAACAAAATCATAAAAATCATGATAAAACCATTTATCAAACAAGTATGAGTCTGAGTATCTTACCAGCTTGAATCTTCCTTCCTTTAGATACCATAAGCCGACTTCCTGGCATCCCTTCAAATACCTTAGGATTCTCTTAGTTGCAGTCATGTGGCTCTCATTTGGGTGCAGATTGAAATGTGGCACATACACCTACTACAAAGGTGATGTCTGGCCTGCTTGCTGTTAGATAGAGCAATGATCCAATGAGGGCTCCATATCTGGTTTGATCAACAGCTTTGCCATCTGCGTCCATGTCCATCTTGACTGATGTATTCATAGGAATCTTCATAGAAGACTTTTCTTATGAAAGTTCCATCCTTCAATTGCTTGAGTTGAAGTCCTAAGAAGAAAGTCAGCTCTCCCATCATGCTCATCTCAAATTTGCCTTGCATGAGGTTTGAGAACTTGTCACACGGCTCTTTGTTTATGGATCCAAAAATGATATCATCCACATATAGTTGAACAAGCAGTATACTATCTCCATCTTGAATCCTAAAGAGTGTTCTATCAACCTTGCCTTTGGTGAATCCATTGTCAATTAGAAACTGAGACAATGTATTATACCATGCTCTTGGTGCTTGTTTCAATCCATACAATGCTTTCTTGAGCTTGTAGCTTTTATCTCCAATAGTTTTCTGCTCAAAACCTGGAGGATGTTCAACAGAGACTTATTCTTCTAATGACCCATTTAGAAATGCACTCTTCATATTCATTTGATATACAGTGAAGTTCTTGTGTGCAGCATAAGCAAGAAACATCCTTATTGCTTCCAATCTGGCAACAGGAGCAAAGGTTTCATCAAAATCTATACCTTTTCCTTGGCAATACCCTTTGGCTACCAATCTTGCTTTGTTTCTTACAACAGATCCTTCCTCATTCATCTTGTTTCTGAATACCCACTTAGTACCAATAACATTTTGGTGGGTAGGCCTTTGAACTAATTCCCATACTTTATTCCTTTCAAACTGATTCAGCTCTTCTTGCATGGCCTGAATCCAATGTGTCTTCCAATGTTTGAGACACATCTTTAGGCTCACTTTTAGGAAATAAAACAAGTGAACATAACTTCATGCTATGCTCTTGATCTGGTTCTGATGCCATCTCTAACATCTCCAATAATTAACTCAGGTGGATGGTCACTCAGCCATCTCACATCAAGTTGGAGTAAGTCTGCTGGATTCAGTTGTCTCACAGTTAAGTTGTCCTGAGTAGCTCATTCATTTTCATTCAGCAGTATACCTTCCAACTGTCTTTGAGATTCAGCTATCTCATCTTCATCAGGGTTAAGTGCTCTTACTTCAGCTTGAACATAAGGACTCTTCTGCATAGTTGGCTGATTCAGCTTATTGGCTAACTCATCAATCTCTTCTTCATTCACATTAGGTTCATCAAAAACCACATGGATAGACTCTTCAGTGACCATAGTCCTCTTGTTCAGCACTCTATAGGCTTTACTCTCAGCTGAGTATCCCAAAAAGATACCTTCATCAGCTTTAACATCAAAAGCCTTCAAATTATCCTTGCCATTATTATGGATGAAACATTGGCATCCAAATATCTTGAAATATCCAACATTTGGCTTTCTCCCTGTCCGAATTTCATAGGGAGTCTTGGTCAATTGCCTGGTAATCATGCATCTATTCGATTATAGCATGGTGTGTTTATGGCTTCAGCCCAAAATCGCTTAGGCAATCCAGCTTCAGCTAACAGGGTCCTTGCAACTTCCTTGAGAGTTATGTTCCTTCTTTCAGCTACTTCATTCTGCTGTAGAGTTTTTGCTGCTGATAATTCATGAGTAATACCATTTTCAATACAATACTGAGTTATTATCCCATTGACAAACTCAGTTCCCTTGTCAGATCTTATCTTTATAATGACTTGACTCTTTTCATTTGGAATTCTTCTCATCAACTGAGGTAACTTCTGTAGTGTTTCCTTCTTTTTACACATGAAAATTGTCCATGCATATCTTGAATAATCATCCACCACCACTAAGGTGTATTTCTTTCCCCTGATGCTAGTTGGCTCAACTGGACCAAATAAATCCATATGCAACAGATGCAATATCCTAGTTGAAGAAGGACTTGGTTTATCCTTGAATGATGATTTGATTTGCTTTCGCATCTGGCATGCATCACATATACTTTCTTTCTTGTACACTGAGTCTGGCAATCCTTCCACAAGATAACTCCTTGCAAGCTTGTTGATTGTCTTGAAATTCAGATGACTCGGCATCTTATGCCATATGATTCGGCTGTGCTCCTTGCTAGCAGACATGTGCTTGGTGTAGCAGTAGACTAATCTACCACATACATTTTCTTTTGCCTTGTTACTTGAAGTACAATTTCACTTGATTCAGCATCTTTGATCTGGCATATCCCCATGTTGAATCCTACATTGTAGCCCTTGTCACAGAGTTGGCTGATGCTTAACAGGTTGAAGTTGAGGCCTTCAACATAACCAACGTCTGTGATCTCGAATCCATTTTTCTTGATGGATCTTGTGCCTTTGATCTCTCCTGGAGCTTCATTTCCTCCAAATATAACTTTAATGTTTGATAAATGGTTTGATATTGATTTTCATGATTTTGTTTTTGTATCAAAATAATGTTTTTAAAGGTTATCCAAATACTCCTAAATGATTTTAAATGGTTTGAATATTTTCCGGAGTATTTCCTCAAGTTTATTTTCGACAAAATTGGACAACACATTTAATGATTTTGTCCTAATACTCCCGATCGTCTAAAATGTTTTTACTATTTTTCGGAGTATTTCTCGGAGCTTATTTTGGATAAAATATTGGACAATACTTTGGTTTTGAGGCCAACCGGTCGCCCTATAGGCAACCCGTACTGAAGATGATTTTTGAAACAAAAATGAGACGGAAGAAAAATCAAACAGTCGACCGTCGCCAAGGCGTCGATCGGTCCGGTCCACCGGCGCCTGTGGGTCGACCGGTACCTACAAGTTTGGTTTTTGAAACAGAACTTGATTTTCTCTAAAACCTTTAAGGGGGACCGGTTGATGATAGGGACGACGGCCGAGGTACACGCGACCGGTGCCCTATGTAAAATTGTTGTGATATGTTTCAAAATTCTATTTTTGTGCCACCGGTCGCCCTATGGTTTGACATCAAAAATCTGACCGTTTGACAGCAGACAACTTTCCTTTAATTTGTGGGATGGATTTCTAACAGCTCTTTTCTTCAATTGTCTTGCAATTTTTTACAGAATTCATGTCCCCAAGAGGAGCCTATCATGTACAAGACATCATCTATAAATAGAGGAAGAATTGAAGCAACACAAAAACTGAGATACAACACAACAAGATACACTTCAAGCAAATATTTGTTCTTCATTGTTATTATTCTTGTTGTAAATTTTCCTAGCTTATCACTTTCACATCTTTGAGGTCTAGGCTATTCTTGATTACACTTTGCACTCAAATTGTAATATTCATTATTGAGATGTAATCTTGATTTTGGGTTATCATTCAACAAATATATCCTTGTGAGTGTTCTTGTGGTAAGAATACACTTGGATGATCTAGGTGATAGGTGCAAGAAGATTGTGGTGATCTTCTTATTGAGGTGTTGAAGAATTTGGTATTCTTCAAGGTTGAAGATTGTGGTAGTCTTCACTAGGTGCCGTTGGAGATTGTGGTAATCTTCAAGAGAGATTGTGGTAATCTCAAAGGTGGTGTTGAAGAAGAGTGTGGTGCTCTTCAAGGTGTTGTTGTAAGTTGGTGTTGTATTAATTTTGGTAATTAATAAAATCTTTTTCTTTTTGAAATCCATCCCGGATATCTTTGGGGTGGTAGAGGATTAGGCCCTAGGTGGGTTGAACCTCTATAAATCGACGTGTGTTGTTTACATTCCGCACCTTTATTATTGTCTTTGAGCATTCGGTTCTAAAAAGGAGGGTGAAATCGAAAAGATGGAGATAATCTATTCACCCCCTCTAGATTATCGTAGCGCTTGACTTACAAGTGGTATCAAAGCTAAACTCTTTGGCAAGCTCGTTTCAAATCGTGAGTGAAGAGAAACGATCATCGGCTCTGAACGAAGCTCATCTATCCAAGCACCTCCACCACCAAGCCACCTCTATTTGATTCCAAAAGTTATATATTTTGGAAAGAAAGAATGGAATGTTATTTACAAGGTTGCGGGTTCGATATTTGGAACGTCATCATAAATGGAGAAATCATTCCAATGATAAACACACCACACACCTCCAAAGCCTTCAAAGAGCTCATGATGAAGAAAGAAAATCATCTCCTTAAACGGTAAAGCTCTCAATATTTTGTATTGTTCACTTACTAATTTGGAATATGAACATATTGTAGGAATTCGATCGACACATGAAGTATGGCAAAAATTAGAAGCCATCTATGGAGTATTTGCAAATGAAAGGAGTCAAACAAAAGCATCTACTTCTCAAAGGGATTCAAGTTCAAATCTAAGGAACAAGCCTTTTTCAACTTCCAACTATCAAGTAGTCGAACAATGTTTTATGGGCATCGAAGAAGAAAACGAGGTATGTCTTAAACCATCTACTTCCTATAATATTGTCATTCAAAATGATTATAGTGATTTGCAAAATGATTTTAATGATCTTCAAAATGAATTCCAAAATTTACTAGTTAAGTACAAAAACTCGAAAAAGGAATTGAATGTTTTAAAAAATGAAAATGATAGTTTATTTACTTCCTATGAATAACTATCATGTGCTCACACCACCACACTTGACAAGGTTAGAAACCTTGAAAAACAAAATAGTACTCTTGTTGAGGATATTAATTGCATGAAAAATGATTTATCAAAATCTAACTTGAGTACCAATGAATTGCCCAATGTTGTGAATGTTAATGGTTGTGATAGTTTGAATATTAAACTTGATCATGAGCCTAATATTGTCAAGCATATGAAAAAGAATCGAGTTCCTATACATGTTAGTAATATTACTTGCTTTTATTGCGGTAAAAAGGGTCATATGGTAAATACTTGTCGGGCTAAAAATAGCTCTAATTATTTGTGGAGACCTAAAAGTCTCAAGACTAATCCCAAAGGACCCAAGCACTTGAGGGTACCACAAAACAATGTCATTGTAGGTACCCGCGAAATAATAATCGAAGAAAATTCATGCCGCCAAGGAAACATCAAATGAACATCTCATTTGATCAAAGAAGGAGAAAACAAAGTCAATTTCCAAGAAGAAGATATAATCAAAAATGGGAAAAACACAATCCTTGGAAATGGCAAAGACATCATCAACAAGATGATTTTCAAAGGGAAGATATCATCAACAATAGAACGGACAAACCCATGGAAATGGCGTAATTGGTAACCCGTATCTCCCTAGTTAAATATGCATTTTATTTTGTTATTATGCATGCTTTTACTTGTGTCTTAATTGCAAATTGAGTTTTCAAGTATTTATTTCTTAATTAAGGTCTTCAATATATATTTGTGTTTTAAATTGTTTTAAAAAAAGAAGACCTTATATGATGTTTTTAAAACTCTTGTGCATTTTTGTAGACTAAAGTGTGTTATCATCTCTTATGGATTTTTATGGCATGAGCTTACTTATGATATCTCTTAGCCTACACTTTTATCATTATGATTTGTGCTAGACTTGTTTTAAGAATTGTGTAGGATTTACATATTTTTACAAATGGCCATTTACGTCATTATTTGTCAATAAAGGCATTAAATTATCGAGGTACGTTTACTTGTGTTATTCTTACTCTTATAGACTCGATATATGTATTGCCATATGCCTATGTGCTTATTTTTCATAGTATTTCATACAAGTGCCATTAAGAGGATTTTTAGATTTTTTGAAAGGCACTATTCAATATTTGATTGCACTTATTTGCTTTGTTCAAATACTTCTTTTAAATGAGGTCTCAACTATATGCTATCGGATTTTCAAATTTCAAAAGAGACCTTTTGTAGCTTTCTTAAGCTTATTTGAACTTGCATGATTTATTAGAATATTGATGATCTTCTAAATGCATATTATGTGTTTCTTGCTTCATGGTCCATATATATAGTGTCTATTTTTACTATGCTCTTATGCTAGATACTTTGTGATTGATGATTGAGGTATGTTTTTACACTTGGGCTATTTTTTCTTGCTTATATAAGCGATGCCGTTAATGAGTTTGTTAAGTTGTGTAGATGAGAAATGAAGTACTCCAAATATTAGTTACCTCAAAATATTTGGATGTAAATGTTCTATTATGAACACCTTAGATCAATTGGATGCCCTATGATGATAGTGATGAAGAAGACAAAAAGGGTGTTCCTGAACAAACTCGATGACCAAGGCAACATTGGTCGAACTAAGGCGAGGTTAGTAGCTCGAAGGTATTTTCAAGAAGAAGGTAATTGATTTTGATGTAGCATTTGCACTCATAGCACATTTAGTAGCTATTTGCATTTTACTTGCCCAGTCTTGTTTTAAGAAAATTTCAAGTTTTACCAAATGGATGTTAAATCCAATTTTCTAAATGGTTTTATTCAAATATAAGTCTATCAGAGTTTAAAATTTTAGGCCAAATGATTTGTATAAAAGGCCTTGTACGGTTGATAGACTTAGCTATTTTTGCAAAATGATTTTATAAAAGGTAAAGTTGATACTACACTTCTTGTTTAGAAAAAAGGGCAAGGTTGTTTACTTGTGCAAATTTATGTTGATAATATTTATGGTGCTACTAATAAATATTTGTGCAAGATATTTTTCCAAGTCAATGCAAGGTGAACCTAAGATGATCATGATGAGGGAAGCTCAAATTTGATCATTGGAATTCAAATTACTCAATGCTACGAAGACGGTTATATTTCAAAAGAACTCTTGAAGGAGTCAAGCATTGAAGAAAGAAGAAGCATCTCAACCTCTATGGCTTAAGATTGACAAAGGTTGAGAAAGGCATATCGACCGACAAATAAATTCGAGGTATGTTTTCTTGTATTATTCCTATAGACTCGACATTCCATATGCATTATGTCTATATGCTCGACTTCAAAAACTATCCCAATGAATCTCATTAAAGTGCCGTTAAAAGAAATTTTCAAATATTTGTAAGGCACTTTTTCTTTTGACTTGTTCATCCGAAGCTTTAAAACGTTCTTATTTTTCGGGATAACAAGTCCGGTGAAAATTATTCAAAATATAGTTCGTCATAATCGAACTAAACATATTGAGATTCGAAAAACATTCTAAGGGATTACGTTTTTAACAAAAACTTGAGATGTGTTTAAATCCCGTCTCAAAGTTAACTCGCGGACATTTGTTCATTTACCGCCGAGTATTTTACCTCATTTTGAGCTTGATTATGACATAATGTATATTGAATGAGGTCTACGTTTGCATTTTGCACGTTTTTAAAACTTAGGGGCGAAAAATCGGATTTTTGGATCAAACTTCGGATTTTTCAAACAGAACCAAAATAGTGGGTTGCCAGGGCAGAGGCCGACCGGTCGCCCACCAGCTCGACCTGTCGCCCATGCCCTGGACCGGTCGCCCTGAACAATTTTTTGGTTGAAAATGGTTCTGTTTCCAGACTTAGTCATTTTGGCTTATTTTGTCCATTTTTCGTCCCCTTCGAAATTTGCACACAAATTTCACTCCAAATTTGTTTTGTTGCATACAATTCATATCTTGGACCTATTTAGGCTTGATTATCATCATCATTGCTCATCTTTACCGATCGAATGGTAAGAATTTCACTCTCTTTAGCTCAGTTGGGTTGAACCCTTGAGAATTTGGTTTAAATGTCTATTTCTTGCTGCAAATTATATGTGTTTGTGATGAGCTTATTGATTGTTGATGAATGATATTTATTAAATTGCATTTGGTGATGAAAAACTTGGCTTGATTTCATTTACAAGGGCTATATATATCTTTTTCAATTTTTGACGCCCGCCAAGTGTTCGATAAAACGTTTCAATGAAAAATTTATCATCTACATGATTCTCTCAATTTCAAAAGTCTTAAATATTTATAGAGATCATGTTTTGCTTATCAAATGATATTTCATAAGCTTCTACAAGTCGTATAATTCGACTCTTCCCTCCTATTTGGTTTAAAAGCTTCAATGTTCAAAATAGCTCGATACATCGGTTTAGTTGCGCACTTTGATATGAATATATGATGTATTTATCGTGCTAACATTCTTTTTGATGATTCCAAAGGGGGAGAAACATGTTATAATCTCTTTAGCTCAAAGAAGCTAAGATAAGCTTAACGAAAAGAAGCTATAAGCTATGGCTTCATAAAGCCATAAGTTTTGGATCATATTTAGTCCACTTGGTGCATTATGGTTATGTATGAATCATGGTCCATTGGTTGTAGTATGGACTTATATACGGTTCTAATGATGTCTCTTGTGACAGGGGGAGCTTTTAAGTTTTTGATACTTAAGCTCAATATCGAAAAGCTAAGATTTTAGCTTATGTTGAAGTTGCTTCTATATTACTTTTGTTGTGCATGTTGATAGGGGGAGCATTTGTTATATGTGTTTGAATATCTCTACTCCCATCCTCGCGTTTATATTGCGCGGAATGTTGTCGCTCTCAACGGATATTCATTTTTGACCGGAAAACTTGTTTTTGTTTTCAAAATCGCCTCTCAAAATTGTTTTGTTTTCAAAATCGGTCTTGTTGAATTGTTTTGGTTTGTAATCATCAAAAAGGGGGAGATTGTTTGATAAATGGTTTGATCATGATTTTGTTTTTATATCAAAACAATGTTTTTAAAGGTTGTCCAAATACTCCTAAATGATTTTAAATGGTTTTAATATTTTCCGGAGTATATCCTCAAGTTTATTTTCGACAAAATTGGACAACACATTTACTGATTTTGTGTCAATGTGTTTTTACATCAAAACAATGTTTCTAAATGTTGTCCTAATACTCCCGATCGTCTAAAATGTTTTTACTATTTTTCGGAGTATTTCTCGGAGCTTATTTTCGATAAAATATTGGACAACACTTTGGTTTTGAGGCCAACCGGTCGCCCTATAGGGCAACCCGTACCTGAAGATGATTTTTGAAACAAAAATGAGACGGAAGAAAAATCAAGCGGTCGACCGGTCGCTCCGGCGTCGGCCGATCCGGTCGATCGACCGCCGGTCGGGTCGACTGCAAGTTTGGTTTTTGAAACAGAACTTGATTTTCTCTAAAACCTTTAAGGGGGACCGGTTGATGATAGGGACGACCGGTGAGGTACACGTCGACCGGTCGCCCTATGTAAAATTGCTGTGATATGTTTCAAAATTCTATTTTTGTGCCACCGGTCGCCCTATGGTTTGACATCAAAAATCTGACCGTTTGACAGCAGACAACTTTCCCTTAATTTGTGGGATGGATTTCTAACAGCTCTTTTCTTCAATTGTCTTGCAATTTTTTACAGAATTCATGTCCCCAAGAGGAGCCTATCATGTACAAGACATCATCTATAAATAGAGGAAGAATTGAAGCAACACAACAATTGAGATACAACACAACAAGATACACTTCAAGCAAATATTTGTTCTTCATTGTTATTATTCTTGTTGTAAATTTTCCTAGCTTATCACTTTCACATCTTTGAGGTCTAGGCTATTCTTGATTACACTTTGCACTCAAATTGTAATATTCATTATTGAGTTGTAATCTTGATTTTGGGTTATCATTCAACACAAGATATCCTTATGAGTGTTCTTGTGGTAAGAACACACTTGGATGATCTAGGTGATAGGTGCAAGAAGATTGTGGTGATCTTGTTATTGAGGTGTTGAAAAATTTGGTATTCTTCAAGGTTGAAGATTGTGGTAATCTTCACTAGGTGCCGTTGGAGATTGTGGTAATCTTCAAGAGAGATTGTGGTAATCTCAAAGGTGTGAAGAAGAGTGTGGTGCTCTTCAAGGTGTTGTTGTAAGTTGGTGTTGTATTAATTTTGGTAATTAATAAAATCTTTTTCTTTTTGAAATCCATCCCTGGATATCTTTGGGAGGTAAAGGTTTAGGCCCTAGGTGGGTTGAACCTCTATAAATCGACATGTGTTGTTTACATTCCGCACCTTTATTATTGTCTTTGAGCATTCGGTTCTAAAAAGAGGGTGAAATCGAAAAGATGGAGATAATCTATTCACCCCCCTTCTAGATTATCGTAGCCGCTTGGACTTACATTTAGCACCTTTAATCTCCTTGAATCTTGAAAAATTTCTCTTGTTTCCTGTCATATGTTTGGAACAACCACTATCCATGTACCAGGTGTTAAGTTGGTATTTTACCAACTTATTTGATATTTTAGAGTAGAATTTGGTTTTATTTTGGGTGTTTTTAGAGTCGTTAGAGTCCTATTTATTTCAATTAGAGTCGATGTAGAGTCAATACGGATTTGGTAGCCGAGAGATGAAGAAAACGGTGAAAACGGCTTGAAGAAAGAAGAAATCGCGTATAAAGAAGGAAAAAACGCACTTTGGCCAGGGACGGCGGCGCTGGCGCTAGCCACCTGCCCCTGAGCGCCATAGCCTTGCATGACAGAGAGTCTTTGGACGGACGAGGCATGTGGCGCTGCAGCGCCCGGCGGAATGTTTTCGCGTCGTTGATGGCGCCGCAGCACAACAACGCCGTCGATAAATGGTGATTGAGTTGGCGGCGCCATGCGCCTAGCATCTTGGCGCGCAGCGCTTTGCGAAAATGGCGAGAAATTGTTGGCGCCGCAGCGCCCATGCGCGGGCGTCGCAGTGCCCGGGGGCAGAAAAAACTATGTTCACCTACCCTCTTCTTGGACTTTTGTGTACTATAAATACCATCCTTGGGGCTTGAAATTAGGGCATCTTGGAACCCTTGGGAAGAGGATAAAAACAGCTACAAGACAAGGAAGAAGGATTTGAGCATCTTGAGAAGAATTTGGAGAAGAAGATTGGAGGCTTCTATCATCTAGAAATAGAGAAGATCCCTCTACTCTTGTTCTTATTTTGTTGCTTTTCTTCATATCTTGTAAGATGTATTATTGTATTTTCATGGATTCATTTTCTTTAATCATGAGCTAAACTCTATAATTCTAGAGGAATGATGTAATCTATGTTTGAACTTATGTTTTGAGATTGTGGTTTGTCAATCTAGATCTATCAATTTATTTGTGCTATTTGGATCTATTACTTCTAAATTACTTGATCAATAATTTAGATTGTTTGGTGTATTTGATTTGACACTTGAGAAAGGTAATTGAATACATGACCTTGGAATAGCATAACCTAGGATTTAATAGAATTGAGAGATTTGTGAATCCTTTGAAGTCTTTTATCAAGATTCATAGTTTTTATTGAGATTTTAATTGGTGATTTTTATAGAGATATTGATTTCCCAATTGAATCTAAAATCATTTGGCACTTGAGAGAGGGAATGATTATTGTAGAAATCTTGACTTATAAATTGGTAATTGATGATTGATAAACCATATTGACAACATAAGGGATAACTAGATTCATCATACCTCTAGAATTCATTTAATCATTTGGATAAACTCATTAATATTTTCATATTCTTGATTTACTTTTAGTATTTTTAGTATAATCACTCCATCATATATTGAATTTCTAAATAAAGTTAGACTATTATATTATAGTACTTAGCAATAATTCGATAATTATTCCCTGTGGATTCGACAACCTTACTACTCTATATTAAAACTTGACACCGTAGACTTGCGGTTAGAAAAATATCTAACACCAGGTTCCTTGGCACTCAGCTGTTCCTTGAACCTGCAATCAAGGAAATCAGTTTTTAGGTACCCATAGTTGTCTGGGTCGTGGGGGGTTAGTGCTATAAGATGCTCCAACCAACCTATCGCCAGATGATCTGACTCTAAGAGGTTGCCATCTATCAGTACCATAATCATAATGCACAATTGCTCATTTGAATTGTGCTGTAATAATAATTTTGAATTGATTATTTTGAATTGCCCTAATAAACATGGTGCAACAGAATCAGTTTGGGGGAAGTGCTGTAGATGACCCGAACGCTCATTTGGCTATTTTTCTCGAGATATGTGACACTATCAAAATGAATGGGGTTCCCAATGAAGCTATTCGGTTGAGGTTATTTCCATTTTCACTTTGAGATAAAGCTAGACAATGGCTTCAAACCTTCCCACCTGGAAGTATCACTAGTTGGAATGATCTTACTGAAAAATTCATGGCTAAATTCTTTCCACCCAGCAAGACACTTCAACTTAAAAGTGAGATTGCCCAATTTCATCAACTCGACTTTAAGCCACTCTACGAAGCTTGGGAGCGATTCAAAGAATTATTGAGGAGGTGTCCACAACATGGGTAATGCGTAGATTGGCAAAAGTTCAAGATTTTTTTACAATGGTATGAATGGGCATTCAAGAACTATTATAGATCTTTGCGGCGGGAGGTACATTGATGGCTAAAACTCCAAGTGAAGCCATGCTTTTACTCAAGAAATGGCTTCCAATAGTTATCAATGGCCGTCTAAAAGATCTACGCCAAGAAAAGTTGCGGTGTTCTTGAACTTGATACTATGTCCGCATTGGCCTCTCAAATTTCCGCCTTGTCAAAGAAAATTGCTACACTAAGTTCAGGTGGAAAACAACAATCGGAGGAAGTCATGGAGATAAGTCAAGAAATTGTGAATCCCGATACGAAACAAGCGAATTATGTGAATAATCGGGGTTTCAACAATAGAGGAATCAATTGCCGACACATTATCATCCCGGGACTTCGCAATCATGAAAATTTCTCGTATAGCAATACGATAAATGTGTTGCAACCACCGGGGATATCGAATCAAGCAAGTACGAGCACACATGTGGGGAGAACAAAAGCCATCTTTGGAGGAATTACTTAGTTCATTCCTTGTAGAATCAAGAGCAAGGATGAACAAAGCCGATTCTAACATAGAAAATCTGGGTTCAAGGGTTACAACAATTGAAAGTCATCTCAAATCTTTGGGGACACATGTGGGTCAATTGGCCACGGCTATTAATTCACAACAGAAAGTTGATACGTTTCCAAGTAACACCGAGGTGAACCCACGGGATCCTTATTGGGTCTGGCTTCTTAGAAAGCCATAGGAAGAGACCAGACAATCTACATTGCAAGGCCATTAAGTTGAGAAGTGGGACAGAATATGATGAACCAAAGATGCCTGCTCATGCCACCAAAGAACCAGAAGCAAGCTCTGAAACACTCCACAATGAAGAGGGCATTAATAAGCAATCAGAAAAGGCAAAAATTGAGGTAAAACCAAGTTTCAATTCTGATAATGTGTTACCAAATTCTCTTCCTTTTCCACAGAGATTTCAGAAGAAAAAGTTGGACGCTCAATTTTCCAAATTTTTGGAAATATTCAAGAAAATTCACATCAACATCCCTTTTGCCGATGCACTTGAGCAAATGCCAAACTATGAGGCATATGTCAATCTCACGAGAAGAGTGTAGCGCCATTTTGCAAAGAAAGCTACCACAAAATTAAGAGATCCGGGAGTTTCACTATCCCTTGCACTATTGGTGATTCTTATTTTAATAAAGCTCTTTGTGATTTAGGTCTTTAGCATTAATCTTATGCCGTTATCTCATTTTGAAACTTGGCCTTGGAGAAATAACGCCATCCACCATCACATTGCAATTAGCCGATAGATCACTCACCTACCCAAGAGGAGTGATTGAGGATGTGTTGATCAAAGTAGATAAATTCATATTTTCGGTGGACTTTGTGGTGTTGGATATGGAAGAAGATCATGAAATGCCATTGATTCTTTGAGGACCTTTTCTAGCAACGGGGCGAGCTCTAATTGACGTGCAACGAGGAGAGTTAACATTACGGGTAAATGATGATGAGGTACTATTTAACATTTATAAGGCAATGAAATTTCAAGAAGAACCTCACACATGTCATTTTATTGATACGATCGAACAATGTGATCAAACGGAAGTTATAAAACAAGATTTAAAAGATCCGTTAGAACATTGTTTGATTAATTCAATAATGAAATGTGATGAGGAAGATAGTGATGATATTGATTTGCTTGATTTTATTCTTTCTCTTGAGGCTAAAGAAATTGTAAAAGAAAAACAAAAGGAAACATTAGAAAATGCCAATATTGAAAATATTCCGAAAGGTACTTTAGAACTAAAGGAACTTCCTAACATATTCAATATGCATTTTTGGGAAAAGATAAAACTTACCCGGTAATTGTTTCTCGCTTTATTATCTTCATCCGAATTAGATAAGTTGTTGCGTGTGCTTCGTGAACATAAGTCAGCCTTGGGTTGGTATATTTCTGATTTGAAAGGTATAAGTCCTTCCATTGTAATACACAAAATTTTAATGGAAGAATCTTATAAACCATCTATTGAGCATCAAAGACGACTTAATCCCGCAATGAAAGAAGTTGTGAGAAATGAGGTTTTAAAGTGGCTAAAGGCGGTATTATTTATGCCATTTCGATAGTTCATGGGTGAGTCCTAGACAGGTTGTTCCTAAAAAGGAGAGTATGACAGTTGTGAAAAATGATAACAATGAATTAATTTCTACACGAACTCACAGGATGGCGAGTACGTATTGACTATAGAAAATTGAATAAAGCTACTCGTAAGGATCATTTTCCCCTCACCTTTATTGATCAAATGTTGGATAGGTTGGCAGGTTACGAATATTATTGTTTTCTTGATGGCTATTCAGGATACAATCAAATCGCCATTGCCCCGAAGATCAAGAAAAGACTACTTTTACATGTCCATATGGTACTTTTGCATTTCGCAGATGCCATTTGGATTATGTAATGCACCTGCTACTTTTCGAGAGGTGTATGATGGCGATTTTTCATGGTATGGTTGAGGAAATCATGGAAATTTTTATGGACGATTTTTCTGCTTTTGGTACTTCTTTTGACCATTGTTTGCATAACTTATCTATGGTTTTGCAACGTTGTGAGAAACTAATCTTGTACTCAATTGGGAAAAATGTCACTTTATGGTCAAAGAAGGGATTGTACTTGGACATCGTATTTCTTGTACGAGGTTTGGAAGTTGACAGGCGAAGGTTGTGGCTATTGAAAAGCTACCCCCACCTTCAAATGTGAAAGGCATAAGAAGCTTTTTAGGGCATGCGAGGATTTTATAGGAGATTCATAAAAGATTTTTCAAAAATTGTTAAACCACTTTGTAATCTCCTTGAAAAAGATGCTATCTTTTGCTTTGATGAGTTGTGTTTGCAGGCATTTGAACAGATAAAAAGGCACTCATTTCGGCCGATTATGATAGTGCGGGATTGGACTCAACCATTTGAGCTCATGTGCGATGCAAGTGATTATGCAAAGTGGGTGTTGTTCTTGGTCAAAGGTGAGACAGAATTTTTAAAGCTATTTACTACGCAAAGCGGGACCATGGACAACGCCCAACAAAACTACACCACCACGAGAAAAGAAATGTTGGCGGTAGTTTTTGCATTTGATAAATTCGAGCTTACTTGGTGGGTACAAAGGTGATTGTTTATACGGATCATGCGGCAATCCGATATCTTTTCTCCAAAAGGATGCAAAACCTCGGTTAATTCGATGGATTTTGCTCTTGCAAGAATTTGATATTGAGATTAGGGATAAAAAGGAAGTGAAAATGTGGTTGCCGACCATCTATCCCGCCTTGAGAAACCTCACGAGGTGATTGAGAGTCCAATAAAAGAATTGTTTCTGATGAACAAATTATGCGTCTTGAGACATCATTACCTTGGTACGCAGATTTTGTTAATTACCTCGCGGGAGGAGTTTTGCCACCGGACTTGACTACACACCAAAAGAAAAAATTCCTACATGATGTTAAGTCTTATTTGTGGGATGATCCGTTATTGTTCAAGAGATGCGCGGATTCTATCATTCGCCGTTGTGTTCCTAAGGAAGAAATTGGAGAAATTTTTCAACATTGTCATTCATCATCTTATGGGGACATTTCGGGCCAACCCGAACCGCAAAGGTACTACAATCTGGTTTTTATTGGCCAACATTATTCAAGGATTGTTATGCATTTGTGAAAACTTGTGATCGATGCCAAAGGGTTGGTAATATTTCACGGCGTCATGAGCTTCCTTTGACAAACATAATGGAGGTGGAATTGTTTGATGTATGGGGTATTGACTTTATGGGGCCATTTCCGCGTCTATGGAAATTTGTACATTTTGCTTGCGGTTGATTACGTCTCCAAGTGGGTTGAGGCGATTGCTACACCAACGAATGATGCTAAGGTAGTACTCAAATTCTTGCACAAGCATATTTTCACTCGATTCGGTACTCCTCGAGCTATTGTAAGTGATGAAGGTACGCATTTTTGTAATAAATTATTTAACAACCTTCTTGCTAAATTTGGTGTGCGTCATAAGATTGCGCTTGGTTACCATCCTCAATCCAATGGTCAAGCCAAAATTTCCAATCGTGAAGTGAAACAAATTCTTGAAAAAAAATGAGTTTTAATCGAAAGGATTGGGCACAAAAGCTCGATGATGCTTTATGGGCTTATCGCGTGGCTTATAAAACACCCATTGGTATGTCACCATATCGATTGGTGTTTGGTAAAGCGTGCCATTTGCCGGTTGAACTTGAGCATCGAGCTTATTGGGCAATTAAGAAATTGAATTTTAACTTGAAAGAGGCCGGTGAAAAACGATTACTTCAATTAAACGAAATGGAAGAATTTCGTCAAGAATCATATGAAAATGCCAAAATGTATAAAGAAAAAAAAACGAAAAAATGGCATGATCAAATGATTCTCGCGTGAATTCTTACCCTACCAACAGTGTTATTGTTCAATTCTCGATTGAAACTCTTTCCAGGTAAACTCAAGTCGCGATGGTCCGGACCACTTGTGGTTGAACGTGTATTTCCTTATGGTGCCGTTGAGTTGAGAGGAAACCGTGGGAATTCGTTCCAAGTAAACGGACAACGATTGAAACATTATTTTGGGAACGAAGCAAGGAAGGTTTTAAATCTTCCACTTGGTGATGAAATTTCTTGAGTCCGAATAGTTGAGTCCGGCTAACGACTATAAATTTAGCGCTTCTTGGGAGGCAACCCAAGTGATTTTCGTGTGATCGAATTTTTTGTTGTGATTTTATTTTCTTTTAATTTGGTGTGTATTTATTTGAATTTTGGTGTGATTTTTGTGTGAATTAATTTGTGTGTGATTTTAAATTTTTGATTAAATTGAAATTTTTAAATAATAAAAAAAAAATGGAAAATACGGGCGTAGGCCACCTGTCTCTAAGCGCTGCTGCAGCGCCCGATCGACTGTTGGGCAAATTAAAAGGCTGTTTCAGCCTTAGTTTCTTTACAAACAAAACACACACACACGCCTATCTTACTTTCTTCTCCAAAAATCCCACCTAGCATTCACTTATACACCATTCAAGTGGGCAATTGAGCAACTTAATCATCAAATTCATCTTCTTCATCAATTAGGTAAGTGAGCTTCAATTGTACACCAATTTTCTTCAAATTTTCATGCATAGGTAAAAATGTGGGAATTTTCAATATCATTATAATTTCGAATTGGTTGGTGTTGAAAAATGGGCATGAAACTTAATCATGATATATGATTATATTGTGCTTGAATTGGTTGGTGTTGAAAAATGGGCATGAATTGAATTTCAAATTTGGTGTTCATCTCTTCTTTGCATATATGCCTACAAGGTGTTTGTTAAAATGCCTCAATGAAAAATATTACACCTAGGCATTTGATTCTTGTCATCATTGTGTACTAAAGGTTATTTGATCATGAATTGATGACAAGGATGCATAATTCTTGAGTTGTTGCCAAATTCCTAACCCCTAACTCGTATTGTGCGTTCTATGTGTATTTTGCTTGTGTTATTTTTCAGGTGATTTCCAGATCAATTACAATGCCAAGAACAAAGAATGCAAGCAAGGGCAAAAGCGTGGCAAGTACTTCCGAGGAGAATGTTGAAGATCGTTTTCTTCACTTGGACGCACAACAGTTGTATTATGACACATTATGCTCGAAGAGTATAACGGCGGAACGGGGATTACAACCGGGGCCGAATGATGGTGAACTTGCACAAATGATACATCAGAAGCAATGGAAAAAACTTTGTGCACAACCTAGACAATTCGCACCGAATATAGTCCGAGAGTTTTATGCGAATGCGAAGACCAAAAATGGCTATAACTCAGAGGTTTTCATACGTGGAGTAAACAAGGTATACACTCATACAAGAGCGATAAGAGAATATTATGGACTCCCGGAGGTGGATCACTCACCGTATGTCGAATTTATCTCGCAACCACCGAGTATGGAGGAGATTTGTAATACCTTATGTCGGCCTGGAATCGCGGGTACGTCATATAAAAGTTGTGGGAGGTGCTATCGCTTTTTCCGCACATGAGTCTTAGTCGATATGGGCGAGCTTGGTACCACTTCATTTGCAACAACTTGATACCAACCAAGCATGTCGATGATGTAACTAAGGAACGAGCTCATCTTCTATATGCCATAGTTCTTGACATACAATGATCGACCCAACTGGTAATTATTGGAATGTCCCTTTATAACAAAATGCTACATCCCAAAACAGGGGGGACTAATTTTACCAAGTTTAATTTGTGGGTTATGTAAAAAGAGCGGTGTTAAGTGGGATAGCTCCGAGCCGTTGGAAAATCCTAAGGGACCTATAGATTCGGCTACTATTGCTTCTTATGACGAGTGGGCGACGGTGTGCCTAATCCGAAGGTGCGGGATATATTCTTGATCCCGAATTTGCTCTCTACACTATTGAGCCCGATACTCATACCCAACCACGAGAATATCGATGCTCCATCCAATTTAGCGCCAAGACGTTCTCGTTCTAGATGCTCACATCACGATAACAACCCTTCGCCGCACTAGTTCGCGAAGTACGAGAATTGAGAAGGGCTTTTGTAGGCGAGCAATGCCACGAGCGGCACGAGAAGAATATGAGAATGAGCACAACCGAGTACTTGCCCGGATATATAGCCGGACACACCCGCAATTCCGTTCCCAATACCACCACCACCGGTCCTATTGCTCATTTTTCACCACACGACTCCGATGAGGAGTCCTAGGCGCCCGGCTATCGTCGAAAGTTTTCTCACTCTCCATTGAGGACAATGTTCAATTTAAGTTTAGGGGTGTAATCAGATTTGTGTATTTGTGTATTTGTGTCTTTTGAGTCGTGTCAAAAAAAAAATTGAGTTGAGTCGAGTCGGGTAGTGTTGAACTATAGAACTACATGATTAAGTAGATTTGTTGATCACGAGTTGAACTCATGAAAACATGCTTTTAAGTAGTGATCTATATTTTGCTTCATTGATTTCATATTCATACATAATTCTCGTTAGCTTATTTGAAAATGATTAATGAAGTCGAGTGTTGCTTGTATGATCCCACCGGATTCTAGAACTTGTTTGATCACTAATTGAGGCGAAATCCTAGGTGAAATAACATAAGGAAATTATTTAGGCCATCTTTGAATAAAAGCTAGAGCCAAAATGACTACCTTTGTACGATATAATTTCACTAGTGTCCCCTTTTGAGCCTATTAAACCCGTTCTTTGGCAACCCATGTTTTTACCTTGAGCTTACATGTGAAAATCCTAATTACCCATCACTCATACACACAAAATGATTGAAGGTTGAGGAGGATGTGATAAGTAAGGTAGATGTTCGCTCGCATGAAATTGCCGAGAGCAAGAAAATATGAAACCCCATTTGTTAAAATATGCAAAAGATTAAGTTTGGGGTTTCAAAAAAATAAAAATTTGTTGAGAATGGAGGCTCGTAAAGGAGAATAATTGAAAATTCAACAAAGAGTGAAAATAGCCATTTTGTTTGGCAATTGGTGATTTGAAGAGGTAATAGTGTGTTTGAGTGAGTTGAGCCACTTAATCCTAAATTTTCCTACCCGACCTTCACCACATTACAAGCTTTGGAAGTCCTATTGATCCATGTGTTATATTAGCCTACATTAGTGGAGATTAGTGGGAATAACAAGCCTATGGAATCCGGTAGTCATGATCTTTTGATACTTAGAAGTGGATCATCTTGATAATGTTTGATTGCGTAAATCAATTTGAATAATGTAAACGGAATTTTTATGAATATTCAACACTTTTGATCACAATGTTAAAATGCATGCTTGATTGATAGTGAAATGAGTTTTTAGACAAATTTTATTGGTTTATGGAGTTTTGTAGTTACTTGTGTTGTTGTATTGTTTGTCTTTCATTTTGGAGTTATAATTGTTTGAGGACAAACAATAGGCGACGACGGAGCGTGTGGGCTGCAGCGCCTAACGCCCGTCTTCAGCCCCGAGCGGAATGTTTTCGCGACGTTGATGGGCGTCGCCCATGCGCCCGTGCCGCAGCGCCTCGCGCCGATAAATGGTGATTGAGTTGGCGGGCGCCGCAGCGCCATGCTTTGCCGCAGCGCGCCTTGCGAGAAATGGCGGGGAAATTGTTGGGCGCCGCAGCAGCTAGGGCGAAAAACTATGTTCACCTACCCCCTTCTTGGACTTTTGTGTACTATAAATACCATCCTTGGGGCTTGAAATTAGGGCATCTTGGAACCCTTGGGAAGAGGATAAAAACAGCTACAAGACAAGGAAGAAGGATTTGAGCATCTTGAGAAGAATTTGGAGAAGAAGATTGGAGGCTTCTATCATCTAGAAATAGAGAAGATCCCTCTACTCTTGTTCTTATTTTGTTGCTTTTCTTCATATCCTGTAAGATGTATTATTGTATTTTCATGGATTCATTTTCTTTAATCATGAGCTAAACTCTATAATTCTAGAGGAATGATGTAATCTATGTTTGAACTTATGTTTTGAGATTGTGGTTTGTCAATCTAGATCTATCAATTTATTTGTGCTATTTGGATCTATTACTTCTAAATTACTTGATCAATAATTTAGATTGTTTGGTGTATTTGATTTGACACTTGAGAAAGGTAATTGAATACATGACCTTGGAATAGAATTGAGAAATTTGTGAATCCTTTGAAGTCTTTTATCAAGATTCATAGTTTTTATTGAGATTTTAATTGGTGATTTTTATAGAGATATTGATTTCCCAATTGAATCTAAAATCATTTGGCACTTGAGAGAGGGAATGATTATTGTAGAAATCTTGACTTATAAATTGGTAATTGATGATTGATAAACCATATTGACAACATAAGGGATAACTAGATTCATCATACCTCTAGAATTCATTTAATCATTTGGATAAACTCATTAATATTTTCATATTCTTGATTTATTTTTAGTATTTTTAGTATAATCACTCCATCATATATTGAATTTCTAAATAAAGCTAGACTATTATATTATAGTACTTATCAATAATTCGATAATTATTCCCTGTGGATTCGACAACCTTACTACTCTATATTAAAACTTGACACCGTAGACTTGCGGTTAGAAAAATCTCTAACACCAGGTTCCTTGGCACTCAGCTGTTCCTTGAACCTGCAATCAAGGAAATCAGTTTTTAGGTACCCACAGTTGTCTGGGTCGTGGGGGGTTAGTGCTATAAGATGCTCCAACCAACCTATCGCCAGATGATCTGACTCTAAGACGTTGTCATCTATCAGTACCATAATCATAATGCACATTAGCAAATTGCTTAGGGGTTTTAGGATCATACAACTGTCTATTTTGTCTGTATGCATGTGTGTGTGTTTTAACAATTGCTTTCTTGGGATAGTTATGAAATCTCTGAGTGTAGTGCTTGGGTGCATATGTGCTGATAATAGCTCTTTTGCCTTGGGAATGACCTTTGCTACGGTTGAGGTCTTTGCCATTTTGGCTTGTATCCCATAGATCTTTCCTAATGTTTCGCATTATTCCAATCGGCTTGTGTAGGTCCCAAGGGTGTAAGTGTAAGGTTTAGAAGGGGTTGAATAAACCTTACCAAATTTTCGATTTAGTCCTTTTAAAACTACGAGTTCTACACATTTGTGTCCTTGATGGACACGAATTAGTCACTCAAGAGAGTTAATCTCTCAACATACTCACCGAAATGAGTATTAATAGAGTAACTCAAATTTGGCTATAATTTGACTCAACCGTGGTTTTGTTTTCAGCGGAAGACTTAACACCCTTAAGTTTGATTAAGCAAGTTTTGATATAAGCGAGTTAAAAGTGCAGAATTTAATTGTTGAAATGTAAATGACACAATAAAATTTTTATAGAGGTTCAAGATGGGGTAATTCTTCTACTCCTCTCTTCTCCAACTCCCGGAGGAATCCACTAGGTAATGATCGGTTTACAAAGTGGTAACAGGTCCCGATCTGATACAAGTCTTGATCACAACAAAATGACTTGATCCTTTGGGACTCGATGAGACGCCTTGATCACTCACCCAAGGCTTCTCGTGCGACTCGGCTTCTTCTTCACAGGGCAAAATGCCTTTGCTACTACACTCTCACTTGCTCAAGCACTTTGGATTTGATCACGAAGCCCTCCAAAAGCTTAAGACTTGGTTCACCTTGAACCTTTCTACAATCCTTCCCGGAATGTAGACCCTTGTTTTCGATTTTTCCTCTTCAACCGATTGAAGTTCTCTTTCCTTCACGGAGTAAGTGTTGGATTGATGTACTTCGAGATGTAGGCTTGAGGATTGAGAATGTTTCAGTTTTGATAAGCTTGTATATCTCACGTGTGTGTGTCATTCATCCTCCTTCTCAAACAAACTCCTCGGCCTTTTATAGTGAACTTTCAAAAATTTGCCCGTTGAAGAGATAGGCACATTTTTGAAAGTCACTTTGCGATCGTTGGCTTGCGCTTCTTGGAATTGCCATTTCCTCGTATGAATTGTTTTATCACCTTTTCGGAGTTCGACACGGTGTAGTGCTTCCCATTGGTTCATTCCTTTTGCACGCTTTTGGGATCGAGCACTCCAAGAAAGGTGGTATGGAGATATTACTTGTTTAAGTAAATCTCTTGATTTACGTACAACGGTTCTTTTACGATTATCTCGACTTATCGCATTTCCTTGCTTTCCCCAGGTGACTTAGAGTCAGCTTCCAATCATTGGATGACTCTTCCGTCACTTCAACTTGAGACTTGCTTCTCTTGAGTTGACTTGACGATGTTCCACTCACCGCATCTCACCGCTTCTTCATCGAGTTCTGTCATTCTTTCTTTGCCGTCACTGCCTCTCTCGTGAGTTTTCCTTCAAGTCTTCGATTGTCTTCTTGCATGTTAAGGCGTAGGCGACTTAACTCGGCTTGGCCACTCTAATTGTTACAATACATTTCACAAAGAAGAATTGGGGTGCCAACTTTCTATTCTAAGTTTTACATGGCATTCATCAAAATCTAAACAATAAAATTCCTAACAATTTCCCCCTTTTTGATGATGCCAAAACTTAAATCATACAAAGATGCAAATAACAAAGATACATACAGATTAGTGTATTGACATAGAATGTATGCGCAGAATCAATCTTTTTATTGATCATATCATTCTTGTACTTAACACAATCAAGTTTATGTATCGTAGTATATAATTGTCTTCACAAAATAGAAAATTTATAGCTTTATTACAAAAGACTTACATTGTATGTATTTACAAGATAAAATACACGAAGGGTTGGACAAAGAACACTTCATCTCCTTCATTTGTTTCCTTCTTTCATCTTGATCAAGATCTTCTTCTCTTCTTCTCTTCTTCTTCGTCATCACCGCCTTCTTTTTCTTCTCATATGCCTTCCTGGAATCTCTTCTTAATCTTTCTGTCTCTCCTCCCATAGCTGAGTTTGTCTTTTGTTCTCTTCTTCTATTATTTTTGCATACTCGGCGTTAGTTTTTGCCACTCGCAAATTTGCCACTTGGTCAAGCCCACCCGGAGATCCCTCCTTTCTTCCCCGGATCTACGTATTCAATGTTCTTGGCGGAGGCCTGGTCTCAAGCTTCTTCCTCCACTCAGCTTCTTCTTCCTCTACCTGCGGGCGTATCTTTGTCTTTGAGTCTTCTTCTTTCCAACAGTGCCACGGAGTGACCAGCAGAGTGACTACGGTTGTCTGCTCGCGTCGCCTTCTTCACATAATGTGAGACCCTTTTTCCCGAAGACAGTCCCAAGCTTGAGCCATGGACATATTTGCAAAGTATCCCCTCATTCGAGCGTTTTGAATTCATCGATCAACGCGTGGCTCTGTCCCGACATCGAGATGGCATAGGTGTCTCTGTCAACCGAATGCCTCCATGTTCTTTCAAGATGTTCATCACCCTGCATCCATTCTTCCTTCCACTTCCTTCATCCCTGCTTCAATTGCTTTTCTCTTCTCGGCCCATAGATACAAAGCCAGTGTTGGAGTGGCGAGTCACGGGAGTTTTTGCTTATAATGTCACTGTGTGAGGACCTTGTTGGGGGTTTGTGCAATCATCAATGTTACATCCGCGATCCTTCCCCAACAAGTTTTCCTTTCTTCTCGTTTTAGGACTTCCTCACCGATTTTCCCTTCTCAATTGGTCCTTTCTTTTCTTTCTTGATTTTGTTTGCTTTAAGGTATTCCTCTTCCCCCTTTTTGGCATCATCAATGGATAGAGGAACCCCAGGAACATCTTTGGCAAGCATGAAGTCGAGTCTTGATGGTTGAATTACGCTTCAAGTCTGTGCGTTGTATGCGGCCACGGAATTGAAGCAGTAGCGTTGGATTCTCACAAATCGACTTCATCTCGGCCATGAGAAGGCTGAATTTTCTTGTCATGTGTTCTTCCAAACGCCGTATATCATTTGCATTACGCTCACGCAGCGGCTTGATCTCGGCGGTGTGAGCTTCATGCATATGCTCAATGTGTTCCTCGCCGTTTTTCGCATCGGCATTTTCACTCTCCACACACAAAGCCTTGTTGAACAATTGTCTGAAGTATCTCACCTTGTTCCACACGCATTGTTTCTTCTTTGTTGCCACCATTCCCTTATTCGAATCATTATGCCTCTTATGTCACCGTAAGGGTGGCATCTCTCGTTGTCCAGCGCATGTCCAAAGAGGCTTGATGCCTCTCCATCTGCTTCAACTTCAAAGAAAGAGTGCCTTGAACACTTCTCGAACTTCAATGATTCTTCACATTGCGGTGATGGCCATACAAAGATCGAAGTCATAATTAGTTTGGAACAATGGTGTCTGTTGGAAGAACAGAGGTGGTTTGTGATAGCGTGCTTGTTCATTTTCGACTCTTCGTGGAGTTCTCGTATCTCCGGTGAGAAAGGGAAAGATTCCACAAAAGATTCATCACCGCCGATCGGGATCTGCGTTCGATGATGAGCGGTGCGGCGTGAAGTTCTTTTGGGAATCGATCCTGCTGCAGCCTTGAGGAGCCGGAGCGGTGGTCTGGTTCAATTTGGGTTTGGTTGTGAAGTAGACCCGCTTGCTTGAGCCTCGTTGTCTTAACACCGTTGGTCTCAAACATTTTTCCATTTGATGAGACTTGTCCTCGGCCTTATCGGCGTCATCGGACGATGATGAGATTTCTAGTGGTGGCTCATCATCAAAGTTAAAAGTTTGACGAGTAGTCTTGGGATCGATTTGCTCGTGCCGGAACATCCGCACTTGAGTCTTTTGGATTTGTCATGGGGGGTTGACTCGAACTTCTTCTTCGCCTTTCCGATCCCGAGAAAAGTGACATCGGGGTTGTCCTGGGAATCATGAAGTGCGCTGATCTCCTTCTCGATGGGTCGATGATTGCGGAGGGATGTTCTCTACTTGACCTCTTTACCCCCGGAAGTCTCAACCTCCCGTGGGCCTCATTTCCTCCAGCGGTCTCTCTGGCGTGAGGCCTGGTCCTCCCTTTCGACGATGTCACTGTCTTAGGGTCTTCTTACGGTGGCATCCATTGGAGTCTCAACCCCATGGATTGCACTTTCATCGCCAGTGTTAACTCCCGAGTACATTCCTTCATGTGCCTCGACCGCATCGCGGCGTCATTAGCTGCGAGCGGTTGGCACCTCAGAGGCAGTCTCAATCGTCCTGGAGCCGTTGATGGCAACTTGCTTTTCTTCTTGTGATTGTAATTTCTCTTCTTCGCCTCCTTGCTTCTTTGTCGAGTCATCTGCGGCATCCTCCGACCTTGCCGGTGGAGGGAGTTTCCCCTCGGTGGTGCACCGAGTGACTTGGAGTGGGGTCACTCGTCTCCAAACTCCCGGTTTGTTTCAATTGATGGTTCAGCCGTTGGGGCGGATGGTATGGTAGCACACCTTCAATAGGGGTTGGCTCGATTGGGGTCCCCATTGTCCCGGTTTCATCGCCATTTCCCTTATTGCCTTCTTCGAGTGAGTGGGAAGTGGTAGCAGCAACATCGAATGGCTATTTGTTGAACCACTCCCATTGGATCGATTTCAAATTTGTGTTGGAGGACTCCCCTGTCCCTCCATCGGTCTTTGCTCGTGAAGGATTCTTGATTCATGCAATGCTTGCCGCATTTGCAACTCTTCTCGTAGGCGGCGATTCATTCTGCGGTTCCTCGTCACTTTGGAAAAGACATCAAGGAGAGGATGTGTGTGTTACGTGGTGCGGAGATAGGGCGGTCTTGCCTTCTCTCGTGCTTCTCGGCTTCTTCACTTGCTTTTCTCTCTCCTTGTCCTTGTATATCTGCGAGAATGTCTATGCGATTGTCTTCATCCGTAGAGCACAGAGTTAATCGAAGGAAATTTAGCGATTCCTCTTCTTCTTCTATGAATTCAGCCGTTGGAACTGTTCCTTGACTTGCTCAGCTTCCATTTTCTCCACTCACGCAGACGATTTTGGATGTCCGGGTAAGGTGGAGAGAGGATCATTACATCACTATCTCTGCTTGGGCTAGTTCTTCTTGTGCTTGGTATGTATGAGCTACACTTGTGTCTTGAGTTACCTCTGCTGATCACCTTCAAAGCAGACTTGGCTGTTTCATCAATTACATCCGAGACTCTACTTCTCCCGGTGATCTCCTGTATATGTGCTAGGTGAGTAATCGACTCACCGGTTTCTCTCTGTTTCGGACCGCTTGACGAGTCTTCTTCGTCTCTGGTTTGTACCGGGGAATTTACTCGTTCGAGGCGGTGTCCTCCGAGTCTTGGGCGGCCGGGGCCGTGCGGTGTTTGTTTACGAGGAGCCGCCGTCTTGGTTTGTCGATTCTCCTCTTTTTGACGATTGGAGAAGGAATTTGTGAGTCCTTCTCGACCGCTAGCTGCAGGGGCGGGGACACACGGCTGGGGCGGTGACTCTGGCTGCAGGGGCGGGAGCATGTTTGGTTTTCTTTCTTTGCGGGGCGGCGATCTTCTTGGCATTGCAGGGCACTTTTCTTCTTTTTTGGAGAGAGAGGCAGTGTGTCTTCGGGGTTAGCCGATTCCCCCTCACTGGTGTCGACTCTCTTGGCGTAAGCTCGATTACGAGCACCGAGAGATTAGCTCGAACATCCTCTTGTTAACATGGAAATCCTTCCCATGTCTAAGAGGTACTCCTTTCACCTCCAATAGCCGGCCAATCACCGGGCCATATCCCGGGATCCTCCAAATGTGCCATCTTCTTTGAAGGACTTGTTCCCCACGTTAAGCAGAGTCTGCTGTAGATAAACTCAGGCCAGTTTATCTTCTTTTCCTCGATGATTGCAGCCATCACAATCAGCTTTGCCTTTGTGATTGGTCAAAGCGCCAAATTTGATGTCGATACACTTGGCAACTATGTCCAACAATTTGTGATAATCCTCCTTCAACGAGTCTCTTGTTTGTTTGTGTATATTATTTTGTCGAACAACGTCGGACTTGGCTATCTCTTTCCATGCGTCGCCAAGTTTACATCGGCTTCCTTAATCTCGGTTGCTCCTTCTGGCGGTAGTGAGCAATATTCACCAAATCCTTGGCGGTGATAGTCACCGCTTCCCGTGAACAAATGACTTGATTCCTTCATCGTGAATCTCGGCATTCATGTAGAATTGTGCGACCTCCTCCACATAGGTCATAGGATATTCCAGCGTTAAAACGGTTTCAGATCCTGACGTTTCCAACTTCTCCGCGATTTTCTTCACCAGGGTGTCGTCGGACCCTGCTTCACCATTCCGAAATCCACGGTCGAACCGGTGTGGATTTGTTTTCCCAACTTGGTAAAGTCATAAGTTGGTGCCATTTCTCGAAATAATTTCAAGGAAAAGTTCGAAATTTGATTTGAAGGTTGATAGGGTTTCGAGTATCTTGCCTTTGCCTTTTGAGAGAAAGAGATTGAACAGTTTTTAGAAGTGTGAGAGGAAACGGGCGAAAATGGTTTAAATATGGTTTATAAAAGGGCGTGCAGGCGGTTTTGAATCGTGATCGAAATCAACGGCTTGGATTTCGCACGCCTATTGAGCATTTCACGCCTCGTATTTAATGCGGCAAAGATTTATATCCAATCATAAGCTTAGTGTGCGACTTTATGTCAATACACATCATCATTATCTTTGACGTGTTTCTTAAAACATTCCCGCTAAGTCAAAACGATTGCGTTTTTGTCACTTTGCTCATAAGTTATTGACTTATCTCTTAGCCGATTTAACTTTGCTTCTCACATTTCTCTTAGTGACTCAATTATCACCGACTTGGTATAGCCGACTTTCCGACTCAACCTTGAAACATTTTTGTTTTCACTCTTTTTCACCTCCTTTCTGTTCCATTTCTTTTCTTTGATTCTTCCCCGTGTCTCGGCTTAGCTCAATTAGCCCCAACTCATGTTTGAGTTCTTCAAATCTTGACTCACATAATGGTTTTGTGAAGATGTCGGCTAGTTGTTTATCGCGGTTGAGATATATTCCAGGATGATGTCCTTCTTTTCAACATGGTCTCTTATGAAGTGATATCGACATCAATATGTTTTGTTCTTGAGTGCAACACGGATTATGAGTGATTGCAATTGCACTTGTGTTATCACACATGATTGGAATTTCTTTTTCTTCAACTTCATAATCTCTTAGTTCTTTGTCTCATCCATAGGACTTGGGCTACAATAAACAATGCCGCATGCTATGTATTCTGCACCGGTTTGTAGGTGGCTATTGAGTTTTGCTTCTTGCTAAACCAGAAATTAGTCTGTTTCCTAGCATTTGACATGTGCCTGAAGTACTCTTCTGTCTCGTCCACTCTGCATCCAAAGATAGTCGTAGTCTCATAGCCAATTAGCTTGAATCCACCTTCCTTTGGGTACCATAGGCCTACTTCTTGGCTTCCTTTCAAGTATCTCAATATTCTCTTAGGCTAATCATATGGCTCTCTTTTGGAGCAGATTGAAATCTTGCACATACACCTACAAAGAAAGGTGATGTCCGGCACGCTTCTTTGTGAGATAGAGCAAAGATCCAATAAGTGCTCGTATTTTGTTTGATCTACGGGCTTGCCATCCGCATCCATGTCCATTTTGGTGATGTGTTCATTGGTATTTTTACGAGAAGACTTCTCCTCCATACCAAACTTCTTCATTAAATCTCTGGTGTATTTTGTTTGACTTATGAAGGTTCCATCCTTCACTTGTTTCACTTGGAGTCCAAGGAAGAATGTCGACTCTCCCATCATGCTCATTTCAAATTTACTTTGCATGAGGTTTGAGAATTTTTCACACATGACTCTTTGTTAGTGGATCCAAAAATGATGTCATCCACATATATTTGAACAAGCAAATACTCTTCTTGTCTTGAATTACGAAAAGTGTTCTATCTACTTTTCCTTTAGTGAATCCATTTTCGGTTAGGAATTGTGACAGGGTATCATACCATGCTCGGGTGCCTGTTTCAATCCGTATAGGGCTTTCTTGAGTTTGTATATCTTGTCTCCAAGAGTCTTCGCTCAAATCCTGGAGGTTGTTCAACATACACTTCTTCTTCCAATAAGCCATTTAGGAATGCACTTTTTACATCCATTTGATATACAATGAAGTTCTTGTGAGTCGCATAGGCAAGAAACATCCTTATAGCTTCCAATCTTGCTACGAGAGCAAATGTTTCATCAAAATCTATCCCTTCTTCTTGGCAATATCCTTTGGCCACTAGTCTTGCTTTGTTTCTTACCACGAACCTTCCTCGTTCATCTTATTTACGAACACCCATTTGGTTCCAATGACATTTTGATGTATGGGTCTTTGCACTAGTTCCATTACTTTATTTCTCTCAAATTGATTCACTCTTCTTGCATGGCTTGAATCCAATGTGTGCCATCCGATGCTTGTGACACATCTTTTGGCTCTATTTGCGAGATGAAGCATGTGAACATTGCTTCTTGTTGAGTTCGGATCTTGTCTTGACACCTTCTCTTATATCTCCAATGACAAGTTACGGTGGATGGTCTCTCGGCCATCTTACGTCGAGGTTGGAGTAAGTTAGGCCGGATTGATCGACTTGCGGTACCGTGTTCTTTGTGGTCGCTCTCTCGTGGTCACTCACCGATTTTCCACCGCTTTTGAGATTCACTATCTCATGTTCTTCGAATTGATAATCCCAACTTGACATAGGGACTCTTACGTATGGTTGGATGTTTTGACTTATCGGTGACTCTTCAATGTCTTCTTCATTTATGTTTGGCTCATCAAATACCACATGAATGGATTCTTCTGCGACCATAGTCCTTTTGTTGAGTATTACTAGGCTTTGCTTTTTCCGAGTATCTAAAAAGATACCTTCATCGGCTTTAGCATCAAAAGCCTTTAGATTGTCTTTGCCATTGTTGTGGATGAAGCATTTACATCCAAATATTCGAAATATGCAACACTTGGTTTTCTTCCACCAGGATCTCATAGGGAGTCTTTGTCACCGTCTATTTATCATACATCTGTTTTGAGTGTAGCAAGTCGTGTTGATTGCTTCACCAAAATCTTTTTGGTAACTCGCTTGACTAACATGGTCATTCTTTGCTTCTTTGAGGGTTCTATTTCTTCTTTCTCGCAACTCCATTCTACATTTGTGGAGTCCTTGCTGGCTGAAAGTTCATGACCAATACCATTTTCAATACAATCGAGTTATTATTCCATTGACAAACTCGGTTCCTCCTCTCGATCTTATTTTGATAATGGTTTGACTCTTCTCATTTTGAATCCTCTTCATCACCGTGGTAGTTTTTGTAGAGTTTCTTTCTTCTTACACATGAAGATTGTCCATGTATATCTTGAGTAGTCATCTACTACCACCAAGGTGTATTTCTTTCCACTTATCTTTGGCGGGTTCCACTTTGGGCCAAATAGATCCATATGAAGTAGATGCAATATTCTTGTTGAGGATGGGCATGTCTTTTCTTTGAATGACGACTTGATTTGTTTTCCTTTTGACATGCATCACATATACTCTCCTTCTTGTATATCTTGAGTCCGGAAGTCCTTCCACAAGATGACTTCTTGCTAGTTTGTTGATCGTTTTGAAATTCGGGTGACTCGGCTTTTTTGTGCCACACCAACTTGATTCAATTTGTGCTCTTTTTGCAAGTAGACAGTCTTTGGGTGTTGCGGTTGACCAATCTACTACATACATATTTTTCTGTCTACATCCTTGCGGCACCACTTCATTTGATTCAATATCTTTGATTTGGCATATGCCCATGTTGAATCCAACATTGTAGCCCTTGTCACGAGTTGATGATGCTTAGTAAATTGAAGTTTAGTCCTTCAACATATGCAACATCTGTGATTTCTAAACCATTCCTTTTGATGGATCCAATGCCTCTTATTTCACCAGGAGCTTCATTTCCTCCAAATATGACTTTTGCTCCTTTGACTTCCTTGAATTTTGACAGATTTCTCTTATTTCTGTCATATGTCCGGAATGACCACTATCCAAGTACCAGGTTCCTTGGCACTCGGTTGTTCCTTGAACCCCGCAATCAAGGAAATTAAGTTTTAGGTACCCATTCTTGTCTGGGTCCCGAGGGGTTAAATTATAAGATGATCCAACCAACCTATAGCCAAATGATTTGACTCTAAGAGGTTGCCATCTATCGTGCCATAATCATAATTAATCCTGGCAAATTGCTTGGGGATTTTAGGTTCATACAAATTGTCTCTTTTGTCGTATGCTGCATATGTGTTTTAGCAATTTCCTTTCTTGGGTAATTGTGGTGTCTTTGAGTGTAGTGCCTAGGTGCATATGTGTCTTTGATGAAAGCTCTTATAGTTTTGGAATGGCCTTTGTTGAGTTCTAGGCCTTTGCCATTTGGGCTTATATTCCATAAGTCTATCTTTGATAGTTCACATTATTCCAATCACTTGGCTTGGATATTTTCTACCATTCCCATCATATGTATTTCTTTTATGAGTTTTTAAGGATTTATGGTAGCTCTGCTTCTTCTTTCTGAGTATTTTCTGTTTGGAGTGCAGCTTAGGGACTCATGAATCTCTTCTCAAATGTCCTTTCACACTCTCAACTGGCCGTTTTCCTTTTCCTTTGTAACCAAGGCCGGTTTGCTTAGTATTGTGCTTTGGAGTGAATGTGTGTGCAACATTTAGAGTTTTGGATCTTTGATTCTTCATGACTTGAAGATCCTTTTTCCAAAATTACTCTTGAGGTTTGACATAGCATAGAGGAATTGAATCTAAGCTTTGTCTTGTCTCCACATTCTTTTTGACTCATAATAAGATCATCCAATGATTTAGATGCCTTAGTGAATGAGGCAATAACATTCTTGAGGTCATTCTCCCTCTTTTCTATAGCGACAATTTACGCTACTAATTTAGCATTTTCACTCGGCCTTTAAGCTTCTATTTTCAACATGACTATTTGACTTAGAGTACTCGGCTCCTTGGTCACCGTGAGTTTTGACTTTTGAGTAGGCTGTTTTCCTCATTCAATAGTGTGTGTGAGGATTTAATGTGCTCAAAATCTTTCATCATTTTGCCTAATGAATCATAAAGATCGTAGGTGATGAAGTGTGTGTGTCACGATCACTATCACTCGTGTAATACGAGCTTGTTGAGTTAGACTGCACCTCATATTCTTGATCTTGTTCTTTGGCCATCAAGCGGATCAAGGCTTCTTCTTCGAGTCACTTGAGTAGTCGGCTTCATTTGCTCTCTCAGTCACCGTCCCTCCCGACTTGGTGTCTCGTGATCTCTGCACCATCATTGCCCTTTTCTTTTCTGTCTTCTTTCTCTCTCAAGACCTTCCTTTCTTCTTCATCCATGTACTTGTTGACTACGAGGATATGAGCGATCAATTGCATAGTGACCTGGTTGTCTCAGATTCCAACATAGATATTCAGACTTTTTGATCGGCTCTTTCCATTCTTGAGTTGTCGGCCTTTGATATTCAACTTTTTGATGATCTGTTCTCTTGGTTGGCCTTGTCTTCCCTTGATTTTGAGGGGGTGAGTGTCTTCTCGGAAGATTCACCCTTTCCTCTCTTGTAGTTCTTATTAAAGAACTTGTTGAATCTTTTAACCATCGGGGCTATTTCTTCCGGGTCAATGACTTTTTGACCTCGGCTCTCTTCCCATCTTTAACAATTAGAGCAAAATTGTTTTGGGGTATGCAGTGTCTCTTCCTGTCTTTTCTTCTCACTCAAACTCATAGGCTTTGAGGTCCGAGAATAACTCATGGTTGGATGTCTTTGATAGGTCCATGGAATGTCTTAGTGCCATGACCTTCATTTCCCATTCACCGAAGACTTTTAGGATTTTCATACACATTTCCTTCGTATATATTCCTTTCCAAGTGCGAGATAGCTCATTTGTGATTTCGTAAATCGAGCATCCAGTTGATCTAGGTTTTCTCCTGAGATCATTTTGAAGTTCTCAAATTTTTGTACACCACCGATAGTTTGTTTTCTTTGATTTGCTCGAGCCTTCACAAATCAATGTCGACTTGTCCCATTTCCTTAGCCGTTTTGCAAGATTTGACTTTATTGAACATGGCTTTGTCCAAGGTTTTGTGCAGGGATGTCCTTGGCTACATTGTCCAGGTTGTACATTTTTCTGTCATCATTTGTCCACTCGGTTCTTGGTTTTTCAACCATGGTAGTGCGGGAGCGACATCTTCTTCTCCTTGGTGCAACTCTTCGTGCAAAATTGTGTTCACCTTTAATATTTGCGAGAGGCCCATCTTCTATCACTATCCACATCTCATCATGTAATCTTTGATAGATGAGCACGCATACACGAATTTTCCAATCATCAAATTCTTCAATAGTGAACATAGGAATGCGTGTTAGATTTGCTTCCATGATAGTAACTTTTAATGATAGAAAAGAGTTTTGAAAGTTTAAGTACTAAAACAGGACTTTGAAAGGTTTGGAGATCTAGTTCGAACCGGCGGGAGGGTTCAATGAACCAACCGCTCCGATACCACTTGTAGGTCCCAAGGGTGTAAGTGTAAGGTTTAGAAGGGGGTTGAATAAACCTTACCAAATTTTCGATTTAGTCCTTTTAAAACTACGAGTTCTACACACCATGTCCTTGATGGATGATCGAATTAGTCACTCAAGAGAGTTAATCTCTCAACATACTCAAAAGTTGAGTTAATAGAGTAACTCAAATTGTTGGCTATAATTTGACTCAACTGTGGTTTTGTTTTTCGTGGAAGACTTAACACCCTTAAGTTTGATTAAGCAAGTTTTTGACTTGATTTAGTACTTATAAATTATCAAATGGATAGCAAATTTATCGTGAGATATAATCGATTAAAAGTGCGAGAATTTAATTGTTGAAATGTAAATGACACAATAAAATTTTTATAGAGGTTCAAGATGGGGTAATTCTTCTACTCCTCTCTTCTCCAACTCCCCGGAGGAATCCACTAGGTAATGATCGGTTTACAAAGTGGTAATATCCGTATACAAGTCTTGATCACAACAAATGCCCGACTTGATCCTTTGGGACTCGATGAGACGCCTTGATCACTCAGTGGCTTCTCGTGCGACTCGGCTTCTTCACAGGCGGCATTTGCTTTGCTACTGACTCACTTGCTCAAGCACTTTGGATTTGATCACGAAGCCCTCCAAAAGCTTAAGACTTGTTCGACCTTGAACCTTTCTACAATCCTTCCCGGAATGTAGACCCCTTGTTTTTGATTTTTCCTCTTCAACTGATTGAAGTTCTCTTTCCTTCACGGGTAAGTGTTGGATTGATGTACTTGAGATGTAGGCTTGAGGATTGAGAATGTTTCGGTTTTGATAAGCTTGTATATCTCACGTGTGTGTGTCATTCATCCTCCTTCTCAAACAAACTCCTCGGCCTTTTATAGTGAACTTTCAAAAATTTGCCCGTTGAAGAGATAGGCACATTTTTGAAAGTCACTTTGCGATCGTTGGCTTGCGCTTCTTGGAATTGCCATTTCCTCGTATGAATTGTTTTATCACCTTTTCGTAGTTCGACACGGTGTAGTGCTTCCCATTGGTTCATTCCTTTTGCACGCTTCGGGATGACACTCCAAGAAAGGTGGTATGGAGATATTACTTGTTTAAGTAAATCTCTTGATTTACGTAAACGGTTCTTTTACGATTATCTCGACTTGACCGCATTTCCTTGCTTTCCCCAGGTGACTTAGAGTCGACTTCCAATCATTGGATGACTCTTCTTCGTCACTTGACTTGAGACTTGGCTTCTCTTGAGTTGACTTGATGATGTTCCACTCAATCGCATCTCACCGCTTCTTCTTGATCGAGTTCTGTCATGCTCTTCTTTGCCGTACTCAAATTTGTCTCTCAGAGTTTTCCTTCAAGTCTTGATTGTCTTCTTGCATGTTAAGGCGTAGTTGACTTAACTCGGCTTGGCTGACTCTAATTGTTACAATACATTTTACAAAGAAGAATTGGGGTGCCAACTTTCTATTCTAAGTTTTACATGGCATTCATCAAAATCTAAACAATAAAATTCCTAACACTTGGTTTGGATAGTTTCTACCATTCCCATCATGTGTATTTCTTTGATGAAATTTCTGAGGCCTTTGGTAGCTCTGTTTGCTTCTCACAAAGTATTTTCTGTTTGGAGTCTGCTGAGGGACATGTCTCAATTTCTTCTCAGTTGTCCTTTCAGCATACTCTACTGACTTCTTGCCCTTTCCTTTGTAACCAAGGCCAGTATGATTGTGATTGTGCTTAGGAGTAGATGTGGGTGCAGCATTTGGTGTTTTGGGTTTTTGGAATCCTTCATTGCTTGAAGATCCCTTTACCAAAATCACTCTTGGAGTTTGACTATGCGCAAAGGAATTAAATCATATGCATGTCTTGTTTCCACATTCTTTTTGACTCATAATAAGTTCATCCAATGATTTGGATGCTTTTGTAAATGAGGCAATCACATTTTTAAGATCTTTTTCCCTCTTTTCTGTAGCAGCTAACTCTGCTATGATCTTGGCATTTTCAGCCTTCAGCGTAGTCTTCTCATCAGCTATTTGACTCAGAGTACTCAGCTCTTTTGTTAGCTGTGAGTTTTGGCTTTTAAGCTGGCTGTTTTCCTCGTTTAAAAGTGTGTGAGATGTTTTAATGTGCTCAAAATCTTTCATCATTTTGCCTAATGAATCATAAATATCTATGGGTGATGAAGTGTGTGTATCACAGTCACAATCACCTGAATCAGAATGAGATGAGTTAGAATGTACCTCATCTTCTTGATCTTGTTCTTTGGCCATGAGGCAGATCAAAGCCTCTTTCTCTGTGTCACTTGAGTAGTAAGCTTCACTACTCTCTAAGTCTGCTGCTTCTTTGCACTTGGCTGGCTCAGCAGTCTCAGCAGCCAATATAGCTTTCTACTTTTCCCGTTTTCTTTCCCTGGGGACTCTTCTTTCTTCCTCATTTCTATACTTGTTGATAAACAGGAATGTCAACAAAAAAATGTCCTGGTTATCTCAATTCCAACACGGGTTCTCAGCTCTCTGATCAGCTCTGTCGGTCCTTTGTTTATCAGCTCTCTGATTTTCAGCTCTCTTGGGTGACCTTTCCTCCCTTGCTTTAGAGGGTGCTAAATGTCTTCTGGAGGTCTTACCCTTGTTCCTTTTATAGTTCTTGTTAAAGAACTTGTTGAATCTTTTAACCATAAGGGCAATCTCCTCCTGGTCAATGGTTTCCTTTGGCTCAGCTCTTTTCCCATCACTAGCCAACAATGCAGCTGTCTTTGGTACAGTTGTTTCCTCCTGCTCTTTCTTTCTCAGCTCAAACCCATAGGCTTTGAGGTCTGAGAATAGTTTATGATTGGATGTTTTTTAGAGGTCCATTGAATGTCTTAGGGACATGACCTTCATTTCCCATTCAGCTGGGAGGGCTCTTAAAATCTTCATACACATTTTCTTCTGGGTGTATTCTTTCCCAAGAGCTGAAAGCTCATATGTTATCTCTGTAAATATGGCATCCAACTGATACAGAGTTTCACCTGCAATCATTTTAAAATTTTCAAATTTTGGAACAGCAACAGTTAATTTATTCTCCTTAATCTGTTCTAATACTTTTCAAATTAAGGTCAGCTTATCCCAAATTTCTTTGGCTAATTTGCAAGATTTGACTTTGTTGAACATGGCTTTGTCCAACGTCTTGTAGAGTATATCATTGGCCACATTGTCCAGGTTATATCTCTTTCGATCTTCATTTGTCCATTCAGTCCGTGGTATTTCAACCATGTCTGGTCTTTCTTTAGCAGCCTCTCCTTCAGCTGCAGGTGCTGCTCTTACAGCAGTGTTGACTTTGTATATTTCCAATGGCCCATCCTCTATCACAAGCCACATTTCATCATGTAAAGCAGATAGATGAGCATGCATGCGAATTTTCCAGTCATCAAACTCCTCCATAGTAAACATTGGAATACGAGTTACATTTGCTTCCATGATAATAACTTTGCTTTAAAAATGAAAGACTTTGAAAAACACAAGTGTTAAAACCTTTGAAAAAGATTGAGATCTAGTTCAGTAACCAATGCAGAAGGCTCAATGAACCAACCGCTCTGATACCACTTTTAGGTCCCATGGGGTGTGGTGTAAGGTTTAGGAAGGGGGGGGTTAAATAAACCTTACCAAATTTTCGATTTTAGTCCTTTTAAAATTTTTCAACAGAGTTGACTCAAATCAGCTCTGTCCTTGGGGGACAGCTAAGTTGGTTATTCAGCTAAGTTACCCACTCAACAGACTTGATAGAGTTGTTGATAGTATAACTCGGTTGTTTAAGCTAAATACTTAACTTAGTTGATTTGGTTTTTAACAGCGGAAGAATTAACACCCTTTAATTGATTTAAAGCTTGTTTTTTAACACTTGTTTTAGCACTTAGTTATTTATCAGTTGGATAGCAGATTTAATTAATAGCAGATATAAAGTAAATGTGCTGGAATGTAAATGCTGAAAGTAAATTGACATAAGTATTTTATAGTGGTTCGAAGATGGGGTAATTCTTCTAATCCACTCTTCTCCAACTCCTGGAGGAGTCCACTAAGTATCAGGTCAAGTTACAAAGCAGTGAACAGTCTAAAGACAGCCTTGATCACACAGTTGGCTTCTCCTGCAACTCAGCTTCTTCACGAGGCAGCTGCCTGGCTACTTCAGCTCACTTCTCAAGTTCTTGGATTTGATCACGAAGCACTCCAACAAACTTGATACTTGGTTCGACCTTGAACCTTTCTACAATCCTTCAACTTGGAAAGTAGACCCTTTATGATCTTCAAATTGTTTCCTCTTCAATCAAGTTGAAGTTGTCTCTCCTTCACAGCTTGTGTTGGATCGAGTTTCTTCGAGTTTTAGGCTTGAGGAATATCTTGAAATGCTTTGGGAATATTGCAGGTTAATAGCTTGAATAATGCTTGCTATTGCTAGGTTCAGTTACCCTTTCTCAAATCCTTCCTCGCCTTTTTATAGTGCACATTTGAAATTTGCCCGTTGAAGAGACAAAGCAATTAGTTTCAAATGTCACTTTGTGTTCGTTGGATTGTATTTTCTTGGTCTGCAACCCTTGTGATGTTGACCTTTCCTCATATTAATTTGCTTTGCAGCTTTACAGGTTTTGACACAAGATGCAGTGTTTCTCATTGGCTCATTCCTTTTGCATATTTCTGGGCCAAACACTTTAAGACCTGGCAGCTTGACATATTACTATATCGAGTAATATTCTTGACTTTATTCCAATGGATCTAAGTCAGTTGTCTTGACTTGACTGCTTCCTTTATTCCAGGTCACTTGAGTCTGCTCCAATCATAGGATTGACTCAACTATCACTTCAACTGATAGACTTGGCTCTCTAAGTTGACTTGACTGACACTTCTCACAGTTGTTCCTCAGTTGACTCTCCTTCAGTCGTGTCCTTGACTTCCTTCTAGGCCGTACTCAGCTGACACACAGCAGAGTCTTCATTCCAATCCGCAGTTGACTTCTTGTAATCTTGACTTAGCTGACTTAACTCAGCTCTTCCAGTCCGATCTATTACAATACAGAATTACAAGGAAAATGGGGTGCCAACTTCCTAGTCTAAGTTTTATATGGTATCATCAAAATCTAATAAATAAATTTCCTAACAAGACCTGAACTGGAATGGTGCCATGGATGATGAATATAATGCCATGATAAAAATCTTACATGGAACTTGGTGCCTCAGCCTGAATAAGTTGTATAGTTTGTATCCCAAACTAGGTTGTAATCCTATATACACCAAATCTTCTTACAGCTGCCCCTGATTTTGGAACCTCAAAGAGTGAAATCAGATGTCTTTCAAAGTTCTAAGTACAAATGGGTATTTACAGATGCATAAAATACCCTTCAAACTAGCTAATTTAATGTAGTAAACCAATAGACTCATCTATCTACATGCACCTCAACCAATCTAGAACATTCTTTATGCTTCTACATTAACTCTAGATTCATGAACTTAAAAGTTACAGTCAACTAATACGACGTGCCCACGCCTTATGCAAAGACATAATCCGGAAACTCCAAATTATTAGTAACAAAATCCTCCCTTAATTAAGAATTTCTGTCTTCACTCCAAGTTTTGCCCTTAATCTTCGAAAATCTTCAAACTTCAGCGGCTTTGTGAAAATATCCACAACTTGATCTTGAGTCTTCACAAACTTGAGTTCCACTTTTTTTTTTCGCAATGCATTCTCTAATAAAATGGTACCTCGTATCGATATGCTTGCTTTGATCATGGAACACCGGGTTCTTGGAAAATGCTTGTGCCGACTTATTATTAAATTTATGTAGCTTCTACTTGAGATAAGTGAAGCTCATTTAATAATTTCCTTAGCCATATAGTGTGACAAGTACACAAAGTTGCAACTTCGTATTCAGACTCACAAGTTGACAATGTCACAATAGGTTATTAATTCGAACACCAAGAAATAGCACAATCACTCATGAAAAATACAATACCAGATATGCTTTTTCTATCGTCAATATCTCCAGCAAAATCACTATCGCAGAATCCTTTAAGTGTAAAATCATCAGATGGAATATAAAACATCCAAGAATTAAGCGTGCATTTTAGGTAGCGAAGAATCCTCTTAGAGACTTTCATATGGGTAGAAGTAGGAGTTTTGATGGCTCAAAAGCTACTCTAGAAAACCGTAGGCAAGTGCACCTATCGTTTTATAGTATAGATTTATTGAGTACCGAGTGTCATTCCTACGAGGATTGTAAGTATTAATAATTACCGTCTTTTTGTTATCTAATCTAGCAATTTTCAGAGTTTTTGTTGGGTAAAACTAGGAAATGAAAAATAAAGATTTGAAATAATTGCAAGTTACAAAAGATCATATAAAAGTAGATTGTAAAATAAGAAATCAAGAGCTAGAAATGTGTTTGAATGTAAATCCATCTAGAATGATTTTGTGATTTAACGAAATAAAAATACAACCATAAACCCTTACAAAAACCAGTCTCTTTTAATAAAATCTCATGCTTTATGGACCGTAAAAATTCCCGATTTAAGTTAAACCCTCTATCGAGCGAATAACTTCTAACCTCAAGTTGATTAATCAAATCTCTTTCTAGTTAAAACCCCAAGACAAAGATTATAACGATTTGTGAATTCCCATATTAGGTTTGACCCTAATCCAGAAGATTTATGTCGTCTTATATCTAGGATTGCATGCAACTCTTTTCACTTATACACGTTCTTTTTCACCATAAATCTCTCGATTACCCGATGAAGAATAGAAATCAAATTAATATACCGGAAAAATTAACTCGAATGAAATAAGCATGATATAAGTGAATCACACAAGACATGAGAATTTTATTAAAAACATTCAATCCAAAAAAATCACAAATCCATTCTAGAGTTCATTACATTCAAACACTAGAAATTTAGCTACACATGGCTTTGACAAAAGAGTATACTACACAAGAAGATTTGAATAAAATGAACATGGTGTACTTAGCTCTTAGAAGATTTGAAATTAAGTTGTCTGAGAATCGTGTGTTTATAATTTGGCGTTGGGCTAGACGATGATATTGGGCCTCCTGATCGGCATCCCGGAAAGAAATGCCATATGGTTGGTAGGTACCGGTGCGTTGGCGCGAGCGCTTGGCCGTCGTGTGCGGGGCCGCGGAGGATGAAGCATCACCAAAGACGATCGCACTTGGACACGGATTCCTATGTCAATAGAAACTTATAATAGCGTGAACAAATCATTCTAATAGACATATCAACACCCCAAGCATGAAGGATCACCAATTTATCCAAAATTTCTCCATATTAACACAATCATTCAACAAGAACAATCTTCAAAAGCTATATACCCGTTTTGCAACAATGATTCAACAATATCCCATTTTCAACAACAATTCGACAATAGCCAAAGAGTAATTCAACAAGAACAATCATATCTCTCTTTTTTTTCCAACAACAATGTAAAAACATCAATCGTATGAACTCAAGGATAATTCTTCAAATTTACTTCATGAGTATCAAGAACAATTGACCAATTCCTAAATTTAGCAAGATGAACATCACAAGAATAATTTCCCACCATTACCACAATAATCAAAAAATTACCACAAACAAAGTCAATTAAACTCACAAAAATCACAAAAAATATGTCATAAAAAGAAATTCATGATTTTACCATTAAGCAACACATATCCAAATTTTAATTTCCCTAAAATCCAATTTCTAGGGGATGAAAAATTGGTAACAAAAATTCATGAAATTCCTAATTAAAACATGGGATAACCTTCACTACAACACACAAAAGAATAAGCATACCAATTAAACAAGAAATTAAAAGCAAAAATTGAAAAAGAAAAGAAAAGAACACAAATGCATACCTTGAAGACATTGTGGAGAGGAAGAAGTGAGAGCTTTTGTAATGTGAAGGTGTGTGGTGTGGTGAAGCTTTTGAGAGAAGAGATGAGAATTGGGGATGTGAGGGAGAGGATTTAGAGAAAGAAAATGTTGGGAAAGAAGAAGAAGGGTTTTGGGAGAGAAAAGGAAGAAGAAAACGGGTACTCTGTTTTAAGACGGTACCGAACACTGCCGTGCTTCGAAAGCATGGTCAAGCCGTGTTCGGTACGTCTTTTGCAAATTCAGCTTTTTTTTTAATTTGGATTAAAAACACAGGCGTGTTACACAACACCCCCTGGCCGTGTTTGGTGCGAAATTTCATCCCCAAATTTTTTTTTTTGAATTAAAACACAGGCGTGGTATTGAACATGCCCAGCCCGTGTTTCGTACGCAAATCCCAGCCTTTTTTGTCAAACACGGCCGGACCGTGTTTTTACTACTTTTTTTTAAAAACAATACATCCCCAAGCAACCAAAAGTAAAAGAAAATGCACACAAAATGCCGGGTTGCCTCCCGGATAGCGCTTCTTTAACGTCGTATAGCTGGAATGTTTTACCTCTACTCGTGTGGTGTATTTTGGGGGGCGTCAAGACAGATGGAATCTCGATAACTCTCATCGATGGTGCCCCCAAAGTAGAGCTTCAGACGATGTCCATTCACCTTAAACGTACCCATTTCTTTGTGCGTGATTTCAATAGTCCCGTAAGGGAACACTTGAGTGACAGTGAAAGGGCTGGACTACCGACATTTTAGCTTACACGGGAATAATCGGAGTCGGGAATTGAATAGTAACACTTGATCACCCGGTTGGAATTCCCTTGTGCGCTTAATGTGTTTGTCATATGCCGAATTTCGCCATTCTTCGAGTTCGTTAATCTGCAATAAATGGTTATTTCCTGCACTTGGCAGATCATAATTAAGCATCTTAATAGCCCAAAAAGCTTTATGTTCAAGCTCAACCGGTAAATGGCATGCCTTACCATAAACGAGAAAATTTACCACCACACGAGCATCATTTTTAGGCAAAGCTTGAGCCTCTACACATTTAGACACGTAGTCAACGGCTACCAAAATGTATTTATTGCCAAACGACGCAGGAAAAGGTCCCAAAAATCAATACCCCAAACATCAAAAATTTCACAAACAACTATACCGTTTTGGGGCATTTCATTTTTTCGTGAAATATTCCCTGTTCGTTGACAGTTATCACAAGTTTCAACATACCGTTTTGCGTCTTTGAAAAGTGTAGGCCAATAAAAACCTAACTCAAGGACCTTGCGTGCCATGGTATTTGCTTGGTAGTGTCCACCAGTGGGTCCTTTGTGACGATGATTCAAAATGGAGATTGTTTCAGGAAGTGCGACACATCTTCGTATGATTTGATCCGCACAAACTCGGAGGAGGTGGGGATCATCCCAAATATAGTACTTGAGGTCCGAAAAAAATTTCTTCTTTTGTTGATGGGTCATCCCTTTTGGTAGAACTTTTCCCCGCAAGATAATTAGCAAAATCAGAAACCAAGGAATATCAATTGAAATTGAGTTGAGGGCAAAGAGTTGCTCATCCGGAAAGAATCGTCGATATGTCCATTGTGTTGCTTGTCGGTCTTTGGAGTGATCAAGCCGTGATAGGTGGTCGGCGGCAAGATTTTCGGCACCCTTTTTATCTTTGATCTCCACATCGAATTCTTGGAGTAAGAGAACCCATCGAATTAATCGTGGCTTTGCATTATTTTTGTCAAGCAAATAGCGTAAGGCAGAGTGATCCGTATAGACAATGACTTTTGATAGTATCAAGTATGAGCGAAATTTGTCAAAGGCGAAAACCACTGCAAGTAACTCCTTTTCGGTAGTTGTATAATTGGATTGAACAGGATTCAAAGTCTTACTTGCATAGTAAATTGGCCGGAAATGTTTATATTTTCGCTGCCCAAGCACCGCCCCTACCGTATAGTCACTAGCATCACACATGAGTTCGAACGGTTGAGACCAATCCGGAGCCACCATGATGGGAGAAGTGGTGAGTTTTCCTTTCAAAGTATTGAATGCTTGAAGACATTCATCATTGATATCAAAAATTGCATCCTTCTCTAAAAGGCGAGTAAGCGGCCGGGCGATTTTGGAAAAATCTTTGCTAAAGCGCATATAAAACCGGCGTGCCCAAAAAGCTTTGATTGCCTTCACTGTGGTGGGTGGAGGCAATTTGGAAATTGTCTCAACCTTCGCCTTGTCAACTTCAATGCCCCCGCAAGAAATTTTATGTCCCAAAACAATACCTTCTTGTACCATGAAGTGACATTTTTCCCAGTTAAGAACCAGGTTAGTTTCTTCGCAACGAACAAGGACTTTTTTAAGATTTGCAAGACAAAGATCAAAGGAGTCCCCAAAAACTAGAAGTCATCCATGAAGACTTCCATGATTTCTTCTACAAGTTCGTCAAGATGGCGAGCATACAATGTTGAAAGGTCGTCGCTTGCATTGCACAACCCAAAAGGCATGCGTCGATAAGCGAAAGTACCGTAGGGACAAGTGAAAGTAGTTTTCTCTTGGTCCTCTGGTGCTATCGGGATCTGAGAATAACCTGACATACCATCAAGGAAGCACTAATAGAGGTGACCAGATAAACGTTCAAGCATTTGATCAATAAAAGGTAAGGGAAAATGGTCCTTGCGAGTTGCATCGTTAAGCGCTTCAGTAATTGATACAAACTCGCCAACAACTTATCCGTTCTCATTGGAATAAGTTCATTCTTTTCATTCGGTACCACTGTCATCCCACCTTTCTTTGGGACCACTTGAACTGGACTTACCCAATTACTGTCAGAGATTGGATAGATGAGCCCAACATCAAGTAGTTTGATTACTTCTGCCTTAACCACCTCTTTCATGTTCGGATTTAAGCGGCGTTGAGGTAGAACAACCGGCTTCAAATTTTCCTCCATCAAATTTTGTGAGTGCGAGAAGGAAGGATTGATCCTCGAATGTCGGAGATTTTCCAAGCGATGGTCTTTTTGTGTTCCCGTAATATTGCCAACAATCTATCCTTTTGATGTGAGGATAAATTGGAGGAAATAATCACGGGGAGTTTGGAATTATCGGCTAGAAATGCATATTCCAAGTGTTCGGGTAGCTCTTTCAACTCCAACAGTGGTGGATCCTCAATGGATGGTTTGTTATGCCCCACCTGAGAATTTTCAATTTTTTCGAACTCTTTCTGTCATTCTGTTGGTGTGTTTCCTCCAATGCGAGTACAGATTCCCTAAGAAAGGGATTTTCCTCCGCTACACCTACACTTTGAACAATACAAGTCTCCAAAAATAGTCATCTCTATATCGATAAGGAATTGGTTATCTCCATATCGATAAGATCAATAGCAAAACAAGAGTCATCTCTATCTATCGTATTTTTCATTGATGTAGCGATTTTAAAAAATGACTTGTTCATCTTCGACTCGTAAAATTAGTTTGCCATCATGCACATCAATGATTGCCTTAGCAAAGAGCTAAAAATGGATGCCCTAGGATCAAGGGGACTTCGACATCTCAGTATGCATATCAAGAATTACAAAATCGATAGGAAATATAAACTTATCGACTTTGACAAAAACATCCTCAACAATGACTCTAGGATATTTAATGGACTCACGTCACCAATTGCAAGCTCATCCTAGTTGGTTTCGGCTCCCCTAGACCCATTTGTTTGAATAAATCATAATGCTAGCCCCTAGATCGGCCAATGCCCGATCAACAGTCAAATTAACGACATGACAAGGAATAGTAAAACTCCCTGGGTCTTTGATTTTCTGAGTGTTCTGCAAAATTGCCGAGCATTCCTCGTTTAATTGCACCATGGATATTTCCTCATTTAGGAACTTGGCATATTTTGGCATCTGTGAAAGGGCTTCAACAAAAGGAATATTGATGTGCAATTGTTTAAACAAATCCAAAAACTTACCAAATCAGTCATCATGCTTGTCCTTACGCATTCGGCTTGGATACGGGATAGGTGGTTGGAATTCCAGTACCATTTTCTTCGTTTCCTTGAGTACCTGTTCATCGTTTTGTTGTATTGGGGTGGGTTTGTCCTCTGGCACCCGTACCTCGTCTAGCTTTGTTCCACTACTTAGAGTGATTGCTTTTACTTGCTCTCTTGGATTCGGTTCGGTATTGCTAGGTAAGCTCCCTTGTGGCCTTTCGGAGATCATTTTGGCAATTTGGCCTATTTGATTTTCCAAGTTGCGAATGGACGCTTCTTGGTTCCTTAAGGATGTTTCGGTGGCCGTGAAATGGGTTTCCGTTGTTTGAACGAATTTGGACAATAAGTCCTCCAAACTTGGTTTTCGCGGTTGGAAGCCGGGAGGTGCGAGGGGCGATTGGGGAGTGCGTTCGGATTAGGCCTCTGTTGACCTTGATTCCCCAACTAAAGTTTGGGTGCTGACGCCAACCTGGATTATAGGTGTTACTGAAAGGATTATTTTGAGAGGGTCGAGATTGATTACCTAGATAATCCACTTGTCCATGCGGTGGTATCGCGTGAGGCCGCTCTTGGTGGTTGTGCGATCCTCCATAAGTCTCGCATCGAAGACTTGTTGTGGTGGTTTTGGAGCCGCCAACCCATCAATTTTCCGAGTCGAGCTTCGACTGCTTGCGGCTAGCATAACTACCGCGTCTGCATTGTATACACCCACTGTCCTGTTGGTTTTTCCTCGTATGGATTGCCATTGATAGCCATTCATGGCCATTCCTTCTATGATATCTTGGGCGGCTTCGGGTTTTTTATTGTTCAACGTTCCCCCCGCCGCCGCATTAATCATTTGCCTCGTCGATGAGAGTAGCCCATTGTAAAATGTTTGGACTTGCATCCAAATGGGAAGGCCATGATGTGGGCATTTTCGCAGCAATTCTTTGAATCTCTCCCAAGTGTCGTACAAGGTCTCATCGTCCTTTTGAGTGAATGAAGAGATCTCATTCCTAAATCGTGCGGTTTTGGCGGGTGGAAAATACTTCAAAAGGAACTTTTCCGCCAAAATGCTCCATGTTGTGATTGTTCCCTTCGGTAAAGTGTTTAGCCATTGTTTAGCCCGTCCCCGAAGAGTAAATGGGAATAGGCATAAACGGATGGCATCGTCGGAGACTCCATTTATTTTGAAGGTATCGCAAATTTCGAGGAAATTCGCGATATGATTATTTGGATCTTCGTCCGGTAGGCCGTCGAATTGAACAAATTGTTGCACCATTTGAATGACATTCGGTTTGATTTCGAAATTATTGGCTGCAACAGCGGGCCTTACGATACTAGATGACGTCCCATCCATAGATGGTTTGGCGTAGTCATACATGGTTCTTTGTTGTTCATCCGCCATTTCAGGATCCTTGCCTTCGTTAATATCCTCTTCGTGGTCTGTATTTGTGCTTTCCTCTGTGTCGCTACTGACGGTCTTGGACTTCCAGATTCAGCGACGAGTAGGCATGCACTACGGTAAATAAGGAGGATAAGTGTAATCCAAGACTTACGAAGATAGATAAGATAAAAGGCAATGGTAATAAATAACAAAAATGATTAGATTAACAAAAATAAAGTGTTCTTAATATTACAATCCCCGGCAACGGCGCCAAAAACTTGATGGCTCAAAAGCTACTCTAGAAAACCGTAGGCAAGTGCACCTATCGTTTTATAGTATAGATTTATTGAGTACCGAGTGTCATTCCCACGGGGATTGTAAGTATTAATAATTACCGTCTTTTTGTTATCTAATCTAGCAATTTTCAGAGTTTTTGTTGGGTAAAACTAGGAAATGAAAAATAAAGATTTGAAATAATTGCAACTTACAAAAGATCAAATAAAAGTAGATTGTAAAATAAGAAATCAAGAGCTAGAAATGTGTTTAAATGTAAATCCCTCTAGAATGTTTTTGTGATTTAACAAGATAAAAATACAACCATAAACCCTTACGCAAAAACCAATCTCTTTTAATAAAATCTCATGCTTTATGGACCATAGAAATTCCCGATTTAAGTTAAACCCTCTATCGAGCGCGAATAACTGAAATCTCTTTCTAGTTAAAACCCCCAAGACAGCATTATAACGATTTGTGAATTCCCATATTAGGTTTGACCTTAATCCAGAAGATTTATGTCGTCATATATCTAGGATTGCATGCAACTCTTTTCACTTATACAAGTTCTTTTTCACCATAAATCTCTCGATTACCCGATGGAGAATAGAAATCAAATTAATATACCGGAAATATAAACTCGAATGAAATAAGCATGATATAAGTGAATCACACAAGACATGAGAACTTTATTAAAAACATTCAATCCAAAAAAATCACAAATCCATTCTAGAGTTCATTACATTCAAACACTAGAAATTTAGCTACACATGGCTTTGACAAAAGAGTATACTACACAAGAAGATTTGAATAAAATGAACATGGTGTACTTAGCTCTTATTCAAGACCAATTCAAGACTTCTTCCTTGGTTGATTGAAATGATGTTGAGCTCCAAGCCTTCTCCTCTATTGCTCTTCAACTTCCAACTCTACCTCTCTTTTATCTTCTCAATGTATTTTGCTTTGAAAGAGTGAATGAATCAATGAATTATGAATGGAATGGAATATGGAAAGGGATACCTCCTCCAACCCAAACTCTTAGCTTTTATAGACATTCTTGTTGTGAAAGAACACATTAACAATGTCATCTTTTTCAAATAATTGTTCCACTACCATAGTTGGGTTGTTGAATCCTTGTTTTCTTATGATCATTGAGGGAATAATGGGACTTAATGCAGCAGAATGAGATGTAAAAGTTGTCAAAAGTTGTCCAAAAGCAAAAAGGAAAAGCTTTCCATAATTTCCGCACGTAAAAGTCCAAAAAGTCGATCTTTGTGCTTGTGAAGCACGGTCAGGCCGTGTTTTGCACGCATTTTTAGGATGTTGGTTGGGTGTGCTTTTAAACACGGTTTGGGCGTGTTTTCCTTGTCATCATGATGAACACGGCCGTGCTTTCAAAGCACGGCCAGGGTGTGTTTTTTGCTTTTCTTATTTTTCTTCTCTTTGAAGCATGGCCATGTTTCCCAACACACTAGGGGTGTGTTTTGCACCAGATTGAGTCTTCTTGCCTTCTTTTTGATCAATGTTAGACTTTGTTTTTGTTCGTATTTTCATACGAAATCCATATGAGTTTACTTCAAGTCTTTACCTTCATCATTTAAAACAAACCAATGTTATTTTTCTTGAATTTATTGATTAATGAACTAAAAAGTTAAAGAAATTAACTAAAAAGAGTTATAAAAATGTGAACAAAATGCACTTATCAAGTTTCCATGAAATGACTCACTCCCCCAACTGCATAAAGCATATTTGGCCTTGTACATGTCAAATATCTCAAACATTCCATGAGACACTTAAAAAAAGTCAGATTTTCTTTTTCGTCATCCCCAAACTTGGATAGCTTCAAACCAGTCTCCATAGGTGTGTTCAAAGGATTGCAACCAATCATATTAAACTTCTTCAAAATTTCTTTTACATAACCAGTTTGAGAAAGAAATATACCTTCCTCCATTTGTTTCATCTCTAGGCCCAAGTAATATGACATGAGGCCTAAATCAATCATCTCAATTCAAAAGACATCGATTTATTGAACTCGTCAAATAATCTTGGATTATTACCGATAAAAATTAGATCATCAATATAAAGAAAAATGAGCAAAACATTGCCAGTATGATAAACTTTGATGTAACGAGCATATTCATTAGGACAACGAACAAACCCGTTATCTTGGAAATATTTGTTGATGCAGTTATTCCACGCTTGCAGGGCTTGCTTTAAACCGTATAAATCCTTTTTCAATATTAAGAGTTTGTGTTCATGTCCATCTACGACATACCCCAAAGGCTATTCAAAATAAACCTCTTCTTCAAGATAGCCGTTCAAGAAAGTTGATTTAACGTCGAGTTGACAGATTTTCCATTTCATTTGAGCAGCCAAAGAGATGACTAAACGAATAGATTCTAGGCGGGCAACCGGTGCAAAAACTTCATCGTAGTCAACTCCATGTTTTTGCTTGTAGCCCTTGACTACAATTCTCGCTTTGTATTTTTCTACTTCCCCTTTAGCATTCTTCTTCACCTTGTACGCCCATTTGATACCAATAGCGTCATGACCCTTGGGAAGAGTGGTTAATTCCCAAGTATTGTTTTTCTCAATCGAATCAATCTCCTCATCCATGGCTTTTCTCCATCGTTTGTCATATCTTGCTTCATCAAAGGTTAGAGACTCACTATCTGCAAAAATACAATACAATTCATCATTGTCAAGAGAAACTTCATCAGATCTTTCATATATGTCATCAGGACTTGAACTTTCTCCATGAGTAGGTGATGGAACTGGAGAAGGAAGTGGTGTAGAATTCTGTTCAAGCTCGAAATCATCTTGTTCTCCAAAATATGGAAAACAATCGTAAGACTTTTCTTCTTGAGCTTCCCAATTCCACTTGGCTTCTTCATCGAAATGAACATCACAGCTTATCACGACTTTACCATTGTTTGGGTTGAACAATCGATAACCTTTTGAATGATAATCGTATCCAACAAACATGTGCTTGACACTTCGATCATCAAGTTTGGATCTCTCTTGGTGGAGAACTTGAACATAAGCAATGCTTCCAAATACTCGCAAATGACTGACGTTCGGCTTCTTTTCATTCCATGCTTCTTGAGGTGATTGAATTTTGACATTCACCATCGGTGAGCGATTTGACAAATACAATGCACATGATACATCTTCTACCCACAACTCCTTCGGCATATTTTTGGCTTTGAGCATACATCTGGCCATATTAAGAATGGTTCTATTCTTCCTCTCGATGACACCGATCTGTTGTGGCGATCTAGGAACTGTCATAGGACGACGAATTCCATGAGTTGCACAAAACTCATGGAATTCCCTTGAAGTGAATTCGTCTCCTCTATCGGATCTCAAAGCTTTGATTTCATAGCCACTTCCTTTTTCAACACGTGTCTTGAAATTTTTGAAAGTAGCGAAGGCTTCCGATTTTTTCTTCAGAAAGTAAACCCAAGTCTTTCAGTTGAAATCATCAATAAAGAGGATAAAATATTTACTCTGACCAAGTGATTGTGGATTAATTAGTCCAGACACATCCGTATGCACAAGTTCAAGTGGCTTAGTCGCTCTCCATGTTACTTCTTTTGGAAAACTCTTTCTTGTATGTTTGTCAACAAGACATGCTTCACACAAATGATTGGGATGGTTAATTGAAGGCATCTCTCGCCATATTATTTTCTCCCATCAGTTTAAGAGCTCCAAAATTCAAATGCCCAAATCTCATTTGTCATTGTCATGCTACATCTTGCACATTAGCCTTCAAACACTTTGCATCAATTGATTTCATATTCAATTTGAACATCATGTTCTTTGACATAACCACTTTACCAAGAAAATTGACATTCTGATCTTGTAGCCAAAGACAATTATCTTTCATGAGAATTTCATACCCATTTTCAAGAAATTGACCCAAACTCAAAATATTATGTTTCAATTTAGGCACATAATAAACATCGGAGATCAATTTATGGCTGCCATCTTTGGAAGAAATGAGAATTGTACCTTTTCATTGAATATGGATATTTGAGGAGTCTGCAAAAATGACACTACCTCTCACCTTCTCATTTAACTCTACAAACTTTTCTCTATATCCGCACATGTGGTTGATCGCACCATTATCCAAGTACCATAGATCGTTGTCATTCTCTCATCTTTGATTGTAAACAACAACGTCGACTCTTCCGCTTCTTGATTATCGTCAACAAGATTGGCATTTTCTTTACCATTGCAATTATTGTTGCGGTGCTTCCAGGCAAAATGGCCAAGTTTATGACAACTGTAACATTCAATTTTTGACTTGTCATACCTCCTTTCATTTAATCTTTGATAATAGTCTCGTCCTCTTCCTCTTGGTCTTCCACGGCCTCGTTGTGATGGTTGGCTTCTTTCTTAATTGTTGGAGTTGTCTCCACTGTCTCTTCCAGACCTATTTTGGTTATTTGCACGATCTCTTCCTGGTTCATAACCTCGTCACATCCACATCCTTTGAAGTTATTTTTCTTTTCTAGCATCATTTCTCAAAGTAGCTTTAACTTTGAGAACTTTCTCCAATGGCTCCTCTTGTCTCCTCTTTATCTTTTCTTCATGAGCTTGTAGAGAACCCTCCAATTCTTCAATGCTCATAGAATCTAGATCTTTTGTCTCCTCAATGACACGCACAATATAATCCAACTTTGGAGTCAAGGAACGAAGAATTTTATCCACTACGCATACATATTTGATCTTATCTCCATATCTCTTTAGTTGATTCCCAACAGCTTTCATCCTTGAACAATAATCCAAAATCACTTCGGATTCATTCATCTTCAAAACTTCAAAATCACCCCTTAGTGATTAAAGTCTCACCTTCTTCACTTTATCAACATCTTGTAGAGATTTTGCCAAAATCTCCCAAGCTTCCTTTGAAGTAGTAGCGTCGGCTACTTCTCGAACATCGAATCATCCAAACATTGATGGATGAGGGTGAGAGCTTGTTGATCCTTCTTCTTTGTCTTTGACAAAGTATCCTTCTCGGTTGGAGATTTGCGTGGCTTCATTTTGAGGCTTCTCATATCCCTTCTCTACGACCTCCCATACATCTTGGGAGTCAAGTAAGGCTTTCATTCGTAGACACCATTTTTCATATTTTTCTTTAGTGAGATGAGGGAATTGAAATGAAGCTACTCCATTATTTTCCATGTCAAAGGATTATATGGCTCTGGATACCACTTTGTTAGAAAAATTAACTATATAAAAGTAGAAGACAATACTAGGAGGAAGAGGAATTTTATTAAACTTGATGTCTTTCAAAATTCTAAGTACAAATGGGTATTTATAGATGCATAAAAGACCCTTCAAACTAGCTAATTTAATGTAGTAAATCAATGGACTCATCCATCTACCTTCACCTCAACCAATCAAGAACATTCTCCATACTTCTATATTAACTCTAGATTCATGAACTTAAAAGTTGCAGTCAACTAATACGGTGTGCCCACGCCTTACGCAAAGACATAATTTGGAAATTCCAAATTATTACTAACACTCTTTTTTTTCTTATCTTCTATAATTTCGCTTATAACTTTTCTGTTAGCACTTATCTTGGGAACTAAGGAAAGAGGGATGACAATCGAAATTGAGAATTTTAACCAGTGGACCACTGTCCAATTACCTAATTTTAATGAAAAAAAAAAAATTAACATTTTTCCTTTTGAGTATGTCATAGAAAGGGAGAGGTGAGGTGAATTGAACCCTAATCTTATGGTTTGGGCTTGAAAATCATAACACTAATTCATTATCTGATTTCTAGAAGAAAAAAACAAAATAACTTTTAGTTGTTCTTTATAGAGTTAAAGTTGATACTGATCATGAAAGGTACAAATGATTTGGGCCTTTTGGGATTATGGTCATTACCTCCAACTTACTGGTGCACTTTGGGTTAGCCCGTATCTTGGGTTTGGTGTTGGGCTCACAGATCCGACCCACAAACAACATATATCAATTTTATCTTTTGTTTTCAAAACAAAGAGAAGTGATGGATTCTCAAGTTTTAGAAGTTCCCCTTGGACATTAGATTTGGAGGAGGATACAAAAAATATTATTATTGTGAAGCCCCGATTTTTTCGAGCTATTAATTGATCCTTATTGTCGTTTATACTTTTGATCGACTATTTTACCGCGTCATTTTGACGGGTAATTAATAATAATATATACGTTTTGTATTTTATTTTATTTTGTTTAATTACTTGTGATCATGATCTTTATTAATTCTATTCCTCATTTATGATCACTTGATTGATCATTATTACTATTTTTGTATTTATTAGTCACCTTAGAATTTTAAGAGACTATTTATTTTAGAGACTTTTACCTTATAGAATTAAGATTTTGATTTAGATTAAGTGATCATGAGACTTACAAGTGATCAAGGAAATCACTAATTATTTTGGAGGTTGATATATTTCATCTACTATCATCAAATTTGGGACAAAAAAAAATATGGAATTACCATAATACCCTTAAATTGACGGCATTGGTGATGAATTTGGTGTAGAAATATCATCCAAATCTTGTACACCTACACCTTATATTAGTCATCTTGTGTATAATTGTACCATTAATTCAAACATTATACACATTATCTTATACATCAATTTTATATCATTAAATTCCCCAACATATCCTATTCTTCCCAAACCTTCAAACACCAACTCTTCACATCTACAGATCTTCAACATAAGTTATTCATATCTTCAAGTACCACTTTTTCATATCTTCAAACCTTCAAACACCAACTCTTCACATCTACGATCTTCAACATAAGTTATTCATATCTTCAAGTACCACTTTTTCATATCTTCAAATATTCAAACGCAAGTCCTTCACATCTTCAAACCCATCTTCATAACTCCAAGAACATCTTCTTCCTAACATCAAACATACTTCCTTTCTTCAAACATCTAAACCAAAACAAACAATCTTACCACTTAAAACTCAAAAATTTTAAAATCCATTTCTCAAGGTAAGAAATTTCACTCCTCAATTCAACTTAAATTCTTCCTACTCATCACCTTCTTCTTTTAACTTAAGTTTATATTTTGGATTTTGAGGTACTTAGAAGACCACTTGGAGACATGCATGCATGGTGATGAACTTGAAGACTTGAAGAAGAACTAGAAGAGAATTTGGACTACAAGGTAAGAATTGGACACTAGAACCCTTCTTTCCTCTTCCTTCTATTTTTTTCAAATTTTAACACCCCTTTTCCATTTTTGAGAAATAGGGGCTGACCTTAGGTGATTTTGGAGTTGAACCAAAATTTCCAAATTTTGAGCTTCAACTAGTCTCCAAACATCTACTACAAAGGTAAAGTGTAGTCCTTTTCATTTCCTTATTTCCTTCTTTTTCTCGTTAATTTTTCTCTCATTTTTCTAACTCCAAATTTTGATATTTTCTTGACTTAGGGGCTGACCTAAGAAGCCTCATCCAAAAATTGTGAAATTATACTTTTATTTCACAATTTCCAATTTTAAGGTAGGTGGAAAAATATTTTCCAACTTTTAGGTGTTTTGATTAAATGCATGTAGAAAATTTGATCATGAGCCTTGAGATATATATAATCTATGTATTGCATGTCAATTTTATATATCAAATCATGAAAATTCTCAAGAGTTGCTCAAAATTACTATTTATTGAATTTTAGGTGCATGCATGTACACTTTAATGTTTTAATTGATGAATTCATGTATGTATTGGACATGCATGTGTATGATCTTTAAAATCTATGTTTTGGATGCCTTATAACCTGGAAAAGTCGAGCATAATTGATTAAATTTCAATTTTGGACTTAAAAATGCAAAAATGGAAAGTTGGTGGACTAAATTGCAAGAAAATAAAAGTTAAAGGACCCCTCTGGAAATTTCAAAATTTGGGACTGTACTCAGGTTCAAAAATGACCTTTGGACATTTTAATAAAGTTTTAATAGTTTTAAGATAAATAAAATCAACCTTTAAAAGCCCAAGGACTAGATTGTAAAATTTTGAAAGTTTAAGGGCTACTTTGCAATTTTTTTAAAACTGCCCCATACCTAAACTTTAAAATTTGAAATTTTTACTCTTAAGGTACTGGGAATTACATATTTTAAAATTATTCCAAAAATCCAAGTGGTTAGGGCTTGGAAAATAATTTTACTAAAATTGAGGGACTAATGTGTAAAATACTAAACTTGAGGACCCAAATGAAATTTCCAGGACTTATGAAGCCCATGCACCTGGAAATACTAACTTAACCATAACTTAATTATATTTTGGATCCAAGGTTCAAATTTCATAACAATGGGACCCCTAAAAGCCTTAAAGGCAATTATTTTAAAATGGGACAAAAATGATATTTTCAAAAGTTGAAGGACCTACACATATTGCTTTTAAAAACTGCTTTTGTCCCAATATCCTACTAACCTTAGTGACATTTTCCAACTGGAATCACCTTAAAAGCCCTTCCGGTTTGTGAGTTCCGAATTTTTAAAACTTAAGGTCCGAATTGGCAATTTTTACAAATTTGAGGCCAATGTGAGATTTTTATAAAACAAAACTCGACCTCAAAACTTCAAAAACCTGAATCTCTGGACAATTTGGAGAATTTAGGAACTGACCTCATAATTTTTCAAGGTCGGGATATTTAATTATTCAATTTTTAACCCCAAAAGTGTTAGTTTTTACAAAACGGGGCTAAATTACAATTTTCCTTTTATAAAGGACCTAACTCAAATTATTTTCTCTTTTACTAAAATATCCCTGGACTCTCTGACTTGGAGATTTAATTTAAATATTTTACTTTCCCAAAAACCCTTGACTTATCGGATCAATTTGACCGATTAATACCCGATTGCGAGCGACTTCCTCGCCTTGCGAATCAATCTATAACGGGACTTATGTCCCACCTAATATTTCAAGATATCGAAGGTTGCTTATCCTTCCGATAATCATCTTCATCCAAAACTCCACCAGCGCCATAATTGCCACTCGCGTTTTTCAAAATTTTCCTAAATTGCTTCCCTGAATCAATAATACTGATCGCCTGGTTGATCACTGTAATTGTAATTACTTTCCCCGCCTTAGTCAACTTGGTGTGTCGAGCTCACAAATCGAATGGATACGCCGGGGATGGAACCGGCAGCTCGGCCGCTATTCCACTCTTCCAGGCCCCCATCGCCCTAATCCCGCAATCGAGGAACAGAGTTTGTCCAAGGGAAGCGGGTCGTACTATCGAGGTATAATCATGATTATGACATCCGAGCCTTGCAAGCTCTACTTGTGGATTTTGTCTTTGCCTACGGAGCGATAAGGTGCCGGTCTTGGACCATACTTGACCGGGAGTTACAAGGAAGAACGAAGGAATCGTTGTCGATCCACACGATTCCGGAGTTATCGGCCCGCTTTTGGTTGGCATTACATTTCCGCACGCAACCGCTACCTGCTTTTTTGCATTGGTTGGCGCTACAAATCCGTGACGCAACCACTATTTGCCTTGCATAGATTGGTGTTACACTTCCGCACGCAATCTTACCTGTCTTGATCGAATCACATAGTGCCTGTGTGACCATGAACTATTTTCTTGAATCGTATAAGTATACTATTTTATTATTTTTATCACGACGCTTGAATCGTGGTGTGAATTCATGCATCATACTCACGCGTTTTCATATAATTGTTTTCTCACATTAACTATATTGCGCCACACTTGCACACGATCACCCCATCCACTAAGATTTTTGTCTCATCCCCACCGTTTTTCTAACCTTTAGATGGGGACTATGTTGAAGATGTCGAACCGGCAATGATTGGTGACCTCCCGTCCCCGCCCGTCGATCTTGTACTTTTTTACCGATGATTGTTCTTATCTCATGTAATTTTACCGATGTTGGACTCCCGCTTATCATGCTACTCTTTTCTCTCTTTGACCGTAATTTAAGGGCGTAGGACCTTTGAAGTTTAAGATTCGGATATTGTACTTTACCTTTTGTTTTAGTTTTGGCCAAAACTTAATCGAGGTTATTATGTTGGATGTATTTGGATTTGGACCTTAAGTTGTAATTTGTACTTATTATTTATTTCCGCTATTTAGACTCTACCTCATTGGGTTCTCGTTGATATTTGTCCGGACTGTTTGGTTATTGTATTTAAGTTGTGGATCGCTCGTCGCATCCCCGTTTGGGGCGTGACAGTTAGAGTGGTATCGAGCTCGGCTAGTAAGATGGAAACTTACACCGAGCCGACCTAGATAGACCCTCGCCCAAGTTTTGGGTAGTACCGCGACTTGACCAATTAAGTGTGAAATCGACTTCAAATTGGCATAGAACCGTCTTATTGATGTTTGAACTAAGTTAGAACGCATATTTTGAGATTTCATAGTCATACTTGTTTTGAATTAGTTGATTCTTGACCGATTTTCCTTATTCATTCTTCCTTATTCTCTCCTTATCTTTCATCTACCTTTGACTGATCCGCCTTAGTTTTGTTTGATCGTGATGGAGCCGACGCCGCCTACATGGTGGGATGTATTCCATGCCCGTGCCGAGCGGGAATATTACCGGCACCGATGATTCATTGGCACCGAAAGTGAACGCGCGCCCACGTAACTAGCCCGAGCGCCAACGGAATAGGGACTGACTCGGCGCTTGGCGATGAGCCAAGATGAGAAGAACGAATCGACCATCGCATCAAGGACCGCGATAACACCATAAGAGCGCGGAGGACCAAATACGAGTATCCAGGAGCCCCTGGATAACATGCGGGAGAAGATGAAGAGGACTAGTGACGGCGCGCCAAATGGGAGATTGACGCCCGCCTATCCAGAACACCGCGATCGCTTGACGAGACCTCATCAAGCGGATGACAAAGATAGAGGACATTACACAGCCCTAGCTCGAGAGACGCGCATGAGGTCGCTGGCGGCTAATGCCCAGCCATTGCCACCACCCGAGGTGGAGCCCGTGCCTCGACGCCGAGGAGGGTCCCGAGGAGGATCCAGTCGACATTGGAGAGCCCGAGGCACTTGAGGCTGCTCCACTTGATGGTGCTCGTGAATTCGAGCAAATGGTTAGATTTCGTTGATTGGCCCGAGGTCGAGGCGCCACCTCACCGACCCGCCCAATTATGGACATAGTTGCGAGTGACGATGATGATGGCTATCTCACCGATTAGTTAGCTTGATTGTCCATTGTACTTTCGTTATTGTAGACTCTTATTCCAAAGTGTTGTACCTTGCTTTCTTCGTTGTATTAGATTCAGATTGTATTTTGGTTCAAAGATCTTGACTCGGGATTACTAGTGTTGTACTTCATGGGTGTATTCGAGTTTTACATTAATGAATATACCTCATTTTGGATGTAGGTGATTTAGAAATTTCTTGATTTGAAGGCTATAATGCCCCTTATGATGAGACATGGAGGATATAAGGTTATCACTGACAAAGATATAATTGGGTCATATGATATATTATAGAAGTTAGATGCCTAATGATATTACTTTAGAGAATGATTGTGTGGGAATTACTAAGTATGATTTACCGATGATGTGCCATTGTGTTATTCTTTCTAAATACTTCTACGAGCTTAAATAAGCAAATTTTTGACTTGTTGTTTGGTATCGTGGATAAGATACGCCAAGGATATGACGATTATAGGGTCTCAAATTGTCACTAAATATTTTTTTAGTTATGATATCTCATTTGTGAATTAAATTTGGGATAATGATTATCCTGTGAGTATTCGGAATATTATGGTGATCTAGGCACTCACATGATATATGAATTTGATTGATTTTGACTTAGTTATTGAGTACTAAGTATTGATTAATTTCGGAGGAGACGGATAATAGTATTCTATATAAAGTATATGAGATGTGCACATTTATCTGGAATAATCAAGGACTTTATGGATATGGGAAATTGAGATTGCTATCAAGATTTTAGAAGGAGCGACTCATATGATTACAACTTTGGAAATAACTTATTAAATGATTACTGAGGTCTCGACTATTATATATGGATGGGTGGAGATTATGGGTTGATCTTGCACTTTTAGCGATGAAATCTACTACCAATTGTTCGAGAAAATATACCACGATATGAATAGGTGTCGACTATTTAGTTAAAAACTCTATTATAATGAGTATCACTTTCTTAGGTAAATGAAGTATTGACTAGCTGTAACAAGCAAGGATATATTCGGGATTTGAATTATAAGAGGTATGTTTTGAACTAATAATTATGGGAATAGTACATTAGGACGGTATGTGGAATAGAAATGATTGGCTATGTGATAATCGAATAGTGGTGCCAATGTTACGGATCACATGAATAGGGTACTATGAATAGTGTCTATTACAAGGCGATGACAAGAAATTTTGAGTACCACTAAGGTTATTAAGAGATATTTTTGCGAGAATGATTATTGAAATTGGTGATGGGAATTTGAATCGAATATAAGCGCCTCTAGGCCACCTAAGTTTTGATATTGAGGAATTGGGTAACCTCGCTAAGTTTCAAAGACAACATCACATCCACAAACCGATGGACAGTGAGCAACAATTCAAACCCTAGAAGATATGTCATGCGAGCCACGACACGCGTTGGATTTCCAAGGAAGTTGGGATTCGCACTTACCATTTGCCGAGTTCGCCTACAATAACAGCTTATCGTGCCACGATTGGGATGGCACCTACGAGGCATTATATGGGCAAAATGTAGATCCCCACTACACTGGGAGATTGATGACCAATGGACTCCGAAAGAGAAACGAAAGTCACCCTCAATTCCGAAGGTCGACTTAGTTCAGAGACCATGGAGAAGGTCAAGCCGATTAAGGAGCCGATTCGCACATCTCGTGAGCCGCCAAAAGAGTTACGCGGACAAGAGAAGAAAGGACTTGGAATTTGAAGTCGAGATAAAGTATTTCTCGGACTCTCACCACGGAAAGGATTGATCAATCCAAAGAATGGAGGCAAGTTGAGTCCGAGAAATGTTGGACCTTACAAGATTATACAAAGGATCGGGAAGTTAGCCTACCGACTCAAGTTACCAAAGACCATATGCGGGAATGCACGATGTATTCCACGTGTCGAGATCAAGAAGAAGTGTTAACCGATCCCGAGCATATCATCACCGAGATACTCCTCCTCTAATGGAAAGTCTATCCTACACCGAGAGGCCGATCCGGATCATTGATCGCCAGATACGACACGATTGCGTAAGAGAGAAATTCCGATGGTTAAAGTGGTGTGGCAGAACCACAACCGAGACGAAGACGCAACATGGGAAATGGAAGAGGACATGAGGAATCAATATCCAGAACTATTCTGAAGAGAATTTGGGGACCAAATTCTTTTAAGGAAGGGAGGATGTCAAGCCCCGATTTTTCCGAGCTATTAATTGATTCTTATTGTCGTTTATACTTTTGATCGACTATTTTACCGCGTCATTTTGACGGGTAATTAATAATAATATATACGTTTTGTATTTTATTTCATTTTATTTAATTACTTGTGATCATGATCTTTATTAATTATATTCCTCATTTATGATCACTTGATTGATCATTATTACTATTTTTGTATTTATTAGTCACCTTAGAATTTTAAGAGACTATTTATTTTAAAGACTTTTACCTTATAGAATTAATATTTTGATTTAGATTAAGTGATCATGAGACTTACAAGTGATCAAGGAAATCACTAATTATTTTGGAGGTTGATATATTTCATCTACTATCAACAAATTTGGGACAAAAAATTTTTATGGAATTACCATAATACCCTTAAATTGACGGCATTGGTGATGAATTTGGTGTAGAAATATCATCCAACTCTTGTACACCTACACCTTATATTAGTCATCTTGTGTATAATTGTACCATTAATTCAAACATTATACACATTATCTTATACATCAATTTTATATCATTAAATTCCCCAACATATCCTATTCTTCCCAACATTCTTCTTATTCCTCTCAACATTCCAATTGACCCATACCTTGACTCACCTTTTGTCTCCATGCAAGACAAATTACAAGACACAAATTAATCAAAAAATATCTTCCCCTCTCTTTCCCCAAGTGGACGGCCATTAGGCCAAAATTTAACAAAAAATTTCATTTTTCATCCAACACCTTCATCTCTCAAACTAATTCTCCTCCTTCTCTCTAACCTCTCTCTAAAATTCATTCACATCTTCAAACCTTCAAACAAAATTCATTCATATCTTCAAACCTTCAAACACCAACTCTTCACATCTTCAGATCTTCAACATAAGTTCTTCATATCTTCAAGTACCACTTTTCATATCTTCAAATATTCAAACGCAAGTCCTTCACATCTTCAAACCCATCTTCATAACTCCAAGAACATCTTCTTCCTAACATCAAACATACTTCCTTTCTTCAAACATCTAAACCAAAACAAACAATCTTACCACTTAAAACTCAAAAATTCAACACCCCTTTCTCAAGGTAAGAAATTTCACTCCTCAATTCAACTTAAATTCTTCCTACTCATCACCTTCTTCTTTTAACTTAAGTTTATATTTTGGATTTTGAGGTACTTAGAAGACCACTTGGAGACATGCATGCATGGTGATGAACTTGAAGACTTGAAGAAGAACTAATAGAGAATTTGGACTACAAGGTAAGAATTGGACACTAGAACCCTTCTTTCCTCTTCCTTCTATTTTTTTTCAAATTTTAACACCCCTTTTCCATTTTTGAGAAATAGAGGCTGACCTTAGGTGATTTTGGAGTTGAACCAAAATTTCCAAATTTTGAGCTTCAACTAGTCTCCAAACATCTACTACACAAGGTAAAGTGTAGTCCTTTTCATTTCCTTATTTCCTTCTTTTTCTCCTTAATTTTTCTCTCATTTTTCTAACTCCAAATTTTGATATTTTCTTGACTTAGGGGCTGACCTAAGAAGCCTCATCCAAAAATTGTGAAATTATCCTTTTATTTCACAATTTCCAATTTTAAGGTGGGTGGAAAAATATTTTCCAACTTTTAGGTGTTTTGATTAAATGCATATAGAAAATTTGATCATGAGCCTTGAGATATATATAATCTATGTATTTCATATGTCAATTTTATATATCAAATCATGAAAATTCTCAAAAGTTGCTCAAAATTACTATTTATTGAATTTTAGGTGCATGCATGTACACTTTAATGTTTTAATTGATGAATTCTTGTATGTATTGGACATGCATGTGTATGATCTTTAAAATCTATGTTTTGGATGCCTTATAACCTGGAAAAGTCGAGCATAATTGATTAAATTTCAATTTTGGACTTAAAAATGCAAAAATGGAAAGTTGGTGGACTAAATTGCAAGAAAATAAAAGTTAAAGGACCCCTCTGCAAATTTCGAAATTTGGGACTGTACTCAGGTTCAAAAATGACTTTTGTACATTTTAATAAAGTTTTAAGAGTTTTAAGATAAATAAAATCAACCTTTAAAAGCCCAAGGACTAGATTGTAAAATTTTGAAAGTTTAAGGGCTACTTTGCAATTTTTTTAAAACTGCCCCAGACCTAAACATTAAAATCTGAAATTTTTACTCTTAAGGTACTGGGAATTACATATTTTAAAAGTATTCGAAAAATCCAAGTGGTTAGGGCTTGGAAAATAATTTTACTAAAATTGAGGGACTAATGTGTAAAATACTAAACTTGAGGACCTAAATGAAATTTCCAGGACTTATGCAGCCCATGCACCTAGAAATACTAACTTAACCATAACTTAATTATATTTTGGACCCAAGGTTCAAATTTCATAACAATGGGACCCCTAAAAGCCTTAAAGGCAATTATTTTAAAATGGGACAAAAATGATATTTTCAAATGTTGAAGCACCTACACATATTGCTTTTAAAAACTGCTTTTGTCCCAATATCCTACTAACCTTAGTGACATTTTCCAACTGCAATCACATTAAAAGCCCTTCCGATTTGTGAGTTCCGAATTTTTAAAACTTAAGGTCCGAATTGGCAATTTTTACAAATTTGGGGCCAATGTAAGATTTTTATAAAAAAAACTCGACCTCAAAACTTCAAAAACCTAAATCTCTGGATAATTTGGAGAATTTAGGAACTGACCTCATAATTTTTCAAGGTCGGGATATTTAATTATTCAATTTTTAACCCCAAAAGTGTTAGTTTTTACAAAACGGGGCTAAATTACAATTTTCCTTCTATAAAGGACCAAACTCAAATTATTTTCTCTTTTACTAAAATATCCCTGGACTCTCTGACTTGGAGATTTAATTTAAGTATTTTACTTTCCCAAAAACCCTTGACTTATCGGATCAATTTGACCGATTAATACCCGATTGCGGAGCGACTTCCTCGCCTTGTGAATTGAATCTATAACGGGACTTATGTCCCACCTAATCTTTCAAGATATTGAAGTTTGCTTATCCTTCCGATAATCATATTCATCCAAAAACTCCACCAACGCCATAATTGCCACTCGCGTTTTTCAAAATTTTCCTAAATCGCTTCCTGAATCAATAATACTCATTGCGCTGGTTGGATCGCCAGTAATTGTAATTACTTTCTGCCGAGTCAACTTGGTGTGTCGAGCTCACAAACGAATGGATACGTCGGGGATGGAACCGGGCAGCTCGGCCGCTATTCCACTCTTCCGGCCCCATCGCCCTAATCCCGCAAATCGAGGGACGGAGTTTGTCCAAGGGAAGCGGGTCGTAGATCGAGGTATAATCATGATTATGACGGATCCGAGCCTTGCAAGCTCTCATCATGGATTTTGTCTTTGCCTACGGAGCGATAAGGTGCCGGTCTTGGACCATACCGACCGGGAGTTACAAGGAAGAACAAAGGAATTGCTATCCGATCCACACGATTCCGGAGTTATCGGCCCGTTTTGGTTGGCGTTACATTTCCATACGCAACCGCTTACCTGTTTTGCATTAGTTGGCGCTACAAATCCGTGACGCAACCATTATTTGCCTTGCATAGATTGGCGTTACACTTCCGCACGCAATCCTACCTGTCTTGATCAATCACATAGTGCTTGTGTGACCATGAATCTGCTTTTCTTGAATCGTATAAGTATACTATTTTATTTTTTTATCACGACGCTTATGAATCGTGTGTGAATTCATGCATCATACTCACGCGTTTTCATATAATCAAGTTTTCTCACATTAACTATATTGCGCCACACTTTCACACGATCACCCCATCCACCGAGATTTCTCGCCTCATCCCCACCTGTTTTCTAACCTTTAGATGGGGACTATGTTGAAGATATCGAACCGCAATGTGATTGGTGACCTCGTCCCCGCTGTCGATTTTGCACTTTTTTACCGATGATTGTTCTTATCTCATGTAATTTTTGATGTTGGACTCCGTTTATCCTGCTACTCTTTTCTCTCTTTGACTGTAATTTAAGGGCGTAGGACCCTTGACGTTTAAGATTCGGATATTGTACTTTACCTTTTGTTTTAGTTTTGGCCAGTAAACTTAATCAGGTTTTTATGTTGGATGTATTTGGATTTGGCTGGACCTTAAGTTGTAATTTGTACTTGTTATTTATTTTCGCTGCTATTTAGACTCTGCCTCATTGGGTTCTCGTTGATATTTGTCTGGACTGTTTGGTTATTGTATTTAAGTTGTGGATCGTTCGTCGTGTCCCGTTTGGGGCGTGACAATTATTCTCTAATTCCTTTGCAAAAGAATGTCAATAAAATCTTATGTGAAATACATATTGTTTAACGATTTAGTTCTTTGTTAATGATCTTCGATCTATTACATTTAGAAATAATTTAAAATTGATGCTTATGTTGTAGTAATAATAATAACATGCTGAAATTTCATATTTTCATGATTTATATCTATTCTAACAAAAATTCTATGTCCATAAAATGTGTAGTTGATTACTTGTCTTCAATCTAATATGACTATATATATGTGTGTGTGTGTGTATTATAACTGAAAAACAACTCCAACCAGGTAATTACAATGCACTAAGGAAGCCTTGCGCCACAAGCCCGACCAAGTGGTTCAGTTGCGAGGATCCAAATTTATGGACTTTTAGCACCGTTATTTCACTATTTGCACAATTACACATACATGATTTGGAGATTATCTACAATATGTTATCATTACGAGTCTCCAGCCAGTTTCAACACTTTTGGTAAGTGTGGTAAGTTTTATTCATTTCTTGAGTGAAATATTGTTATGGCTTACCTTGCAAAAACTTGACTTTGTTGCTCTTGATATTGCTGAAAAAAGTTACATGTCATGGGTTTTAGATACTTAAATTCATCTATATGCTAATGGTCTGGGTGATACTACTAAAGAAGAAATAGTGCATCTGCACAAAATAAAGCCAAAATAAATGATCTTTCGCCTTCACCATCTGGATGAGAATTTAAAAATTGAATACCTTACTGTGAAAGTTCCATCCATTCTTTGGAAAATCTTGAAAGGAAAATATGACCTCCCTGAAGATGACTATACTTCCAAAGGCTTGATATGAGTGGATAAAATTGAGGTTTTAATATTTTAAATCTGTAAGTTATTATAACTCCATGATATTTATAATCTCTTCAAAGTTAAAATTATGTGGAGAAGTATCACGGGTGAAGATATGATGAAATGACACTTTCTAATTTTCATGCCTCGAGTTTGCTCCTACAACAACAATACCTGAGTAAAAGGCTTCACTAAATATCTAAATTGATTTCCTGCCTTCTTGTGGCCGAACAGAATAATAATTTATTGATAAAAAATCATGAATTGCAGTTTACTTGTATCTTTTAATTTTTTTAAAATTTATCCCCTCCACTCCCACCAGTACTCCCAACTTATTGAAAAAAAGTTATAAACATTCACATATGTAATTTATTTCAAAAGAAAAACTATAGTAAATCAGAAGGTCAAATTGTACTATCATTTCATGTTTATTTATATAAAAGTTTATGTATCTTAAGTAGATTTTGGTCTAAATTTATTGTTATAATTTATTTGTTAATTGATAAATTATGATAATTTTGCTGCCGCAAATCTTGGTCAATTTTCACCTAACAGGGAAAATGTTCCCTATTCTTAACGGTCAAATTGAGCCCCTTTATTTTGAATTCGTTTAATGACCTATATAATCTCGAACCTCTTTCGTAACTCCCGAAACTTCTTTGCAGTGGATCCTTTCCATGCCTCATTCCAGAGGGAACCTCAAAGTGACTATTTTCTTTATAAATCCCAATTCCATTTATTTAGATCAAAAAGTTATACAAAGTACATATGTTTACAACCAAAACATATCAAGGTATTCTAGTATATCTAAAAGACGGGAGACCTAACTGATCAATTCTAGCTAACTCTTTTACACGAAACGAAGCGACTAAATTCTCTCGAGAATAGTGCTATCGAGACTTTAATGAAGGAAGTTTATTAGCAAGTTTATTTGCTTCTCTATATACATGTGTAATATGGAAAGAACAATCCCTAAGACTACTATGAATATTAACAAGATCTTTAATAGACAAATGACCAGGAATAACTTTTTTGATGGTGTTGCAAAGGACTTGGGAGTCGGTCTCAATCCATAAGTGTGGAATTTGTCATGATGCTAGTAACCTCAGAGCAGTGGCAAGTGCTGCACATTCGACCATTACTGAAAAAGAACAGTTTGGCAATGTAGCAGAATATATATGCCCACAGGACTTGGCAAATTATGTGGCATGTGCCGTTATTGGTCGGCCTGATAAGAGCCCAACCAATAAACACTAACCAGAACATAGGTGCTAGTCCGAACCTGACACGGTAAGAACCCGATAGCCCAACACGACCCAACAAGTCTGATAAGCACCTTTATTTAAATTATTGTCCCATTTTGACTTATTTAAACAGTTTGGTCCATTAAGCTATTTACTAATATAATATCTTTTTCTAATGTTTATCTCTTTGTAGATTGTATTCTCCATCTTTATAAATAAGTAATCACAATACGAAACAAAAATACTAGAAAATAGTATAAAATTATATATTTATTTTAGTCCGCATTTAAAGAAAATTTTAAAATAACAAGTTTAGGGCATTACAAATGTACACATGTTATTCGTACAATTTATTGGAGTATAAGAAAAATAATATAGTGGACAATGATCTCATGTGAGAATGAGTATGGTTGGCAAATTATGTAGGCAATGCCTGATTAGAGCCCCACCTAATAACACTAATCCAAATACGATCCGATAAACTTAACGAGCTAGATGATCTCGCGTTCGTGTCATGCCTCAAATTGTCACCTTTAGGGATAACTCGTTCATGAATTGTTAATATCTCGTATTGGGCTTTTATTACTTTCAATTACATTGAATACATAATGCATATTGTTAGTATTTTATTTTGAATGCAAAACAGTACAACTAATTTTTACAACATTAAATAAAGAATGTAAAATGAATTATTTATTTAAAAGTGCCAATCCAAATTTAGTATTCAAGCAAATTAATTCCAAATATATTTTTTGCCCAATTATTCAACTAAAGAGTGAATAAGTATCTTCATTTTACTCTCATGCATTTGCCCAATTGAAAAGTCCACCTTTGTGGGCTAAGGGTGGCAATTCAAAAAGCAGCTACTCCTTTTTTTGACATTAGGTTGCAATTGTTGAACGAAATTGCAAGCCACACTATTTGTTTGAAAAAGGCACCGAAATGGTGCTGCCATATTGAATGCAAATTTGTTTTACTCTCATGCATTTGCCTATAAATAGGCTTATTCGGGAGTAAAGCAAACACACCAAGCAATTAGCATTTTAGCAATTGCAAGAGAAGAGAGAAAATAGAGAGTAGAGAGTGTATTTATAAGTGTGTGTTTTGAGTGAAGAAAAAGAGAGAAAAATTAGTAGTAATTTTTCATTCTCACCCAAAATAGCATTCCTATTTTTCTCGGGTATTCCAAGTTGAGTAACGTGAGATATTTTGTGTATTCTCTATTTTAGGGAGAAATTTTGTAAGCCTATTATACATTTAGTGGAGGATTTATCTGGACTACGGTCTCGTGGTTTTTCCAAATTTGGATTTTCCACGTAAAAATTCTTGTGTCCTATTTTTTATCGTCTTGCACTATTATTCTTGGTTTGGTTCCCATTTTTAATCCAGCTAGGTGGGAAAAGATTTTACTATTTCCGCTGTGTCGGTGTGATTTATTTTGGCACTCTTTCGCAACAAAGAATCCTTAAAAAAACCATTATTCTATAAACACAAGGAGTACATTGTTTAAGAAATACAGATACATTACATAAATAAAACAACACAATATGCAGTAATCTTCCATCGCGATATTAAATAATCGCTTTCATTAATTATGATGCCAAGGAAGTTGACTGACCAGAATAATAATAACATGCATGCATATCCAAATTGCATGTTATTATATATTCCATTTAACAAAGAAAGTTTAAAAATCCGAACATTATTACACAGCAAGTATAACAACGCATAACATGCATTTTTATAATTTTATTATGAGCTAGTCTCCTGTCAGAAGATCCGTTAGACAAATCAAACTATCCTATCCATTTCGGTACTCGGATCCGCCCAACGAATTAAAAAAAGAAAAACAGGCCCGCGTTCAGACATTCTCGTCTCGCGATTTGGAGCCCTAATCCCAGCTCCTTCCTCCTTCGACACAACCACACCGCCGCGAGCCACATCCACCATAAAAAAAACCACAACGGCGGCGAAAAACAACACGAAGGGGAGTAAAAAACACCACATTACGGCGCACCAACCGGTACGCACCTATAATATGTGATATTTCCCTCCGTCAACCATCTCTACAAATTGACACCACCACCTCCATCGACCATCACCTACGTCGCACAACCATCAATCTATTTGTTTGTGTCGAGCCTCATACGTATTAGTTTGTGTCTACATTCCAGCTACTTAGTGGTTAAATCTACATTGGGCAAAAAGCTTAAGAAGGTGAGACAATGGAGGCTGGAGACAACTTGAAAAATGACAGAGGTGAATGTCGTATTTTTAATTTGATTATTTTAAAAAGTATTAGACGTCGCATTGGAATGTATTAGTTGTATTAAAAAAATGTATTAGACGTATTAGACTTTACAGCTGGGTTGAAAGCCTCCTGTTTTATAATTAAAAAACTTAAATTTGTGTATTAGTATTAGACATTGCATATCAATGTATTAACTGTATTGGAAAAATGTATCAGACTTTACACCTTCGTGTAAGTCTCTGTTTTATTCTTAAATTGCTTAAATTTGGTCATATGTATTACACATTGCATTCTAATGTATTACATGTATCAAATAAATGTATCGACTTTACTGAGTTCGTAAGTCTCTGTTTTATAATTAAAAACTTAAATTTATATATTAGTATTAGACATTGCATATCAATGTATTAATCGTATTGAAAAATGTATCGGACTTTACACCTTCGTGTGAGTCTCTGTTTTATTCTTAAATGGCTTAAATTTGGTCATATGTATTACACATTGCATTCTAATGTATTACATGTATCAAATAAATGTATCAGACTTTACAGGTTCGTGTAAGTCTCTGTTTTATAATTAAAAAACTTAAATTTGTGTATTAGTATTATATTGCATATCAATGTATTAACTGTATTGGAAAAATGTATCAGACTTTACACCTTCGTGTAAGTCTCTGTTTTATTCTTAAATGGCTTAAATTTGGTCATATGTATTACACATTGCATTCTAATGTATTACATGTATCAAATAAATGTATCAGACTTTATAGGTTCGTGTAAGTCTCTGTTTTATTATTAAATGGATTAAATTTGTGCATAAGAAATAAATATGTGTTATTTCTTAGTTGTTCCTAACGTATATTACTTTTAGGTGTAATAACACTAACAGATTCTAGTGATGATCATGAAGAATGGAATAATGACACGGACTGCGGGGGACAACATTATTCCAACAGAGGCTGCTGAAGGTAAAAAGTCTGATATAACAACTAATACATTGCAATGTAACACTAATACATTTCTCTGTAACAACTAATACAATGCAGTGTAACAACTAATACATTCCTTACCTAATGATTATTTTCTTCTATTAATTATACAGAAGACTTGATTTGGTTGTCTTATTGGTATGAAGAGGAATAATGTTGAAGAAATATATAAATGTATCGCAATCATGCTCGACAACTTGGAGTTAGTATTCGTAAAACAACTACAAGATGCAATGATGTTGGTGTTGTGACGGAAAAATATTTTGTATGTTCCTGCGAGGGATCTACAAGATCCAGAAACAACAGTGAGAAAAAAAAAGAAAAAATTTTATAATACACGAGCAGGGTGTAAGGCATCATTGAGGACAAAATTGGATAGTGATGGTGTTTATGAAATTGTTGACCATGGTATGTTGCACAACCACGAACTCACTAGAAAAGAGTGGAGTCATTTGCATCGTTCTGAAAGGGTGATTACCACTGAAAAGGCTAATGCTATTGGGGAGATGATTTCTTCTGGAATGAGAGCCACTGAATCTTTCCGATACATGGCGCAAGATGCAAGGGGTGAAGAATGCATTGGTCATACAATGAAGGACCACTTGAATTTTGTGAATCGATTCAAAATGAATGCAATTGAGGCAAGAGATGCACAAACGCTGATTGACATGTTGTATCAACAAAGTGCTGAAGATCAAGACTTCTTTTTTCGTAGTTAAATTAGATGATATGGAAAAATTGTGTAATCTATTTTGGAGGGACTCAATGATGAAGGAGGATTACAAGATATACGGTGATGTTGTTGTATTTGATACGACATATCGAACAAATCGGTATAATTTGATTTGTGCCCCTTTTGTTGGGATTAATAATCATTGGAAGAACGTGATGTTTGGTTGTGCCTTCATAGCGGATGAAAAAACTGAATCATTCGATTGGCTTTTTGAAGTTTTTAAAAATCAATGGAAGGTCAATGCCCTATATCAATCTTCACATCAAGATCTAGCAATTGGAAATTCAATTAAAAAGGTAAAAAAAATACAGTACAATTTGTACTTCAGTTAATGTGTAATACTCTTCTTTGTTAATGGTAATACATTCCAATGTCATGTGTAATACTTTTCAATGTAATGTGTAATACTGAACTGTGCTCTGTCTTAAAAACTGCACTGGACTTCAGACTTCAGTTTATATTCAGAAAATAACTTTAGTTTATATTCACAAAATACACATTTCTGTTATATGTAGTACTTTTCTTTCTTAATACTAATACATTCATTTGTTATATATAATACTTTTAATCTGTCTTTTTTTTTTGTGTAGGTTTTCCCAGGAACGCGGCATAGGTTATGCTTATGGCACCTCTACCAAAATGTTGTAAGCCAGTTCGGGAGGTTGAAAGGCGACAAATGCTTCAATGATGCATTTACCAAGTATTTATCGGGGTGCACAACTGAAGCAGAATTCCAGGACTGTTGGGATAAAATGATTACAAAAAATGGGTTAGAAAGCCATCCATGGTTTAAGAGGTTATTCGATTTAAGAGAGAAGTGGTGTACAACATTTAACAAAGACTTTTTCTCGGCTGGAATTTTGTCGTCACAGCAAAGTGAAAGTACAAATTATGCCATTGGATTTAATGCGAAGAAAACAACCAGTTTGACTGACTTTTATGGGATTTTCAAGGAAACAATTAAACGTTGGAGGAGCAATGAAGCAAAGGATGAATTTCAGTGTTTGGGCGGCTCCTACATCTGTATTGCCATTGACTGGACTATTGAAGCATGCTTCTGAGGTATACACATTGACACTCTTTAAAGATTTTGAAGATGAATTTTTAAAGTCAATTTCCACTTCTAGTACAATGTTACATTTTGAGAGCGACATTATGTTTTATACTGTATCGAATGATGATGGAGTTGGTTCACATACGGTGACATTTTGTACTGCAACTAAATTGATAAGTTGCTCTTGCAAGAGATTTGAGGAATGTGGTTTACTGTGTTGTCATTCGTTACGGTCCTTCATGTGAATTCGGTGATCAAATACAAAATTGTTATATCAAAAGAAGGTGGAAAATTTGCAAAAAAGGACTTATGGGATAGATTAGATAGAGGAATTGGACTGAGTAACAGGCCTAAGGATTGCATCCCTTGGCGTCATGAAATGGCGCGCAAGTATTATAATCTTGTATTGAAATGCCAAGAAAATGAGGAAGCTAGAAGAATCCTTGAAGATGGTTATAACCGGGATTCTATGGCAATTGATGAATTGATGGCTGCTACAATGAATTCTACAGCTGAAACTGAGATTTCTAGTTCTTCTACTAGTATACTAGATCCTACTCGTTCAGTTACAAAGGGCAAAAAACAAAGAGCGAAAGGGCATTTTGAACAAAACAAGAAAAAGAAGAGTGTTGACACATCAAACACAAACACATCAAGGGAGTTCGGGACCAAAACTCCTAATCCTAGACTGTTTTAGAATATATCAGTAGAGGGTGTTTTAGAATGTTTGATTATTTGTTCATTTAATGGTTCGGGATTATTTGTTATTGAACACTCGTAATGCTTGATCGTGGGGACTAATACCTTTCAATGTATCTGCTGATACATTTCTTATTTGTGTGTGATACTTTTTAACTTATCTCTTGTTTATTGTCCAGAGATTATTATTGAACACTCGTAATGCTTGATCGGGGACTAATACATTGAAACGTATCTCACGATACATTTCTTATTTGTGTGTGATACGTTTTAACTTATCTCTTGTATATTCTTCTTAATTATTTGTTATTGAACACTGTAACAACTTGATCAGGGGACTAATACATTGTAACGTATCTGCTGATACATTTGTTATTTGTGTGTGATACTTTTTATCATATCTCATGTTTATCTCTTGTTTATTGTCCAGGGATTATTTGTTATTGAACACTGTAATGCTTGATCGGGGGACTAATACGTTTCAATGTATCTCACGATACATTTCTTATTTGTGTGTGATACTTTTTAACTTATCTCTTGTTTATTGTTCAGAATTATTTGTTATTGAACACTCGTAATGCTTGATCGGGGGACTAATACATTGAAACATATCTCTTGATACATACATTTCTTATTTGTGTGTGATACATTTTAACTTATCTCTTGTATATTGTTCAGAATTATTTGTTATTGAACACTGTAACAACTTGATCAGGGGACTAATACATTGTAACGTATCTGCTGATACATTTGTTATTTGTGTGTGATACTTTTTATCATATCTCATGTTTATTGTCTGGGATTGTTTATTCATTTGACTTAATGCATTGTAAAACACATACCGAACCTATAATATTTGCAACTCCTTGTAAAAAAAATTTCCAAAGAACATTACTCGTTTGTGTTAATACTTTTATCTTTCACATCTAATACTTTTCTATTCAACAACTAATACATTTATACGGAAATTCTTTTTTTTTTTTTTTGACAAACACATAAAAAACCATACATATATTTTCAAGTTTCAATACTAATTCATTAGTTGTACTTCTAATAATCCCTTGTACCAACCATCTTTCCATACATTTACACAAAACTACTAAAAGCAGTACTAATACTTTTTACATTACATGTTAATACATTTACACATAACTACTAATACTTGCCTAAAATATTCAAATTGTTTTTGTATCATTCAAACTATCCAAATTAACACAATCCCCTCGTATCAACCATTCTTCGAACATGTACATCATAAAAACATTATGTTAAAAAATATCACTGTTAAACTAATAAAATTGATTCTATGTTAGATAAAATCTTACTTGTTTACTTCATCTCTCTCACAAAATCAAGAACATCTTTCTCAAGTTGAACTCGTTTCTCATTCAACGGGTTCAACAGAATTCTAGAACAGAAAGATGCCCTTAAAGCACGCCGTACATTGCGCTACAAAAAAACCCAAAAAAGAAAGACATGAAAAAAAAATTCATACAGGAAGGGATGAATATAAGCAATATATGTTTCAGAAAGGGAACATTCATACCAGTTTCAAATCTGTCTTTGAGTAGACTTGGCCGATAAAATTTTCCATGTGGTGCATTAAAAATACACCACAGTCCACGTTGTTCGCAACGGCTTGCCAGCTGAAGGGAACATTTTCCCAGGGGAAACACTCAACCTCCTGGGCTTGTGGATGTTTTAGTTCTTTAGCCAGTTCAGAAAAATTATTTTGCTGGATCAAGTGAAAAAAAAAACCATAACAACATTAACTAACTGTGTAACAACTAATACTTTAAAATATACTAGCTAATACATTGCAGTATAAAAACTAATACATTTCAGTGTAACAACTAATACTTACCACAACAGTCCCAAGTTTCTTGTACTTTTCAACAAAGAAATTCGTGGTGGACCAAATTGTCCGATATTGGACCTTCCCATCAACAAAATTAATGACAACACCACAAAATGGGCTTTGTAGCAAATTGGGAAGAAAATCTACATTTTCAACAAAAATAATAATATTTAGCTAATACATTTAAGTTTAACAACTAATACTTTATAGTATAACAACTAATACTTTACAATATAGATGCTAATACATTAGAAATAGAAATGATTTCTTACCAAGTCAAAACCACTCAAATCCATCACACCTACTACTCTCATCCAGTGCATCCAACAATCTCTCAAACTTTCTCCCCAATCTCTGCCAGGGATTTCTTCAGCCATGTTTCCTATGTATAACTGTTGAAAATAAAACACAATGTTAAACATGCCATTACTTAATGTAGAGCATGACAATACATCAAATAAAACAACATTGTTTACTTACAGAATGCTGAGCATAGAAATAAAAGCATTTCTTCCTCTTTGCATCAACAGTTCTTCTATTGAGGAGCAATGCCCATGTATCAATTATCTTTGATGTGGATCGACTTTCATCGTTCAACGTCGCATATCACCACCAATGACACGTAACAAAACCCACCATATGCAAAAATTGGTTCATCTCGAAAAAAAAATAACTTATATCGCTTAATAATGAAAAAAAATATTATTCCAATAACATAATCAGAACTGGTAGTTGAAAACATCACTTACTCTTTCTTTGCTTTATGATTGAAGAAACAATAATCAGCCACATCCTTTTGCTTTCTTGACAACACAACACCAGTAAAATTCTTGCTGTGATTTTTCATAAACGAACACCTGAAAGCTTTCTTCTCACGGATGGGCCACCGTTCATTTGTTTCCACAAAAATAAATGGTCAAGTATTAGTATGACAACTAATACATTATAGTGTGACAGCTAATACATTACAGTGCACCACCTAATACCTAACAGAGTAAAAACTAAAAACAATTCAATGCAACACCTAATACATTATAGTGTGACAGCTAATACATTACAGTGCACCATCTATTACCTAAAAGAGTAAAAACTAAACTAATACCTAAAAGAGTAATAACAACTAATACATTATAGTGTGGAGTATCAGTATGACAACTAATACATTATAGTGTAACAGCTAATACATTAAAGTGCACCAACTAATACCTAACAGGGTAAAAACTAATACAGTTCAATGCAACAACTAATACTTAATTGAATAACAACTGATAACTAACAGACTAAAAACTAATACAGTACAATGCAACAACTAATACCAAATATGATTACAACTAATACATTATAATGTAAACCTTAATACATTACAGTACAGCTACTAATACCTGATTCAGCCACAGCTAAATCCTTCTCATTTTTATCCTCCTGATCATCCTTCTCAAGTTCTGCAACACAATCATCAATGGCATCTTGATTCACATGAATTTCTTCATTTTTATCCTCCAAATCTTCCTTGTCATCCTCATCATCCTCCCCCTGTTCCTTCACATCCTCAGCCTCTTCCTTATCATGTTCCTTCTCATCCTCTACCTCTTCCTTCTCCTCGGGTATTACATCATCATGCGCAGCAGCAGGGACATCTTTATTCATCCCAGGTATAACACCCTATTCCGGGGTCAGAATCTCAAAGTGCGGCATGGAAGGGTCAATGAATCTCTTCATTTTTTCAAATTTGCTGGCAACCTCGTCAACATATTCATGCAACTTTGCACTTGAAAAGAACTGTTGAGTCTCAGACAACTCAACAGCTGGAGACAATGAAGTCTCTTTTTCAGCAAATTGTTCCTGCAGCTTCCTAACCCTTTCCATGTGCGCGTGAAATATGACATTCATGTCCCTCCTAAGCAACATGAATAACTCGCTCATTTCCTGAAAAACAAAACAACAAAAATTATTAGAAAACTACTAATACTTTTAAAGTAAATAATAATATATATAACAACATTTATCTTACATCCTTCGCCAATTCGTGGATCACCTCATCCACCATCTCACCCTTGGGCAGCTTGTACTTGATCAACTCAATCAACTCATAGTCCTCGCTCTCATCATCATTCTCATGCTTCTTTCTCTCCTCTGTCTGCCCTTTCTTCCCGTCCTGCCCATCTTTTACTCGCTCTTCTTCCTCACAAATATTTCCCTCGCCAGGAGGCTTCTTCCCACTCTGCCCTTTCCTGCGAGACACGGGATATGTGTCTGTCAGGAACTCTCCCTGTCCGAATTCACCGGTTGCAACTTCTTCCACAACCCTTTTCTTGATTCTGTCTGTGTCCCAATGTTGTATCAATGGTAGGGTTATGGGTTCCGCATGACCTTGCCATTTCAAATGATGAAAATACAAGATCTGCAGAACTAAAATGCAGCCACTCACATTCTTAACACTCCCTGATTTATCTTATTAACAGCAACACACAGCCTATTAAGCATATGTGTGCACCAATCCAACTGTTTTATGTTTTCCACCTCAACAACTGAACGTAACACACCAAAGTCCACATTCCTATTGGCACTTGGTGTTAAAAATGAAGACAATGAAAATAAAACAAAAAAACGCTTAAAGTCGTCACCACCGTCCACCATACTCTCCAAAATAGACCTAAAATACTTCAAACTAACTTCTGCCTTAAACTTATACCTAGCGTTCCAATCAGTCATTAGAGATAAACTTTCATTATTTCTTAAAACATCACACCCTTCGTTCCTTGCAGAAGAAAACAATCATAAATATCCTCCGCCGTCACAACAAAACTCCTATTTTGATCAATCCTAAGGAGCTGGCTTGTACCATTGAAATTGCCGATTAACCACCTCAAAATTTTTGTTGGGATTGCATTCACCCCAGACATCTTCAGCAGACCTCCAAAGCCAATGGCTTCAACGTCTCTCTTTTGAGCATCGCAAGTTTGGATATGACTTCACACATCACATGCGGTCTACATTGTGTGACAAAATCACGCAAAAATATGGAGAAAAAAAGTTAGTGCTTATACTTTAAATTGCATACACTAAAAACTCAAGTTAAAAAGTATAGTACATATTAGCTTTTTTTTCTTTTCAAAGCAACATTTTTCTCTTTGCAAATTCTTCTTGGTGGAATATATTCCTCACTTGAGGAGGATGGGTCCTCGTATGGAACAAGAGCTAATGGAGGAATATCAGCATTTTTTGACCTCTTCACCGGTCTCTTCATATGCACCATTTTTATTACTGCAAACACCAACAACATAAAACACCAAAGAAATCAAAAACTAAACTTATTCAGACTATTCAAAGTAATCAATACATTTCAGTGTAATGCCTAATACTATTCAAAGTATGTAATACATTTAAAAGAAACCAGAATAGCAGCACATAAGCAGGACACTATGGTTTTGGACTAATACATTTCAGTGTAACAATTGATACAATTGAGAGTAACAACTAATACAAAACTCCCCCAATAATATACACTTTACTACAAGCCATAAAAAAGAGAGAAATCATTACTAACACTTTATATAACAATATTACTATTCAAACAACCTACTAATACATTTAAAGGAAAAACAAAACAGCAGCAAAAAAGCAGGGGAATGTGATTTTACACTAATACTTTTCAGTGTAACAACTAATACAATTGAGAATACCAAGTAATACAAAATAAAAAAACATCCAACATAAAAAAAAAGGGCAAAAAAACCTTGACAACAAGAAAACATATACACAGTTGCTTGTTACCGCAAACACCAAAGAACATAAAACACCACAAAATAGAAAACTAGCACTATTCATACTATTCGAGTAATCATTACATTTCAAAGTAATGCCTAATACTATTACGAATAAAGTAATACATTTAAAAGAAACCGAACAAAGAAAGACATAAGCGAGGACACTATGGTTTTGGACTAATACATTTCGATCTAACAACTAATACAATTTAGAGTAACAACTAATACAAAAAACACCAATAATATACACTTCACTACATGCCATAAAAAAGAGAGAAATCATTACTAACACTTTACATAAACAAGATATACTATTCAAACAAACTACGAATACAATTTAAGAAAAAGAATAAAGAAATAGTAAAAGCGGGGAGTGTGGTTTTGCACTAATACTTTTCTTTGTAACAACTAATACAATTGAGAATAACAAGTAATACAAAAAAAAAAAAAAAAAACCTCCAACATAAAAAAAAAGGCAAAAAAACTTGAGAACAGAAGAAAACATATACATCATTCCTAATACTTTACATGATAAAAACTAATACAATATGAACTAACTACTAATACATTTAAGAAAATGTTTGTATAACTTAAATGTTCAAGAACAAAAACACATAAACAAACAAAAATAACAAAACCTACCAAAAACTAGAAAATAGGGTTTGGAATTCAAAAATCAAACAAATCACCACAAAACTTTAAACCCTACCTACGACGAAACTACCGTTTTCAAAGTTAAACCATAGCATGAATCAAGCATTACCTTATTTGACGAACAGGAACTTCGAAAAACGCGAAGGAAATGTGCTCTTCTATCAAACTCGAAACGAAAAATGAACGAAAACTTCACAACCAATGCCACCAACGAACGCACCAACGAACGCACTTTTTCTCCCGATTCGAACGAACGAAGAACTCTGTAAGAACTCTGTAAATTTTTTGCCTCTGTAAGTTTTTTGCAATGTTAAGAAGTGAGAAGTTGAGAAATGATGAGATGTAACTGAGAAGCCACGTTCAGTATCCAAGTGAAACGACGGTTCATGTTTTGCCCGCTGAAATTGAAAAAACACGTTCAAATAACACGCGAACGGAAATTACAAAAATGCCACTACCGGGCGAAATGACAAAATTACCACATTATGGGCGCGGATCCGGGTCAGATCCGTCTAACGGTTCAGACCCGTTAGACGGTCCGATTTGAGTTTTTGTGTTTATTATATATAATTTAACATGCATTTCTGTGGTCACCTATAAATATACACCTACAATTCACAAAAAAATCACAAATTCATCAAATTTTCATCTCTCAATTTCCAATACAATGGCCATAAACCACCCATATTCTCCATTCACAATATTATCAATCATTCTTTTTCTGCTTCCATTTTTCTTTTCACATTCTTGTGCTGATATTCCACCATTAGTAAATCCTATACCGCCTTCAGAAATTTGCAAGCTAACCCCATTTCCATCTTTCTGCAATAACATTCTTCCCATTACCAACAATATTATCTCCTACAATGTATACGATTACGGCCGATTTTCGGTCCGCAAATCCCTTTCATCAGCAAAATTATTCCTCTCCATCATCGAAAAATACCTTCAAATTTCCAAGCTGAATAATTTCATAACCAATAATAAATCAGTAATTAGAGCCCTGGAAGATTGCAAGTTTTTAGCACAATGCAACATACACAATCTCATAACCTCTTTCCAAATTGTCAACCAAACTTCAAAAACACTTTCCATTTCAGAAGCCAACGATATACAAACTCTGTTGAGCGCAATATTAACAAATACACAAACATGCATTGAAGGCCTTGAAGCAATGTCATCAGCCTAGAGCGCCATTAGAAACGGACGCGCCTTTATTTAGCTTTGTTTACTGAAGGATGGGTGCCTGAGGGGTTAAAGACAATCTCATAACCTCTTTCCAAATTGTCAACCAAACTTCAAAAACACTTTCCATTTCAGAAGCCAACGATATACAAACTCTATTGAGCGCAATATTAACAAATACACAAACATGCATTGAAGGCCTTGAAGCAATGTCATCAGCCTAGAGCGCCATTAGAAACGGTACGCGCCTTTATAGCGTTGCGTTAGCTTTGTTTACTGAAGGATGGGTGCCTGAGGGGTTAAAGAGGCCATCTTTTAACAATCCCATTGGCAGAAAACAGAGGAAACAGAGTAACAGGCCGTTAAATTTGAAAATGTCTGATAAGAATCGGGGGATTTATCGAACTGTGAACAACGGGACGCTATACCCGGATGATGAGTGTGATGATCAGGTTTTAGTTAGTGATATTGTGATTTGTTAGTCGAGATGGGAATGGGAATTTTAGTGCGATAAATGATGCTTTGGCTGCTGCTCCAAATAATACTGATGGCTCGAATGGATATTTTCTCATATATATTACTGCTGGTGTGTATGAAGAATATGTCTCCATCGACCAGAACAAGAAATACGTGATGCTGATGGGAGATGGGATTAATCAAACAATTATCACTGGGAATCATAGCGTTGTTGATGGATGGACCACATTCAATTCGGGAACTTTTGGTAAGCATCTCATAACTTTACACGATAAATTGCTATTTTAGTCGTCTAACTATATATAGGGTGTGCAAATATTGACCCTTTTTTATATTCCGCGTGACAAAATCACCATGTATCTTTAATAACTCTTGCATTAGTGCTTATGTTCGTCGGAAATTTAAAATTTGTCCTGTGAATCTCAAATGAATTGCATGTGACCGCAAAAAAATTGAGATTTTTGGATCTCCAGCCACTATACTTTCGTTGGCTGACAACGCCATTACTCTGCTGAACCATACAAAATGCCGGTTCATAACTCCTCTCGAGACTTGAATCTGTCTAAATTAATTTACTCTCTTTGCAGCCGTTGTCGCACCGAATTTCGTCGCAGTAAACATAACATTCCGAAACACGGCCGGCCCATCCAAACACCAAGCCGTAGCCGTTCGTAACGGCGCCGACCTATCCACATTCTACAGTTGTAGCTTCGAAGCATACCAAGACACACTCTACGTACACTCCCTCCGACAATTCTACAAAGAATGCGATGTTTACGGCACAGTCGACTTCATTTTTGGCAACGCGGCCGCAGTTTTCCAGGACTGTAATCTCTATCCTCGTCTGCCGATGTCCAACCAGTTCTGATTTAGAAAAGTAAATCAGATGTACCTGATATAGGGACCCACAAAGCGATGTGAAGTGTGTTCCACGAAGTGACCTGGCCAAAGATCCCCAAAAAGCTAGGTGAGGAACTTTGTTCGAGGGTCGAAACAGAACGCACGCAGCGCGTTAAATTTGATGGGATGACTCCCATCTAGGAGGCAGAACGGATCCGGAACAAAACACTGGAATCTCGATTCAGAATTGCACGATAAAAGCTGCCGATGATTTGGCTAATAGTAATATCACAATCAGGACTTATCTTGGTCGCCCGTGGAAAGAATATTCTAAAACTGTTTATATGCAGTCGTTTTTGGATAGTTTGGTGCATCCATCGGGGTGGAGTATTTGGTCGGGGGATTTTGCGTTGAACACTTCGTATATGCTGAGTTTAATAATTCGGGTCCAGGGTCGAATACGTCTGGGAGAGTGACGTGGCCGGGTTTTCGTGTCATTAATTCCACTGATGCTGATAATTTTACCGTGTCTGCGTTTTTACTGGGGGATTGGATACCCGAAACGGGTGTCCCTTATAGAACAGGTTTATTTTCATCATAATTATTCTTCTAGTCCAGTGACCTTTTTTTTTATTATTTTTTTTCAGTTTGCAAAACCAAGATTCTTCTAATTGTTTATTAAGATATTTTAATAAGAAATATATGTTAGTTTCCACCTTCTGATCAGGACAGTCTTTTGTATTGTAAACTTTGCATTCGATAATCAAATTATTTCATATTGTTTATTAAGATATTTTATTACTGATGGATTTTTTTTTTTAATGTGGACTACTATAAGTCATAATAGAACACAATTCAACACCTAAATTTTGTTAATTGAGTACAAAAGTTCACTACCCACATATGAGGTTCAAGCCTAAAATGCACCATCTCATTTTGGGAATGTAATAATTAATACCATCTATCTTGAGAGGTGTGAATGAGTTACCTTAAGTACTCTTTGCCTATAAATAGAAATAGCTACTGAGTGTATATGAAGTTGTACTACCTTTTTGAACTTTGTACATGTTTAAGATAGTATAGGTCTTCTAACTGTTTCTTACTCAATATAATTAATTGTAAAATTCTCCTAATAAATGAAATTCATGTCCATGCTCAAAAAACAAAATGGACCACTAACGAATGCTTAACCAGAAGAAGTTTCAGGACTTCAAGTCCACTACCATTAGAACATATATTGTTGTAAATCTATATATATATATATATATATATATAGGATTTGGATTTGGTGAGTCCACGTAAATTATGTGAGTACCTGAAACCAAATCTGGAGCATTGATATCAGTTTTTAGGAGGGAAGTTATTTTTGGTAGTGGGCTACAATTTAGGGGACGGTTTTAGTTCACTATTATCTTCTAAATCTTTTCTTATTTGGTAATTGAAGAGTCACAATTCCACATTGAATCAAACTCCTTCACCACTGTCTCCATTCTTCCTCCTTCCAGCAACCGTGAAAAACCATCTTCTTCTCCTCGGTCGAAAATCATTCTCCATCACCATAACAAATCTTCATCCCCCATCCATCGTGAAAAACCCATCTCCATCCCTATTTCTGTGGAAAACCCAGCTATTGTGAAAAACCACTATGAAACTCATCTATATCTCCTCCCTCGGTCGAAAATCAAATCCACCGTGAAACTCATCTCCATCCCCCAGCCATCATGAAGATCCACACAAGTGAAAAACCCCAAATTTCTTGTGAAAAACCTCATATATGTGAAAACCCCCAAAATCGACGGTTGTTCTTCAAGGTCGCAAGCGGCACCACGGTTGTTCTTCGAGGCGGCATCAATCTTTTCCCCCGTGCCGACACCCACATTGTAGATAGAGTAATTTATTTTTCTTTATTTTTTCTTCATTTATTTTTGATAATTTCTTGGTTATTTTTTATTGTTGATTTTTTATTGTTGATGTTTTGAAAAATATAGAAACCCTGATTTTTCTATTTTCTTGTTGGTTTTGTTAGGGTGTATTGTTGTGTTTTTTGTAGGACATTGATAAGGTTGGATAAATCCAGTTCATTAGTGGTAAAATTATCTGTTTTTTGGTCGGTGAAAATTTTTAGTCTGGGAGATTGATTTTCTGAGGTTTTAAACTGCATATTGTTGTTGATAATTATGCTTTATGAATGTTCTGTATTATGCTTACATATGTTTTATATTATGCTCTCAAACAGGGGGTAATTAGTATTGCCATGTTTTTTCTAAGTTTGGGGAGATTACTTTAACGAGAGTTTAAACTGCTTATTGTTGTTGATAATTATGCTTATTTATGTTGTGTATTATGCTTATGTATGTTTTATATTATGCTTTCAAACAGGGGGATAATTAGTATTGCCATGTTTTTTCTAAGTCTGGGGTATTGTTTATTGATGTTTTCAACTGCTTATTGTTGTTGACAATTATGCTTATGTATATTTTCTATCATGCTTATGTATGTGTTATAGTATGCTTATGCTTGATTGGTTTTTATGCTTATAAATGTTTGTCTATTAATAAATGTTTTTATATAAATGACTAGTCTCTCTCTCTCTCTCTCTCTCTCTCTCTCTCTCTCTCTCTCTCTCTCTCTCTCTCTCTCTCTCTCTCTCTCTCTCTTTTGATAGATTTTTTGTTGAAAATGGCAAAAGAGAGTAAGAAAAGGAAGGCCGCAGCCTATTGACGATCATGCAGAGGCGAGTAATGAGGTGGGGAAGGATAAGGGAAAAAAGTGGTAGATGGTAGCAAGGGTGCTGAAGAGTCCGAATATCTTAGGTTTTCTGATTAGTGCCGTATTTTATTTAATTGTTTTTAGATATTGTAAGCAGAATTCAATTGCTTTTGTAAGCAAGAATTGAATTGCTTTTGTAAGCAGAATTCAACTGCATTGTAAGCAATTATTTTCATGGTATTTTATACTGTTAGCAGAATTCAAATGCTTTGTAAGCAGGGTTCAATTGATTTGTAAGAAAAATTCAATTGCTTTGTAAGCAATTATTTTCATGGTATTTTATACTGTTAGCAGTTATGTTCATGTTTTTGTATTCATCCCATCTTTTGGAGTCATATTTTCGTCACATTTTGGTATACAGTTTGGAGATGAATCCGACGTTATTTCAATCCTCTGTTGTGGCACATGTGCAATCTCAACTAATTCAAACAAAAAAAATAATTAAGCATCATTTAGAATATGCATAAGCATATAATTATGCACATGTAAGCAAATGTATAGTTGATGAGTGTAAAATATACGTGCATTTGAGGGTTTAAAATGATATATATTTGATGCATTTGCACGCATATTCAGTGTGTTTTGGTTGGTTTCCTTTGTTGGGCGTGATACTGCGTATTCTTGTAACTTCTTACAGAAATGGAGTTAAATTGGATATAAAACGATATCACGTTTCAAAGTATAGTTCAAGAGCTAAGCCACGAGCAAATATGTGAAGGAGAGAAGCACGGACGATCGAACAAAAGGAAATTTTCTTCAAAAACGTCCAAATGCGCTAACAGTTTCCAGCACTGGCAGGGTTTAGTATTTTGACCATAACTTTCTCGACAAAATTGCTATTGAGGTGATTCAAGTGGATTTGGAAAGCTATAAGAAAGGGATACAACTTTCATGAAGACCCCAGAAGCAAATTCGGACAACAACATGGAAACAAATACGTTATATGGCCGGACCATTTGGTGTCACACGGCGGTGTGAAAATGCCGGTGTGGAATGACACAATCGTGTGAAAAAAAGGACAAAAACTGGGGATGGAACCAGGCCCGCACGACCCGACCGTGTGAGCCCACACGGGCGTGTGAGAAAGGCCAAAAATCCACACAACCGTGTGGTGCCACATGGCCAGGCCGTGTGGGACACTACCAAACGCCTTTTTCGGAGTTCTTTTCCCGTTCAAACTCTACAAGTGACCTCTCCAAGCACCTATATAAAGAGGACCAAGGCCTGAACGAATTTTCATCATCATACATCATCCAATATCACTTCATATAGAGAAAACACATCAAATAACACATGAACACAAGAAACGAGGATCTTCTAAGCAAAGAAGGCTAGGTCGCAAAGAACACCACAAGGCTTTCGCATCTACGAGAGCACAAGTTCAAAGGCTTGGAAGGAGAATTCATCCTAACAAGAAGGGGTTTTCTTTCTATGTCTAAGAACTCTTGTTTGTGCTTAAACGATGTCATAATATTGATTCGAATTTGTCTATGAGTTTGTAATCAATGTTTGGCATATCTTTCGGATCTTAGGGGCATAATCGAAACTATGGATTCATGTTAAATATAATTAGTTGTGTTTTTAATTAATTCATGCTTTATATTTTATGAATTCAAGTGTTTATTTATAATTGCTTTTATTTGCCGGGAATAATTTGCATGTTATACTTGTTAGTCCATAATCCGGGAGATGAGTTCTAACGAGACGAAAATCGAATTCATATATATACAGGGTAATGTATCGGGAGACTATTTCTGTTTGTGGGGAGTATTTCAATTCAAAGATCTTTTGGGAGTTAATAATAGTTGTGATGTATCGAGAGACCTCAATTATTATTAATCTATTATTTATGCGCCACCTGGGAGGGGAATAAACTATTTTAGGAGTTGAACCCATATAATTGCATGAATTGGGGTTCGAAATTTTATTTTTGTTCTTTTTCTTTTATTTTCGATTTTTAGTTAAAATTACTCAATATTCGGTCGCTTCAATAAAATTGGAATACGATGTTATTATAGTCTAAGTGTTTCGAATATCAATCCTTGAGGAATACGACCTTGCTTGTCATTATTCTATAAACTACACTGTACACTTGCAGTTGTATGAACCAAAATATTTTTGGCGAACAAGTTTTTGGCGCCGTTGATAGGGATTGATTAGATTCTACTTAGATATAGTAATAAGTAGTCCAATCTTAATTGAAGCATTTTTTATGTAAATAATTTTTTCCTTTTTTTGAATATTTTTATTTTTCTTCTTCTTCGTTTTCTAACATCGTTTTTGTTGAATGCGAGACTGGAATCTTTGGAAATACAAGTAGCCCAAAATCGCTAATGTCAGTGGGAGGCCAACATCAAAAGGTCAAATTCCCAAGCGATACTGAACTTAATCCAAGAAAACAATGCAACGCCATTCGGCTGATGGATGGTACAAAATATGAGGGCTCAAGGATTTCAACCGATACGATTCAACGACAATGATGTTAGAAATCTGAGTCTGGCTGAAGATGAAAAACTTAGCGCTTTGTGAGAGGCAACCCAAGAAACGTCGCGACAAACCCCGGGGGTTAAAAAACGAAAAAAAAATCATAAAAAAAAGACGCACACGACCCGATCATGCGATCTGCTCCTCCAGTTTCCGATTTGACGGACGAGCTCCCGGCTTCACCGAAACTATCCAGGTAAGTACTCTTTACACATTTCTCTTTTCTTTTGATAATTTCCTCATATGTTCAGGACGAAGCATATTTTAAGTTTGGGGGGATTGTCAAGAATGCGTAAATTAGTAGTGTTGCATATTTTGCATTGCATCTAGGATTGCATGTAGAGCATAAAAAAATGTGCATTAAAATTTTTAAATTTTTTATTTTTTATTTTTATTTTTAGCACGTTTATTGTTTTAGCACGTTTAATTGCTTTTGTGTGTGATTTTTAATCAAGGTTTTTGAGTATGCCCAAAGCTTCCATATGATGTTATTATGAGCATTTGATTTTATGAGATAACATGTTTTTGTGAATAATGTGATGAATAGTTGAGGAGATATCATTTATTTGTTTTAGTTAATAAAATTGGGTATTTGAGCATGATGCGAAAAATAAGCCTGTGAGCTTTTTGTGCCTTAAGCTACTTTATATTATGCAGACTTATTTCTTTCTTGAGTGTGTTATTCATGATTGATAGAACTCTAGAACTTGCTCTGGTATCTTTATTGAAGCCATATGTGTGTTCAATTTTTGAAAATGATTTAAGGCCATTTTTGTTTTAGCATACTTAGCCTAAAAAGCTTACCTATGAACTCATGATTTCCTAGTTAGCCAATTTTGAGCCAAAACTTTTATTCGAAGCCACGTTGATCTTTAAAATTGCAAAATAATTTTATCCCTGAAATTTTTGAGCTTATAGAAAAATGAATAAGTTTGGGGAAGATGTGGTGAAAATTTATGGAAAAAAAAAGAGAGGAAGCTGGCAAAAGAAAGAGGGATGAGAAGTATATGGGTAAATGAAAAAATACATGAAGCTCGAAAAAGAAAGAAATATCACTGATAAAGAAGAGAAAATCGAGCAAAAGAAAATTCTGAAAAAAATATTATGAAAAACAATATGAGAGCTTGAGGCTAAAGAAAAAGAAAAATAGGCAACAAGGCCTATGAATGAAAAAGGAGAAATAAAGGTGGAGTTGAGTTGAAAAAGAAACATATCTTGAAAAAAATTAGTATTATGATGAAATTGGGTTGGTGAATTGCAAGTATGTGCGCATAAATTAATTCTATTTGCTCAAGCCAAGTCAGTTAATCCAAATTTTCCCTACCCTTACCAAAGAACCTAAATTACAACCAAATGAAAAGTCCTTTTTGATTCTTAAATTATGCACACAAAAGTGGTTGAGATGTTAGACGATTTGCAAGCCTATGGTAGTTCTACATTCACTGAATTGATTTTGACCGTAAACACATTCCATACACTTTGAGAGTTGAGTGATACACTACTACTACTTGTGAGTCGCGATGTCAAGTACCCAAGAGAGTATTGATTATGCCGAGTTTATGAATGATGACTTCTTGATAATGAATGATATGATTTACTTGAGTATGGAGTCATATGAGATTAAATGTTTATAGTGTTCTTTTTACCCCTTGATATCATTTTTTTAACTTGCTCGAGGACGAGCAATGCTTTAAGTTTGGGGGATTTTGATGAGTGTAAAATATACGTGCATTTGAGGGTTTAAAATGATATATATTTGATGCATTTGCACGTATATTCAGTGTGTTTTGGTTGGTTTCCTTTCTTGGGCGTGATACTGCGTATTCTTGTAACTTCTTACAGGAAATGGAGCTAAATTGGATATAAAATGATATCACGTTTCAAAGTATAGGTCAACAGATATGCCACCCTGTAACTATCCTAGTAACAATTAACTCATCATTTTTATTTTTTACTACTGTCATCCCTCCCTTCTTTGGTACCACTTGTACCGAACTCACCCAAGAACTATCAGATATAGCATACACAATCCCGATATCTAACCACTTTAAAACCTCTTTTCTGGCAACTTCTTGCATAATAGGGTTTAATCGTCTTTGATTCTCAATGAAGGTTTATACACATCTTCCATACAAATTTTATGCATGACATCGATGGACTTATGCCTTTCAAATCAGATATCAACCAACCTAGTGCAGACTTATATTTTCTCAACACCCTAAGCAGTTTATCAAGTTGAACCGAAATTAAAAGGGATGATATGATTATTGGATTCGTTTTGTTTGCACCAAGAAATGTGTATTTAAGGTTTTCGTAATGGTTTGAGTTTTGGGGTCGAATTCAACTGTTCGGGTCACACACGGGCTCAGCTCGTCTTGCGCGCACGCCGCGTGCGTGTTTTGTCATGTTCCTTGTCCTCTTCGACATCACGCACGAACGCTTCGTGCATGGACGCATGGGCCGTGCGTGGTTGCGAACTTGTTACCCCTAATTTCTTCTTCATGTTTTCGCCTCTCGCGCGTTTCGTAGTTCCCGCATATTATCTAGAGCACAAACATAGTCATACAAGTCTTGGTTGTCGAAATAAAGTGTTACACTTGACATCGAACATGAATGTGTTAAACCAAACTCTAAATCATCATGAGACAATGTATGATCTACGTAATCGTCAATGAATGAATCAACTACGTCGAAGAAATTGCAATTCTCAACACTATCATGAAATTTCATAGCCTTATAGATAGAAAATAAAACATGCTTATCATTAACCCGTAATGTGAGTTCTCCCTTCTGCACATATATCAAGGCTTTTCCGGTGGCTTGGAATGGACGCCCAAGTATCAGAGGGACGTCGCGGTCTTCCTCCATGTCCAACACTAAGAAATCCACGGGGAATATAAATTTGTCGACTTTCACGAGCGCATTTTCTATGATTCTCTTAGGATGTGTGAGTGATCGATCCACAAGTTGCAAAGTGACCGTGGATGGCTTCACCTCTCCCAATCCAAGCTTCCTGAAAATGGACAAAGGCATTAAGTTAATACTTGCTCCTAGATCACATAATGCTTTATTGAAAAAAACACCCCCTATTGTACAAGGATAGTGAAAACTCCCTGGATCTTTGAGTTTTTGAGGTAGTTTTCGTTGAATGATGGCACTGCACTCCTCAGTTAGATTTACTGTCTCGAATCCTGTCATCTTTCGCTTTTAAACATCACATCCTTCAGAAATTTCGCATAATTAGGCATTTGCTCCAATGCGTCTACAAAAGATATGTTAATATGCAGTTTTTTAAAGATGTCCAGAAATTTAGCAAATTGGGCATCTAACTTTTTCTTTTGAAAGCGTTGAGGAAAAGGGAGGGGTGTAGTAAGTTTTGAAAAATCAGAGTTAGAAGAAGATTTAAGCTTCTCAGCCCCTATTATGTATCATTGTGTCCTTCATTTCCATCCTCGACCTCAACGTCGCCATTTGCTACAGTGTCTTTGTCTCCAGGAGTCGAAATCAACTGTTCGGCAACACGCATGGGCAACTCGTGCGTAGACACACGAGCCGTTCATGGCTGCGATTTTTCATTGTTTTCTGGTTTGTTTCTAGGGTAAAAGTATGTGTGTCTCTTTTGGGTCCGCCTCCTCTCAATTTATACTCTCGTTGGATCAAACCTAAGTTGACTCAACTTAAAACTGTCAAAACCCGCACAAACGCACGGGTCGTGCCTATGCGCACGACCTGCCCGTGCATCAAGTCGAAACTTTGTTTTTCTCTTGATCAGACGCACGGGTTCTGCGTATAGGCACGACCAGCCCGTGCGTCAAGTCGAAGGTCCAATCCTGCTGTATGGATCACGCACGGGCCATGCCTATGCGCACACGCTGCTCGTGCGTGCCTCTTTCCCGCTCGGTTCCTCCGATTTCTTCTCGGTTCAGCTCCATACTTCGCGCAATCGCTCGATTCTTGACGGTCCTATACTGCAATGCTCCAAATTGCCTCAAAAGTACTCCAAACATCGTTATTTTCCTGCAAAATGAGCAAAGCTCAATATCTTTTCCATAATATGAGAACACGACCCATTTTACTGAGTTAATGCATGTTTATCAACTTTTTATAGCCAAAACCATGCCCAAAATGCATGCAAAACTCACACTAAACACCATCTCCATGCCCAATTCTGTCAAAAACACATCAAGTTTCATATTAACTGTCTGCTATCAACAAGATATCGAGTTACAATAATGTAACTTGACATCGAGTTACATGTAACTCGATACAAGTAACTCTAAAGTGACTCGATATCCAGTTACATTTAAATATGTGACTGGATATTGAGTCACAAGTAACTCGCCGTCCAAAAACTAACTCGATGGCGAGTTACATCTGACTTGATAATGTAACTCGCCATCGCGTTAGTAGGCGGATGGCGAGTTACTTTTCGAAACCCTCATCTTCTTCGTCCTCACCCCAAACTGTCATTACGAGATTCAAGCTTTACCAATCAACACCAAATCCATCTAAAACCTAGAATTTCTACAAAAACTACAACAAATCCTAACCTAAAACAACTATAGACTAACTAAATCAATAAAAAAATATGAAATTAAATAAAGGTGGGTTGCGGGTTACCTGGTTAGACGTGGATTCGGTCTCCATCGTCTTGGTCAATATGGCCGCTCAAGTCGCCGGTTTTCAAATTTGTTTGGGTCATTGTTGTTTCGAGTTTATGGCTTGGGTAAGATTGACTCGAAAAACTTACAAAAGGGTAATTTTGGAATTTCACACCTCAAAATAGCTAAAAAGATGTGTTTATAAAATATGGCTAAAAAATATTTTTGAATTGGCCAAAATGGCTAAAGAAAAACCCACTGTTAAATTTATGGACTCAGTTAGTTGTACAACTACTTGAGTAGAGTGAATGTTAGAGATAATGTAATTTCATTTTGTTGTTCTTTTATTATATTAATTTGAATTCGTGGATTCATTGATTTTAAATTTATGGATTCAATTAATTGTACATTTGATTATGTTTGTTTTATTATTTTCGTTGTAACATAACTAATTAATAAGTCGATCTATTATACATATATAAATATATATTTGTTTAAGTTATACTTTACAGTTGTAAAATGGTGTATCGATAAATCGGAGCGTAGTTGTGGAACATGTACATTAGTTTTAAGAGTGAATCAAAAAAAAAAAAAAAAACTTGTAGCATGTTACGGATTCGAATACAAACTCAAAGTCGGCGTATACATACTTTTTCATTTTTTTTTCCTTCGGTTTTCTGTAATTGCACTTATAAACTTTTTTTTTTTTTTTGAGTACATATCCTGGGAGTGGAGGATGATAAGAATCGAAACAAAGGTTTGGGCTTAAAAATCATAACCACTGGACAACAATCCGATTACTTAATTATGCTTGTAATCTCATGAGCGTAAATAAAAAAAAATGAACAATTTTTTTCTTTCAAGTATGTGTCATAGAAGGGGAGGTGATGAGAATTATACCTTAGTCCCAAAGATTGTGGTTTGGGCTTGAGAATTTTAAGACTGGACAATTATCCTATTCGTGAAATATATATATATATATATATATATATATATATATATATATATATATATTGAGGCAATTGACAGAAATACCCACATTTTTTAAGTCAATGTCACTTTTTACGCTTTTCGGTACAATTTTACCTAAATTTACGCTCTCGCCCTTTTTTTACACAACAATACGCTCCAAAGAAAATTCTGGACATTTTTACGCTTTTGTTTCAACATTGTTTCTAACATGTTTCAACAACCAAAAAACAATATAGAAACAAACCAAACAATATAGAAACATCATATGAGCAAAAAAAGTTAAAAATAGGTAAAAATTGTATTTAAACATCAAAAACTTCATGGAAATAACAAAGAAATCGGAACAACATTAAAATGATATGGAAACAACCCAGAAACAACGTAAAAAATATTTAAAACACCACATGAATAAAAAGAGTTTAAAAATAGGTAAAAGTTGTTTTGAAATAATAGAAACAATGTACAAAATAATATATGAATAAAAAACAACATAAAAAATAGGTTAAAGTTATTTTGAAACATCGAAATAACAAAGAAACAGCATAGAAACAACAAAGAAACAAATTTAAACAATATCGAAACAACTTATATAACATGTAAAACAATGCACGAACAAAAAAAAACGAAAAAAAATAAAAATAATCAAAAAATATGCAGGAGCGTAAAAACAAAATTAGGTACAAAAGTAAAAGGAGCGTATTGTGTGATATGGGGACCAAAATCAGCGTATTCCATGTAATTTCCCATATATATTAACCTTTACAGTTTTTCTTTTTTTTTTTTGAAAAAATATATTAACCTTTAGTTGTTCATTATGGTTATGGAGCTAAAGTTGTTGGTGTCTTACTCAAGGGTACAAAGGATTTGGGCCTTTTGGTAGTATGCTCATTTCGCCCAGCTTACAGGTTAGTCTGGGCCGGCCAGTATCTTGGGTTTATTATTGGGCTCATGGATACTCCGGCTTTGGAAGTTCCCCCTTGAATTATTCTTTAGAAGACCCTAAAAAACTAAAGCAATTGAATTAAATTGTATACCATGTTATTCCGTTAAAAAAAAAAAAAAGACTGTAAAATTTTCCTTAAAAATTTATTGCAAAACGGGAATGAATTTGAAAATTTGTTCCATAATGATAGTATCCTTGTAAATCTCCACATTTCACTCCCATTCCATGTATTTCATAATCTCCCATTATTCCACATAACGTTATAACTCCCTTGTTAATGCCTAAAAATCATAATCTTTCGCTCTCTTCCATTATCATCAACCCCACAATTTATGCTTGATTTATAAAATAAACATAGTATAACTCCATCCACACGGTTGTTAATGCCTACAAAATATATCCTCTCTTTCAAATTTCAAAATTTCTCATTCCCTCTCTCTATTCTCATCCATTTTTCACATACTACGCCACCACCGCCGCCTCCTCCGGAGAATGAGCTCACCGTGCACAGTACCGAGGCTTGTCCGATGCAGAGTAAGAGATTTAGCATCATGTTTCTATGCTTGCCGGTTACCTTTAGGTAATATATATGTATTTATAAAAAACAATATGAATTGAAAAAGAAAATTAATTTATTTATATTAATTAACAGATTATATAAATATGTATTCTGTTTCATCTTTTTAGACGAAGAACCTGCCGACACCTTCTGCAGTAAACCGACTCAAATGTCGTCGAATGGAAACACGACTTTCGACTCTAAAGTTTCCAGTAGAGCCCATAAGGCGAGAGAGAAAAAATTGTCGAGAAAAGATGGAGAAGAATCAGTTCAAATTTTATCGCGTAACATTAGCAAAACCGGTCGAGTAGCAGAAAATGGAAACCGGCCGGTCGAGCCGCGTTTTGCAGAAGAAGATTACATAGTATTCTGCTTTAGAGAAGATGGAGAAATCGACATGATAAATGATGGCAACAATAAGCCATCAGAAGCATATGACCAACATGCAAAAATTGTCACTACAGCTACTTTAAGGCCTGTCAATAGGAAAAAGGTTAGTAGAGTGAACCTCAGTTATGCTATTTTTATTAGGGATAAACACAAAAAAACAAATACGGAGATTTGGGCTAATTACAAAAAGCTCCGTAAATTTTTGAAAATTACAAAAAAAAAAATTTGTAAAGTTTGATTGTGTCTTACATTTTAGTTTTTGCCCTTTTAAAAAAATATTTCAAAAATCCCCTAATATTTATATAAATATTGTAGATACCACCTTAAATTTAATACATAACCAGACCTGGGTGTTTTTTGTAATCTTAAAATATTTTTGAATTTTTGGTATTTAGGCCAAACCTCAACGTTTTTTTATGCGTGTAATTGTCCCTTTTAATTAACAACTTTTCTTGGTAGTATTTTTTCAAGTTGATTCCATTTTCTCGTTACATACACTTATTTTTTAGACTAGTTGTATTTATGCCGGGGATTATTTTACCAATTTTAATTTCTTCACTGAAAATTTTGTAATTGATTCCATTTTTTGGTTAAATTTTAGAGAAAATAGTTTCTTTCATCTGGCGGGTAAGTTGGCTAAAATAGAGATTTTATTTAGTCCGTTAATCAAATATTGATCTAATTAGTAGGTGGAAATTGAAATTGCTGATGTGGGCAAAATTGATGTAGGAGATTACTATATGTACATAAAATTTCCTAAATTTATTCCCTTTTTTTTGGTTAATTTTCTATTGGGCAGGGTGATGAAAAAGGGAGCAAAGAAAAGGGAAATGAGTGGCCACCTGATAATGAATTAAAGGAGACAAACACAAATGAGCAGCCAAATTCAAGCAAAATGGACTCTTTTGAGTCTTGCGATTCTAATCTATCAGATACTAGCACTAGCTCTTTTGCCTTTCCAGTGTGAGTTTTTTTAATCCCATAAATAAGAAAAAAATTGTTTCAATATTTAATAGCATTAATTAATAGGGTTGATTAAAAAAATCCTAAGATTTAGGCTAATTACAAAAAAGTCTAAATATTTTCAAAAATTAAAAAACACAATTTAAATTTGTTCCATCTTATATTTCCTTCCTTCATATGAAAAACATATTTCAAATACTTCCTTCACGTTTATCAAAATATTACGATTCTCTTTTTATATTTAAGACATATTCAAACCTCAAGTGGTTTATTGTAATTTTCAAAAACCTCTTCATTTTTCTATAATTAGCCGTTATCTTTGGGGGCATTTTGTAATTATCCCTAATTAATATTGATTGAAAAAAAATGTAACTAATCGAAGCCATAATTTGCTACATTTTGCATGCAGCTTGGGGATTGAATGGATAGGCAGCCCAGTTCACATGCCCAAATCAGAAAAGCCCGAGGCCCGAAGTCTGCGCTTACACTGTTGCAGATTCTAATTACTTGTGACGCACCATGTTTCATCTCTAGCGTAGAATTTTCCACATTGATATAGATTTTGGATTAATTACGAAAATTATTATTATTTCTTATAATTTTGTTTGTTTTTTTGTTTAATTACAAAAAAAAAAATTATCTTTCAGGATTATAAATACTTCCATTGAAATATTTTTCTCCTTTACAAATTTCACGTTCACATGGAGGCATTTTGTTAGTGAAAAACAAACCTCTATCAAGGGACGGTTGTGCTCTACCAGTGGGTATTTATAATTTGAAACATTAGTGAAGTATTTTGCAATTAAGCTAACATCGGGGGCAGTTTCGTATTTATTCCTAGTTTTACTTGTAAAGCTGGGTTTGTAAGATTTTGTTATCTTATTGTTGTGGTCACCTGGTTGTTGTTATTGGAAGTAAAATATCAGAAAGAGAAATTCTCATTATTCAGATTATTAATGTACAACATGTAGGTGATATTTATACTAGGTGGTGTAACTAATTCAGCTGTGTGTGAATGAAAGCTAACAAACTTAATAACAAACTTGTAACAAAATTTTAACTAACTGTAACTGAAGCTAACTAACAATGAAAATATATTCTAATATGCCCCCTCAAGATGAGCTGTAAATGTTTTTGACAGCCATCTTGGAAAACAACGGACAAAAAGACGAAGAAGGTAACGGTTTAGTGAACAAGTCGGCAAGCTGAAGCTGAGAACGAACAGGGAGTAATTTGATGGTGCCATCAACAACTCTATCCCGAACAAAATGGCAGTCCAACTCAATGTGCTTTGTGCGCTCGTGAAAGGAAGGATTGGTGGCAATGTGGACAGCCACCTAATTATCGCAAAACAGAGTAATATGGCCTGAGAGAGGTGTATGAAAATCCATGAAGAGCTGTTTGAGCCATAGTAGCTCACTGGTGGTGACGGCCAATGCACGATATTCGGCCTCTACGGACGAACGAGAGACGGTAGATTGCTTTTTAAACTTCCATGAAATTAAAGAGTCACCCAAGAACACACAAAATCCGGTAGTCGATCTTCGAGTATCAGGGCACGATGCCCAATCGGAATCCGAGAAAGCTTGAAGCTGAAGTGTAGACGTTGCAGACAACAAAATGCCTTGCCCAGGAGAACCTTTCAAGTAACGAAGAAGATGGAAAACAACATTGAGATGAGGAATACGTGGTTTGGCAACAAATTGACTCAACTTATGAACGGCGTAGGTAACATCTAAACGGGTGTGAGTGAGATACAAGAGACTGCCCACTAAACGACGAAAACGGGAGGCATCTGATAAGAATTCACCCTCAGCATTACTAAGTTTGAGAGTTGGATCCATAGGGGTGCTAACAAGCTTGGCTCCAAGTAATCCTGTATCAGTCAAAAGTTGGAGAATATAATGACGTTGTGATAACATAATGCCTTGAGTAGAACGAGCAATTTCTAAGCCCAAGAAATATTTGAGTTTCTCCAAATCCTTCATACGAAACTGAGCTATGAGGAACGTCTTGACTTCAGAGAGAGTGGACAAGGATGGACCTATAACAACAATATCATCTACATACAAAAGAATAGCAACAAAATTATCTTGAGAACCTTTAGTAAATAGAGAGTAATATGACTTTGATTGAGAAAATCCAAACTGAATTAAAACAGCCGTAAATTTGGAATTCCATTGTCGCGATGCCTGTTTGAGGCCATAAATTGACTTGTTGAGACAGCAAGCCATTTTGCCTATAGAAGGTGATGCCCCCTGTCCCTGAAGACCGAGAGGAACATCCATGTACACTTCTTCAAACAAATCTCCATTTAGAAATGCGTTGTTAACATCGAGTTGCATGAGATGCCAATTTTGGGTAGCTGCCAGGGCAAGTAGAACTTTTACTGTAACCATTTTGGCCACCGGGGAAAAAGTTTCAAGGTAATCGATGCCTTCCTGCTGATTATAGCCCTTCGCAACTAGACGCGCCTTGTAACGTGCCACTGACCCATCTCCTGCGTATTTAATTTTGTATAGCCATCGGCAACCAATTGAGTGTTTATTAGATGGTAATGGAACAACAGACCAGGTATTATTTGCAGTCATGGCCTCTAGTTCCTCCTTCATTGTTGCACGCCAATGAGGATATTTAACAGCTTGATGATAAAACTGAGGTTCATAGGTTGATGAAACGGAGAGCACAAAATGCCTGTGATTGGGGGACAAAGACTCATAGCTCAAAACTTGTTGGAGAGGAAATGACACCTCAGAAATTGGAGAGGATTTCCCAGCAAGCAAGTTACAATGATATGCTTGTAAGAAAGTGGGTGTTTTGACTGCTCGAGTAGATCTGCGTACCAGAAGAATGGCAGCATGCGGATCAACAATGTCGGTGGGAACCGCGGGATCAGCAGGTGTGGTTGGGGTTGGAACAAACGCTGGTAGATTATGTAGACAAGGACTAGGCAAAACCGAATCGGAAAATATGTCTGGGGCTATAGTAGAGATGTTGGAATTTTGTAGAGGAAAGTGCGTCTCATGAAACACCACATCTCTAGAGATGAACACCTGATGAGTTTCCAAATCCAACAATTTATATCCTTTGATATGTGGTGGATAGCCAATAAACATACACCTCCGAGCCCGTGGTTGGAACTTCGTGCGTTGAGAAGCCAAGGTGGATGCAAAGGCTAGACAACCAAACACACAGAGTAGTGTAATCAAATTCCTGATTATATATCTTAGCAAATGGAGTGATATTATTGAGCACTCTAGAAGGGGTGCGATTAATAAGAAATGTGGCTGCAAGTACACATTCAGACCAAAATTCAATGGGGATTCGAGACTGGAAATACAGGGCTCGAGCAACGTTCAATAAGTGTTGATGTTTGCGTTCCACCACTGAGTTTTGTTGAGGAGTTTGAACACATGAAAACTGATGAATGACACCTTTTTTACCAAAAATTCCATAAATTGAAGTTCAGGTGCATTGTCAGAACGAAACTTCTTAATCTTCAAGTTAAATTGTGTTTCAACCATCGTAAAAAAATGAGGTATAACTGTACTCACATCAAATTTAGCATGAAGTAAAATTATCCAAGTAAAGCGAGTGCAATCATCTACCAACGTGAGAAAATAACGATGACCCTTGTAGGAAGTAGGAGAACACGGACCCCATATATCACAATGAACAAGATCAAATGGAGCATCAGCAAGTTTATTACAAGAATGAAACATCAATCATTTTTGTTTAGCTAGGGGCAAATAGAACAGACAGATTGATCATTATTGCTAGAAATGGCCAACTTTTCTTTTATTGGTGATAAGCACTGCCAAGAAGGATGGCCAAACCGATGGTGCCACAGCTGCGAAGTAGTAAAAACTGAACTAGAGACATTGTTGATATAAGCCACCAACGACATCACCCTTTCCAATCATCTTCTTCGTGTGTAGATCCTGAATAATACAATGTTGAGGAAAGCACTTTACAAATAACTGATTATCTGTATCCAATGCACTGACAGACAAAAGATTGAATTTGAATTGTGGCAAGTATAAAACATTTCACAAGATGATTGAATCTCCCAAAAAGAACATCTCCGGATGAGCATGCCTTAATCGACATATTATTTGGTAAAGTGATCAAAAGATTGAATTTGAATTTAGTGAAACAAACGCAAAACATTTCAACAAATATGTCTAGATGCCCAATCTCCCAAAAAGAACATCTCAATATGAGCATGCCTTAATCGACATATTATTTGGTAAAGTGAAAGATTGGTGGAAATTTAGTGAAAATGGAAAACAAATATGCCTAAACCCCGAATCCACTATCCAATATGTGTTTGTCGAAACAAGAGTCCTTTCCAAATGGAAAAGTTGGAAAGCTGATGAGATAACATTGCAATTAGTTGTTGACATTGAGCATATTTAAGCAAATTAACTGTACCCCCAGGTGTAACATTTGAATCCTCATAATTATGTGCAGTGACTTGATTAACTGATCCAGAAGTAGAGTTTGTGAAACGTTGGCGTGGTTTGTATCCTGGAGGATAACCATGTAGTTTATAACATTTGTCAACCGTGTGACCATGAAAATTGCAATGTGTGCAAAAAGGTCTATCTCGTTTCTAGGTCGAGAAGTATGACCATTTGTTGGAGCATCAAGATTGGAGACAGGGCGTCGAGTGGAGTGTTGAGCAGTGCAGGCCATTGTACCACTTGAAGCATCAATAGTAAAGCCAACTTTGCGTTGCTGTTCCTCTTGAGATACAAGGGAAAATACACGATTCATAGGTGGAAGTGGATCCATTAGTAGAATTTGACTATGAACATGTGAGTACGACTCATTTAACCCCATTAGAAACGTAAGAACGTAATCAACTTGATGAAATTCGGAAATAGCTTGAACACCACCGCAGCTGCATTTACCACAATTACAAAAGGACGAAAATTGCCCAATTCTTCCCATATAGTCTTCACCTTTGTGAAATAGGATCCAATAGACATCTGATCTTGTTTCAAGATAAGAAGATCACGCTGTAATTGAAATAAACGAGGACCATTACTCTATTGAAATCGCTCTTGAAGATCGAGCCAGATATCACGAGCAGATTCAGAGAATAAAATGCTAGCACTAATTTCTTTGGAAACTGAATTAAGAACCCAACTAATAACAATGTTATTGTTACAGATCCATGAATTTAACAGCAAAACATCTGTATCAACATGACATAACAGAGATCCATCTATAAAACTCAGTTTATTCATCACCGATAGAGCTATTGTCATAGCACGAGACCAAGATGCATAGTTATCACCTGTTAATGGTTGCGACACAAGCACTAAGCCAGGATTGTCTGAGTGATGAAGGAAATACGCACTCGAAGGATCATCAATTATGTTGTTACTGGATCCTGTACTCATGATGGAGGATGCACCACTGGATTTCTACACAGCAAATAATGAATGAAGTAATGTTGTCGGAATGAGCACATCAAATGATCGGAAATGGAGGAAATCAGCCAGAAGTTACTCAATCACCATCGGAAGTGGATTAGAGCGGAAGGAAAATATTAAACTACTGATACCATATTGGAAGTAAAATATCAGAAAGAGAAATTCTCATTATTCAGATTATCAATGTACAACATGTAGGTGATATTATACTAGGTGGTGTAACTAATTCAACTGTGAATGAAAGCTAACAAACTTGTAACAGAATTTTAACTAACTGTAACCGAAGCTAACTAACAATGAAAATATATTCTAATAGTTATTTTCTTTCGTTTCTTTTTTTTTTTCTCTGTCGAAAGTAAACTATTTTTAGATTTTTCAAGAATATTAATCTTGCATTTTTAGTTTATCTAGATAAAAATAAACTGATGATATCTTCTATTACAAAAGGTTCATCACATATTTCGGATGATTATTACGTTCATAAAAAATTGTCATATTAAGAACTCATAATTTCTATACACATGACAATTATTGGATGAAACACCATTTTACAATAAAAGGTTTTACCCACAAAATGAAGGCACTAGCCCATTATTGTGTACCATAATGGAGTAGGATCGATACTTGAGGCCATAAAATCTGAAATTCGAATCTCTAGTCAACATAATTGATGATCCTTCGAGTGCGTATTTCCTTCATAATTGATGATCTCTATTAAGGATTCATACGCGTCAACAGGATTCTGAGGTATCAATTGCGTATGTTACAGATTTACGGATTTAAGGTACGCTTTCGATCTAGTTTCAGTTTTGTATTTGTTTCTTGATAATTCACGTGATGATTCTGGAGTATGAATTAATTTTATTAATTCTAACAGCTTAACATTACTATATTTGGTTCGGCTCGATTCATTTATACCCCTATAATTATCATTGACTAATGTTCGTTAAGTTATTGTAGTTTCTCTTTCTCCGAAGGAGAAATTGGTAATCATATTAATTAAATCTAGAGAGGGAGGTGTGGTAAAATTAAATTAAACCTTAAAAGTTCAACTTTTTTTCCCATGTTAAACTGGAAACTTGGGTTCAATGTTCTTGTCCTATATATGCTCTTAGTTCAGTCTCTTATTTGATTCTGATCTCCAAGTATCTCCAGTAACTAATGAAAATATTTTAAAGGTTAATTATATATAATTCATTAATATAAAGTTTTAAATAGGCAGGCGTAATTGTGCAGTGACCAATGTTAGGTATCCATCCGCCTCTTATGAAATGAAAACGTACATCAATATGTTTGGTTCGATCGTGAAAAACTGGGTTTTTGCATAATTGGATGCCAGACTGAGAATCAGGAAATACTACAACCTTTTGTTTTAGAAAATCAATTTCAGAAACAAGACCTTTGAGCCATAAGGCTTCTTTTAAAGCTTCAGTTATTGCAACATGTTAGTCCAAGTGGCTACGATAATCTAGAGGGGAGGTGAATAGATTATGCCGATTTTTTGCAAATTACCCTCTTTTTCGAATGATCAAGCAAAGACAAAAATATAAATGCGGAAATTAAACAACACACGTTGATTTAAAGAGCTTCACCCAACCTAGGGACTACGTGCTCTACCACCTCAGTATATCCGGGATGGGTTTCGAAAAAGAAAAAGAATTTTATTAACAATTACCACAATGGTTACAACACCACCTTTGAAGATTACCACAATCTTCTTACAACACCTTCAAGGAGATTACAACAATCTTCCTTTAACACCTATGAAGAGTACCACACTCTTCAACACCTAAGATCACCCAAGTGTGTTCTTACCACAAGAACACTAACAAGGATATCTTGTTTTGGATGATAGAAAAATTCAAGATTACAACTCAATAAATGAAGTATACAAACTTTGAGTGCAAGTGTCATCAAGAATAATAAGTTTAGACCTCAAGATTGTGCAAGTGCAAGAACTTAGGCTATTACAACAAGAATGTGAAATATGAAGGCTTGGAGAATTTTACAGATTTTTTGTTGTATTGTTTGCTTGTATGTTCTATCTTGTGTCTTCAAAATCATTTTCTATTTATAGGAGAGTCTTCACAAACATAGGTTTCTCCTTCTTCACTTTTGTCTACAAAAAGAAGACCACAAGATGTAGAAATAATGTACAAAATTATTAAAGTAAATCTTGTTGTAATGGATGTTCAACAGTTGGAATCTGCTATCAAAAATAACATAGCGCGACCGGTCGCTATGTAGAAATTTCGAACGTTATAAAGTAAATCTGAAGATTCAGATACCAGATGGAGGGGGGTCGACCGGTCAGGGGGGTCCGACTGGTCGCCCTAGGGGTCGACCGGTCGGCCCACATGGGGACCGGTCCCCCTCCCTATTTTTTCAAATGCAGACTTTAAGTTTCAATGTTTGCATTCTTTCAGGTACCGATCAACCTCTTGTTCGACCGGTCAATCTCCTGAAGTTTTTCAAACGTCTCATTTCTGTTTCAAAAATCATCTTCAGATATGGGATGCCCTATAGGGCGACCGGTTGGCCTCAAAACAGAAGTGTTGTCCAATTTTTAGTCAAAAATAAACTTCAAAAAATACTCCAAAAATAAATAAAAACATTTCAAATCATTTGGGAGTATTTGGACAACATTTAAAAACATTGTTTTGGTGTAAAAACTCATTTAAACAAAATCATCAAAATCTTGATAAAAACATTTTTCTAACAAACTCCCCATTTTTGATGATTACAAACCAAAACAATTATTAGGAGATCGATTTTAAAACAAAACACATTTTTCCGATCTAAAACATCAATCCATTACAAGCAACATTTATCATGAGTAAAAACACAAGGATGGGAGCAAAGATTTTTCAAACACAATTTATATAAGCTCCCCCTATCAACATGCATAACAAAAATAAGTAGAAGCAAACAACTACAAGCTAAAAGCTTTAGCTTTTACAATATAAGCTTGAATTTCATGAGCTTAGAAGCTCCCCCTGTCAAAGAGACATCATTAGACAAGTATAAAAGTCCATAATACATCAAATGGACTAAGTGTCATTCACAGCTTTTGGCTTTTAAGAGCCGTAGCTTATAGCTTTTTTTCGCAAGCTTATTTCCATTTCTTTGAGCGTATGAGCGTTTTTCCTATTTCTCCCCCTTTAGAATCATCAAAAAGAATGTTAGCACGATAAAAATATCATATAATCATATCAAAGTGCGCAATTTAATCGATTTATCGAGCGTTTTGAACATTGAAGCTTAAATTCCAAATAAAAGGGAAAAATTGATCATTTGACTTGCAAAAGCTCATTTGAATGATAAAACATGATCTCTATAAACTTATAAGACTTTTCAAATCGAGAGAATCATGTAGGTTATGAATTTTTCATAGAAATATTTTGTCGAACACTTGGCGTGCGTCGAATAAAACTAGAGATATATAACGCCTTTATAATTCAATTAAGCCAAAATATTTCATCACCAAATACAATATTACAGCATTCATCCATCAACAATCATCATATACATCACACTAATACACGAATTTCATCAAAATATCAAGATATGAGCACATTCTCAAGCGTTCAACCCAATTGAGATTAAAAAGAAGAATTGTTACCAATTAATCGGAGAAATCGGATAATAATGATGAAATATAAGTTATATAAACTCAAAAATATAGAATTTATAAGAAGAAAATCATTTTGAGTGAATTGTGTGTGAAGAATGCAAAGGGGTTCGAGTTTGGAAGAAAATGATCAAAATGACCGATTGAAGGACAGACACAATTTTAAGTCTGAAAAAGCTTAGGGCGAACGGTCGACGGGTAGGGCGACCGGTCCCTGCACTAGGTCAACCAATCGACCTCCCTGTCGACCGGTGTCTGAACACCAGTTCAGTTTCTGTCCAAATTTTGCATCAAAAATCCGATTTTTTACCCCTAAGTTTTAAAAACGTACAAATTGCAAACATAGACCTCATTCAGTATGCATTATGCCTAACCGAACTCGTATTGAAGCAAAAGTCTCGGAAGATAGCGGTTTTGTAAATATATCCGCTAATTGATCTTGAGATGGAACAAAATATATCTCAATATTTCATTTTGAAACACAATCCCTTAGAAAATGATGTCGAATCTCAATATGTTTAGTACGATTATGATAAACCGGGTTTTGAGCAATATTTATAGCGGATATGTTATCACAAAAGATAGGAACATTTTCAAAAGAGCATTTATAAACCGCTAAAGTTTGTTTCATCCAAAGAAGTTGAGTACATTAAAAAGCCGCAGAAATGTATTCGGCTTCGGCCGTTGAAAGTGAAACACAATTTTGTTTCTTTGAAAACCAAGAAACTAGGCAATCGCCTAAAAATTGGCATGATCCGGAAGTACTTTTACGATCATCAATATTACCCGCATAGTCCGAATCACTATAACCTTTAAGAGAGAAATTTTCATTCTTTGGATAAAATAAACCATATTGAATAGTGCTTTCAAATATCTAAAAATCCTTTTAATGGCACTCATATGAGATTCTTTGGGATTGATTTGAAAACGAGCACATAGACATATGGCATAAAAATGTTCAGTCTACTTGTGGTTAAATAAAGTAAACTACCAATCATACATCGATACTTGGATTCATCAACCGACTTGCATTTTTCATCTTTGTCAATCTTGACATTAGTTGCCATAGGAGTGGAGACGGTTCTTCCTTCTTCAATACCGAACTTTTTCAAAAGTTCTTTTGTATACTTTGATTGTGAAATGTATATTCCTTCTTGGCATTGCTTAATTTGAAGTCCAAGGAAGAAAATGAGCTCCCCCATCATACTCATCTCGAACTCACCTTGCATAAGCTTAGAAAATTTCTTGCACAAAGATTCATTAGTAGCACCAAATATAATATCATCCACATAAATTTGCACTAATAAGCAATCTTGCCCTTTTTCAAAAACAAAAAGAGTAGTATCAACTTTACCTCTTGTAAATCCATTTTGCAAAAGAAAAGAGCTAAGTCTATCATACCATGCACGGGGTGTTTGTTTTAAACCATATAAGGCCTTCTTAAGTTTATAAACATCATTTGGCCTAGAAAAATTTTTAAACCCCGGAGGTTGTTTTACATAGACATCTTCTTGAATAATACCATTTAGAAAAACGAATTTAACATCCATTTGGTAAAGCTTGAAGTTTTTAAAATAAGAATAGGCAAGTAAAATACGAATAGCTTCTAAACGTGCTACAGGTGCAAAAGTTTCATCATAATCAATACCTTATTCTTAACAATAACCTTGAGCTACTAACCTTGCTTTATTTCGAATAATATTGCCTTGGTCATCGAGCTTGTTCCGAAATATCCATTTTGTACCAATAATTGTTTTTGATGGAGGACAAGGAACTAATTCCCAAACATCATTTCTTTCAAATTGATTCAACTCCTCTTGCATTTCTAAGAACCAATCCTCATCTTCAATGGCTTCCTTAGCATTTTTAGGCTCTTTTTGAGATATAAGAGCTTTCTCGGCAAATTTTCTTCGGGTCATCACTTTATCAAGGGATCACCAATAATAAGATCTTTTGGGTGATCTCCCTTAAATTTCAATGCTACGGGAAGATCTGAAGTATCACATTTATCTTCTTGAGGAACATTTGAGCTTGAAGGTTGATCATTTGAAGTAGAAACTTGAACAATTGGTTCAATAATATCCTCTTCATCACTTTCATCATTGGGTATCCTTTCAACACCCGAGGCTTCATTGAATTTGACATGGATGGATTCTTCAACAACCATACTAGTCTTATTGTAAACCCGATATGATTTGCTCTTGGTTGAATATCCCATAAATATTCCTTCATCGGCCTTAGGATCAAGTTTGTCCAATTGATCCTTAGTATTCAAAATGAAACACTTACATCCAAATATTTTGAAATAACTAATATTTGGAGTTCTTCCTTTCCAAAGCTCATATGGAGTTTCATTCATTTTATGACGAATATAAACTCTATTAATGACATAGCAAGTGGTGCTTATGGCTTCGGCCCAAAAATATTTTGGAAGTGAAAATTCTTTGAGCATGGACCGACTCATTTCTTGAAGTATCCGATTCTTTCTTTCGGCTATTCCATTTTGTTGAGGTGTCATTGGAGCCGAAAAATTGTGACCATATCCCTTGGTTTCACAAAAGACTCTAAATTCTCCATCAAATTCTCCACCTCGATCACTTCGAATAGAATTTATGGTATCTTCTTTTTCATTCTCAATAAGTTTACACAACTTAACAAACTCATTAACGGCATCGCTTTTATTTGCAAGAAAAAGAGCCCAAGTATATCTAGAAAAGTCATCAACTATAACAAAAGTGTAATGTTTTCACTTAGACTAGACGTACCAATATCCCCATACAAATCTAAATGAAGAAGTTGTAGAGGCTTGGTTGTGGAAATTTCATTTTTGGGCTTAAAACTACTCTTAATTAATTTGTTCTTTTGACAAGTGTCGCATAAGCCAAGATTTTCAAAATTCAATTTGGGTAGTCCTTTTACATGTTGGTTTTTGTAAATATTTTTCAAATTCTTGTATTCAACATGTCCAAGTCGCCTATGCCATAAACTAGTTAAATCATTATTGGCGACAAGACAAGAAATATTTTGACTAACCAAATCACTTGTACAAATTTTGTAAAGATTGCCTTTTCTATTTGCTTCACAAATAATTTTATCATTTTTAAGAATAAGGCATTTTTCTTTATTGAAAACAACATTATAATTTGAATCACAAAGTTGGCTAACACTTATCAAATTGAACTTAAGCCCTTCAACATAAAGAATATTACTAAGAGAGAAAGAAGAGTTACCAATTTCTCCATTTCCAAGAATTCTTCCTTTGCCATTGTCAAACATGACCATACCCTCTTCTTGGAGCTTGATGTTGGTAAAAAGTTCTCTTCTTCCGGTCATATGGCGTGAACATCCGTTGTCCACGAGCCATTTTGAATCTTCTGTTGTTGTTATAGCCCCTATAACCTACAAAAGAAATATTTTTAGGTACCCTATAGTTTTGGGGTCCATGGGGGTTAGCCTTGAGACCTTTGGGTCTCCAAAAATAGTTAAAATTGTTCTTCAATTTACAATGACTAACATAGTGACCAACTTTACCACAATAAAAGCAAATAAGATTGTGGGTACTACTAGCACGTACAAAAGTCGGACCTTGGTCATTTTTATTTGAAATAGGTTGAAAAGGTTTATAGCCAAGTCCTAATTTAGAATGCTCACCTCTTTATGCATCTAAAATTTCTGTAACTTTATCCGTACTTAAGTTAAAACGATGCACATCCTTTTTCAAACATTCAAGATCATTAGTGAGCAATTGTTTTTCGGTTTCAAGAGTATGAACTTTGGTAAGAGTGATAGCATGAGATTTATCAAGGGATTCATAAGAAGTAAACAATCTATCCTTTTCAATTTTAAGCTCTTTATGCTCCTTTTTCAAAGTCTTGTATTTAATAATCAAATTTTGAAATTCATTTTGCAATTCATCAAAATCACATTGCAATTCATCAACTAAGGAAGAAGTTGAGGAATTAGAGCTTACCTCGTTATTTTCATCGTCTATGGCCATAAGACCATGTTCAGTTTATCCTTCCTCGTCGGATATGGCGAGTAGTTCATCCCAAGTTTTGACATCCGCATTTAGAGTCTTCTTTTTCCGAAATGGCTTTTTCTTCTTTTGTTCCTCCTCATCTAGTTTTGGGCAATCGACTATGAAATGCCCGGATTTTCCGCATTTGAAACACGAGTTGTCTCTCGGTTTTCTTGCCTTATTTTTATTCACAAATTTTGCAAATTTCTGGACAAGTGCGGCCATCTCTTCATCATCCTCATCATTAGCATAATATGAATTATTAGAAGAAGATGTTAGGCCTTTAGGAATATTTTGCATACCCAATTGAGTGGTGGATAGTTTGAAAATTTTCCTCTTCTTGAGATAGACTTCATAAATGAGGAGGTTCCCGATGAGCTCATCTAACTTGAGTGTTTCGAGATTTTGTGCTTCCGTGATAGCCGTCACCTTTTCGGACCATGAGCCAGGAAGAGCGTTCAATACCTTAGTCACCTTGTCTTCTTCGGAGATGACTTTACCAAGAGCCACAAGAGGATTGACAATGTTGTCAAGCCTTTCCACCATTTTTGATATGCTTTCACCATCATGCATATTGAAGTTTTCAAAGTTTTTAACAAGCATGGTTTTTCTTGCTTGTTTGACCTTCTTTGTTCCTTCATAGATTGTCTCCAATTTTTCCCAAACTTCATGTGCCGACCTTATGCCTCTTATGCGATTATACTCGGTGGCGGTAAGAGAGCAATGTAAAATATTTAAGGTTTTACCATTTAGAGGGAAAGTCTTCTTGTCATTGTCATCGAACTCCTTGAAAATTTTGAGAACCGAGGTGCCGTCCTCCAATTTCTTGGTTGGTTTATCAACTCCTTTAATAGCCACATTCCAAATATCAAATCCGCACCTTTGTAGAAAGCACTCCATTCGGTCTTTCCAAAATGCGCAGTTGTTGGCGTCGAATAGTGGTGGCTTGTTGGTGGAGGCGCCGGCGGTGAGATATGCTTCGTTCGTAGCCATGGATCTTTCCTCTTTACTCGGAATGAGCTAGCCAAAGTGTTTGGCTTTGATACCACTTGTTAGTCCAAGTGGCTACGATAATCTAGAGGGGGTGAATAGATTATGCCGATTTTTCACAAATTACCCCTTTTTTGAATGATCAAGCAAAGACAAAATTATAAATGCGGAAATTAAATAACACACGTTGATTTAAAGAGCTTCACCCCACCTAGGGACTACGTGCTCTACCACCCCAATATATCCGGGATGGGTTTCGAAAAAGAAAAATAATTTTATTAACAATTACCACAATTATTACAACACCACCTTTGAAGATTATCACAATCTTCTTACAACACCTTCAAGGAGATTACCACAATCTTCCTTCACCTATGAAGAGTACCACACTCTTCAACACCTAAGATTACCCAAGTGTGTTCTTACCACAAGAACACTAACAATGATATCTTGTTTTGGATGATAGAAAAATTCAAGATTACAACTCAATAAATGAAGTATACAAACTTTGAGTGCAAGTGTAATCAAGAATAAAAAGCCTAGACCTCAACATTGTGCAAGTGAAAGAACTTAGGCTATTACAACAAGAATGTTAAATATGAAGGCTTGGAGAATTTTGCAGATTTCTTGTTGTATTGTTTGCTTGTATATTCTATCTTGTGTCTTCAAAATCATCTTCTATTTATAGGAGAGTCTTCACAAACAATGGCTCTTCCTTCTTCACTTTTGTGTACAAAAAGAAGATCACAAGATGTAGAAATAATGTACAAAATTGTTAAAGTAAATCTTGCTGTAATGGATGTTCAACGGTTGGAATCTGCTGTCAAAAATAACATAGCGCGACCGGTCGCTATGTAGAAATTTAGAACGTTATAAAGTAAATCTGAAGATTCAAATACCGGATGGAATGGGGGACGACCGGTCAGGGGGGTCTGACGATCGCCCTAGGGGTCAACCGGTCGGCCCACATGGGGACCGGTCCCCCTCCCTATTTTTTCAAAGGCAGACTCTCTGTTTCAATGTTTGCGATCTTTCAGGTACCGGTCGACCTCTTGTTCGACCGGTCGATCTCCTGAAGTTTTTCAAACGTTTCATTTTTGTTTTAAAAATCATTTTCGGATACGAGATGCCCTATAGGGCGATCGGTTGGCCTCAAAACAGAAGTGTTGTCCAATTTTTTGTCAAAAATAAACTTCAAAAAATACTCCAAAACTAAGTAAAAATATTTTAAATCATTTGGGAGTATTTGGACAACATTTAAAAACATTGTTTTGGTTTAAAAACTCATTTAAACAAAATCATCAAAATCTTGATAAAAACATTTTTCTAACACAACATATTCTAATTCTGTTGTTGACAGAGCCACAATATGTTGTAACTTGGATTTCTAGCTTATGCAGGAATTACAAAGTGTGAAAACATATGATGTTGTAGATTTTCTGTTGTCTCTATCATTAACATAATTTGAATCAACATATCCTTTCAAAATTATACCATTTTCACATTTAGAAAAACACAAGCTTTAATCAGTTGAATGCCTTAAATATCTCAACAACTATTTTAAAGCATTTCAGTGCACCATACAAAGATTAGACATGTATCTACTCAAACAAGATATAGCATAGGCAATATCAGGCCTAGTGCTCACCATAAGATACATAACAGATGCAATTGCATGTGCATAAGGAATATTTTTCATAGCACACATTCCAGAATCAGTTTTTGGAGACTGATCCCTACTTAACAAAAAATGAGAAGCTAAAGGAACATTCACAGATTTAGCACTAGCCATAGAAAATTTTTGTAAAATTTTTTCTATGTAAGAGGACTGATGTAAGTAGATGACAAATTTATTTCTGTCTATTTCAATGTTCATGCCCAAAATTTTCTTAGCATCACCTAGATACTTCATGTCAAATTTAGTACTTAAGCAATTTCTGACATGATCCACAGATTTAATGCAAGGTCCAGCGATCAGCATATCATCAACATATAATAACAGGAATACATGAGTAGAAGCATCAAGTTTAAAGTAAAGACAATGATCAAATTGACTTCTAACAAACTTTAAATCAAGCATGCACTGATCAAACTTCTTATTCCATTGCCTAGGTGATTGCTTAAGATCATACAAAGATTTTTTGAGCAAACAGACAAAATTAGGCTTGAATTTGTCCTCAAAGACTTCAGGATGTTTCATAAAATATTTTTCATCCAAGTCTCCATGTAAAAAAGCTGTTTTAACATCTAATTGTTTCAATTCCCAGTTGAACTGAGCACATAGAGTAAGCATAATTCTCACAGTGACAAATTTGACTACAGGAGCAAAGATTTCTGTGTAATCTATCCCTTCTTTCTGAGTAAAACCTTTAGCAACTAATCTAGCCTTAAACCTAACACCTTCAACTTCATTTTTAACTTTGTATAACCATTTACTATCTACTATAGAACAGTTAGCAAGTTTTGGAACAAGCACTCGGGTATTATTCATATGCAATGAAGTCATTTCATCTTGCATAGCATTCATCCATTTAAGAGAATCAACAGACTTAATAGCTTCAGCAAAGGTTTTTGGCTCAGAATTATCAATGGAATCAAACACATAAAACACATATGAAGTCATGAGAAAATCAACAAATTTGTTTGGAACTCTAACATTTTTTCTAGTTCTATCCCTAGTTAACACATAATCACCAAGTTCATCTTGCACATCATTAGCAGGATTATCATCAGTATTAACATCAGGAAAGTCATTATGTTCATCATGCACATTATCATGATGAATGTTATTATCAGTATGCACATTATCATTGTTCACATTATCAATCATAGCATCATTAACAATAGCATCAGCAGGCAAAGCAATAACAGAAGGCATGTTAGAAGACTCCACCTCACTTGGAGTATCCGTATTTTTAGAAATGGTTTGAGGGGGAGGAAGATTAAAGCATGGAAATTCAAGTTCATTAAACACCACATCCCTACTAATCACAGTTTTAAAACCAGGTTCCCCTTTATACCATAATCTGAAACTTTTTACACCTTCAGGATACCCTATGAAAACACATTTCACAGATCTGGGTTCCAATTTATCATGTTTTGGGTGTACAAAGGATGAGCATCCAAATACTTTTAAGTTGGAAAAGTCAATTTCTTTTCCAGTCCAAACTTCTTCAGGGTATTTTCCATCCAAAAAAAGGGACTGCAGATGACCTATTTATTAATAGGTTGCTATTACAACAGCTTCACCCCAAAACTTCTTGGAAAGACCTGAGGTAGCCAACATGTTCCTCACTCTTTCTAAGAGTGTTCTATTCATCCTCTCAGCAACCCCATTTTGTTGAGGGGAATAAGGCACAGATTTGTGCCTTTTAATACCAATTCATCACACAGATTGTCCATCATTTGATTACAAAATTCCAGGCCATTATCAGTTCTTAAAACCTTAATCTTTTTGCCAGTTTGATTTTCAATGAGCGTTTTCCAGGTTTTGAACTTATCAAAAACATCAGACTTGTTTTCATTAAAAATACAAACACTTTTATGGAATAATCATCAATGATGGACAAGAAATATTTATTACTACCATGTGTAGGCACAGAAAAAGGACCCCAAACATGAGCATGCAAGTATTCAAGGATATCACAGCTAACTGATTGTTTTGGGTTAACAAGGGAAGGGAATTTTACTTTTTGTTGTTTGCCATACACACATGAATCACAAAATGACAAAGTATTCAACTTGTCTTTTCTAAAACATCCTTTATTCTGCAATAATTCAAGACCTTTAGCACTAATATGACCTAAAATTTTATGCCACAGATCAGTCACATCATTCACAGCATAGTTCACAACCTTATTAGCAGAAATAGGCACAGAGGATTCATGTTTAGCATGCAAAACATGCAAATTTCTGGTTTTAGTTGCTTTAGCAACAATCATTGATCCTTTAAGAATTTTCATCACACCATTCCCCCATTTCCCTTCAAGCCCATCAAATTCCAAAGCAGCACAGGAAAAAAGATTGTTACTAAGATCAAGAACATGTCTCACATTTTTCAGAGTTAAAACATAGCTAGTATCAAATCTGAGACACACATTTCCAATACCAAAAACTTTGCATTTCTTTTCATTTGCCATAGACAGAGAGCCATGCATCACTTTAGTGTAATCAATAAACATATGTCTATAAGGTGTCATGTGAAAAGTGCATGATGAATCAATTAACCACTCAAGTTCAGATTTAGCAAAATCAGACATAGAGTTCACAGAATCATCACAGGACTCCACAATCATAAACACATCACTCATATTATCACTAGTAGAAGCAAGGTTGGCTTGTTCATTATTCTGATTCTGTTGTTTTTGGTTTTGGTTTCCCTTTTTAGGCTTAGTACACTCCTTAATGTAGTGACCATGTTCCCCACAATTGTAACATTTTCTGTTGTTCTTAGGCCTTGACTAAGACCTATTCCTGTTCTTGCCCTTTTTCTTATCATTTTTCTGGTTATTAGACCTGTACTGAGATCTACCCCTAACATGCATCACTTCCACATTCCCCTGTTTATTCCCTTTAGAAGATTTAAGGTCTAATTCCTTACTCTTCAAGCCATTCACAACAGTTTATAAAGAAATTTGATCCTTTCCATATTTGATAGCAGATTTCACATCACTATAAGAATCAGGGATAACATTTAATAGAATAATGGGAGAGTAATCATCAATGTTCTTATCTCCAGTCAATTTAATATCTTGGATGAGTTTTGTAAAAACATCAAGGTTCTCATCCATATCTTTTGTCAAGTCTAATGTAAATCTGAAAAAAATTCAAGAAGGAAAAGTTTTGAAGGTAGGGTAGTATCAGTGTAAAGTTTTTCAAGTTTTTTCCACAAATCTGTGGCACTTGACAATTTTCCAACCTTTCTTAACACTGAGTCAGAGAGATTCAAAATAATTGAAGAATAAGCATATTCATCAAGTTCAATTTAAGTTCTTCAGAACCTTTCTCATCAAATTTGCCCTCAACAGCTTTAAAACATTTTTGTTGAATCAAGATTCCCTTCATTTTTTGTTGCCAAATAGAGAAATCAGTTTTACCATTAAAAGGCTCAATATGATATCCAGACGCAACAGCCATAGTTCAAGTATTGCAAGAAAACAAATACAGAACATAGAGGCAATGCAAGAAACAAGATATTTCACAGAATATCACAAGATCACAGATATCAACAGAAGGTCACAAAGATCACACAGGATTAGCAGAAGCAATAATAAAGAGGACCACAAATATATCACACACAGATGATAGTATCAAGATCAGAGTATAGCAACAAAAATTAGAACATGATCACAAGGGACTTAGTAAAGATTCCCTTCGCACCCCAGTATTCCACTACACTCGTATGATGTAGGGTCACGGGGCTGAGTGCTCAGGGTTTCTCAACCAAGGCAAGAGAAAGAAGAAGCTGAGTAAAGATAGATAAGATATTTTACCACCAGAAGCTAGTTCTGGGATTGCCAAATCCAGAACAGTCACCAAAGGCCAAGAATCACCAAGAACCAGCCAAGAACCAGAATCACCAACCCACACGAGGCGGATAGGTGCTCTGATACCACTGTTAGGTATTTATCTGCCTCAGATAGTATGAACCAGTACCAAATACAGACTCTATCAAGAATCCTATTATACAAGCCAATACTCTAAGACTTAATAAAATCAAAAATAACAGTACAAATAAAAGTAATACTGGAAGTATATGGGATAAAACCCTAAAACCGAAATATTGAGAAATTTCGGCTCAGGACCAGTAATCCCCTAAACCACTGTAGTCACCAAAGAATCAACCAGAGAGCCACCAGGTAGTGCCCACAAAGCAAAGCCACATAAAGCCCTCATAAACCAACACTGATCGTCCCAATCGAACCCCAGAAGAAACCCTAGAAAGAAGCCCTCAAACCCACAAACCCTATCTCATGAAGAAATCACAGAGTTTGTCCACATAGTAGTTGAACAAGTAAGAACACACTTAGATCTCACACAAACACCCACGAATCAGTGAGATTTCTAGAGAGAGATGAAGCATAGAGCAATGGAAGATTCGAAAGAGAAGAGAGAGAAGTAAGAGATCAGATAATGAATTAGGGTTAGGGTTAGGGGTCCTTTTAAAGGGTTAAACAACGACTGGGATTAAGACAGCAGGATCGAAGGGTCAAGATCAAAAGGTAGGATCCGTGGACTAAAGTTCGGATCCTGCACTCCAAACCCGCGACCCGAAATAATGGCCAGATCACAATGTTGGGCATGTTGCATAAATGGGCTGCATTTGTGGGCTATGATAATTAATAAGTGGACATCATACAAATGGGCCAATAATATTAACAACCAAGATCTGAGAGTTTCTTGGACACATTTTAACTGAACAAAAATAGAAAGGCAAAATAGGATAAATTGATTTCTTTATTTCATTTTTCATATCAATCCCAAATTTAGGATGCTAAAATATCACATAGAGTTTACATGTTTGCTTTATAACATTTTTTTTTCTTTTTGTAAAAGGCTGATTAGAGAAATTTAATTCCCTAAATAAACCCATCTCCAAACAACATCCCCTATCAATATTGAAACCAATTTGGTCTCTTCCGTTTTCTCGAAAAACAAATGGTAGCTTTATGTCTATTTTCTTCCAGTAGGTTTTGTGGTGAGTCCAAAACCAAAGGGAAAAAGAAGGTCATAATTCTCATCCCCAAAATTCATAGGAAGCTGGTCCACTCTCTTGAACCAAGTTCTTGGCAACTTTCCTGTGAAACCATTATCACCAAATAGCACATCAGCCACCCCTTGTCCTTCAGTTCCAGGTAGCCACGCAGCTACAAGGGCATCCATTATTGGAAGATAGGGCTCTACGACTAGCGGTCTGCCAGAAATAATAACCACAACACACTTAATTCTGCTGCATACATTTTTTATTGTACTTAAACCAAGTTCAGGAATAGTCAGGTTCAAATTGTCTCCATATTGCTCTGCATAAGGGGACTCTCCCACCACCACAATAGCATAGGAAAATTCATTTGCTTTCAATGATTTAACATCTGGGTTTGCACTATACACAATTTTTGTACTGGGATCGACTGTAGCTGAGATTGCATTCAGTATTGTGGTTCCTGGTCATAAAAAATAATTTAATAATTTGAAATATAGAGTGAAAATTACATATGTGTGAATATATATTGTTTACGTACCGGCGGTGAGGTTGTTGGTGTTGAGGCCTTGCCAAGTAATTGTCCAACCACCACATTGTAATCCAAGATTGTTGGCATGGGTTCCAACAACTAAGATTTTAGATAGAATGAAGTATCCATGGGGTTCCAATTATTCAACCTCACTTCTAACAGCAATTAATGCTGGCGTTGATATGGTACATGTCTAACTGACTACATACATATGTTCATATTTCCATAAGGGAATATAAGTTATTGGATGAATGAATATATACTAATATTATATATGAAATGTATCTTTTACATTTACAAAATAGTAGACATAATATTTGGCTTGAATTATTTTTTTATTGCAATGTACATGTCATGGCTCCACCCAACCACACAGAATTCCTCCGCATTCCGACTTCACATGTAAATAACAAGTTAATTCTAATGAGCCGGATTGATGATGCAGTCAAAAGAATTTTGAGAGTCAAGTTCAGTATGGGTCTTTTTGATAATCCGTTAGCCGATTATAGCTTAATTGATCAAATTGGGAGACAGGTAAACTAATACATTTTCTTAAATTGGTTATTCCGTTTGATATATATTCCACATTAGCAAGCATGTCAAGCTTATGAAATATATATCTTATATATATATATATATATAACGTGATAAGATTTATATAACGTGTTAACCCTTATCAATATATATAACCCTTATCATGATATATATATATATATAACGTGATAAGGTTATATAGTGTGATAATGGTTATATAACGTGATAGGAGTTATATAACGTGTTAACCCTTATCACGATATATATATATATAACATGATACGTCTTATCACGTTATATATATAATGTGGTACACTTAACGTGTTATATATATACTATAACACGATATATAATTATAACGTGTTATATGATAACACGATATATAACACGTTATATAAAATAATTTTTATAACGTGTTATAATATATAACGTGTTATAGTAATAAACACGATAATTAGTTTAAAAAAAAGAATCAAAGTTTTTTTTAAAATCAAAAAAATTATAAAATATTAAATATGAAAATTTAAAAAAAAAACTGTACACCTTTTTTTTAAACATTTGCCATTTTAAAAATCTTAAAATTATAAAATAATAAAACTCAAAATTATTTTTAAAAAGTTGTTTTTTTATACTAAACGATTTTATAAAAATTTGAATTTATTTTTATAAAACTACAAATTGTGTTAAAAATCTGAAAATAAAGAAAAATGTATTTTATGTTAGATAGAAATATGACCCCACCTACTTTTTATTTTCCCACCTACTTCTAGCTTTTGTATTTAAGTGTCAAGAGTATTTGGGTAAAAGAACCATAAAAATGGGTAGAAAAGATAGTTTCTTATATGTTAGGTTAGAAAAGAAGATGATCTTTCCTATGTGGCTACTTTTCCCTATTTACTCAAATGTTTTTGTGAGTTCATTTGAAAAATTCTTATGAACGAGATGAATGAAGTAGCATGTCGTTTAACAATGAACTCTAAGTAGAGTCATTTGATATTGATCTTTAGTATAATGGTATTCAAATTGTATTGGTTTTTTATTAGGTTATGAAATTACTTTTCTACAATTTTGAGGAAATGTAGTATTGTTTTGTGTCTGTATGTACTGCTCTTAGTCAATTTAGTTTGATTTGTATATTGGTGATCAATATCTCAATTATATCTATCAGTATTCCCTTATTTCCTTGTGGTCGAAATTCAAATTGTCCTTATTGATAAGATTTCTTTACTGGCAATGCTACAGTAACATTATATTCTCCAAGTATTCCACACACACAGTACACATATTAGGCCTTAGCAATGGTATTATATTCCTAAACTGACAGAAACTAAATTCACTGATATAGAATAAGTCATATTATGCAATGACCACTAAATCTTCTTACATTTACCTTGCTTTTATTTGGATCAATTGATTTATGAATGGTAGTATTTGAGTAAATTGATCAATTTAGTTAATACCTTTCTCCATGTAAACTGACCACTAAAACTTTTTGCGTTTCAAGCTGATGTTAAGAAGTTGTACTCCAAAGCCTTGGTGTGTTTCTTGTTTTCTATTTTTCTGTGTTTTCTTTTGATTGTGATTCCACAGTGATACTCATTAAGGAAAATATATATTTGTACCTTTAACTATCATGTTTGATTTTTGTTTTATATAGTGGGGATTTCGCAGATGTAAAGATATTTGGGTGAAGACAAATCAAACAACTGCAACTCCGGGATTACGCCATGATTATCATACTCTCTTCCCACGCTCCAAGGTAATAATCACAGATTATTCTATTACAATGCATGATACTGATGTCTCAAGATATAAACACAAGTATTTGAGATACAATTCCTGATACTTTGGTGAATAATCGTTTACTGCACGAAGAAAAAGTTCGGTAAAGATAGTTAAGCATAAAAAGTTTGATGGAAAAATATAATCCATCCTTACCTGAAATAGAATAAGACATCAAGTTTGAGGGGATGATGCTTATCAGAGGACTAATGCACCTTTGAAGGAACTGGGGGATGAGATGCCTAGCTCTCATCATGTGAATGGGACAACTGTTCTGTTTCAGATGGACCCTCTGTCGTTGCATTAGAACATCATGAACGGGTTAACTCACTCAAAGGATGCCTACTTCAATTCAGCTTGTCTTTTATGCACTTGTGGAATGTCGATAATGAGCTTGATAACTTGCTAGTAACTGACATGAAGCTCAAACGACCTGATTCTTTTATTGTATCGTCTGGTGTATTGGGGGATAGGGGCTCAATGACTCTTAACATTTCCAGGTTCTGGATCAACTCTAGAGGTACTTTAGTGAATGCATTGTGTAGAATTGCATCTTCTTGAACATCCGGGGGATTGGGAACATTGCCTCTCGTAATGTTCTTAAGGCGTTATGTCAAAAACACAAACCTTACATTCTAGTTGTTTGTGAGCCTAAAGTGTACATTTCATCGATATCGAATTCTTATTGGAACAGTTTGGGATTGAGGTTCGTGGCGCAGAGCTTCCGGGCTAACAGACGTCCAGATATTTGGGTATTCTGTGATGCTGGCATCTCTGTCCTTAATCAGGTTTGGTCTTCTACTCAATGTATTAATCTACAAGTTCAATTTGTTTCTATGGTTTTTCATGTTGGTTTTACTCATGGTTTGTGTGATCATATTGCTCGGCGCGCGCTCTGGTTGGATTTGAGGAATTTGGGTCTTACTGATCTGGTACTTATTGGAGATTTTAATGCGGTCTTGGGACATCATGAGCGCTCTGGCAGTGGTACTTTATCCCAAGCCTCTTGTCTGGATTTCAGGGATTACTTGGAGGATGTTGGTTTGTTTGCAGTGCCGACTACGGGAAATTCATTTACTTGGTGCTCCCCCCGAAGGCCTCTATCCCTCCTCCAAGCTAAGTTGGATCGAGCCCTAGCAACTTGTCAATTTTTCTCTTTTTGGCAAGTTGTCAAGGGCTTAGTTCTTCCATGCATTGGATCTGATCACCATCCCATTTTGGTTTCTTTCTCATCTTCCATTAGCAGGGGCCCGGTGCCCTTTCGGTTTCAGCGTATGTGGGTTCATCATGACACGTTCTGCGATTTGGTTATCACTTCTTGGTCTGCTCCATGCACAATGCCTAACCCTCTGTTGTGCGTCATGTGGAAGCTCAAAAGATTGTGGCAGGCTATTAAGGTCTGGAACAGAGATGTTTTTGGGGATGTGAATCGCAGGGTGGAGTATCAGATGGAGCAGGTTAGGCAGATTCAGGCAGATATTGAGAATTTGGGCTATATAGCTGTTCGTCGGGACCAGGAGCTGGACGCCCAGAAGCTGTTGTCTCAGACATTGCTATTACAATATGAATTCCTTAAGCAAAAGGCACGCTCAGTCTGGCTTAAGGATGGGGATCATAATACAGTATTTTTTCATTGTCGTAGCCAGATTCGCAGCGGACGATCGGGGATTCAGGGTCTTATGGTGGATGGCAGGTACACTGATGATACAGATGGTTCTTGGGAATCATATTATCTCTTTTTATAAGGAGCTATTTGCGGATACTGGGGGTACCATTTCGGATTACACTATTATTGATCAGGTTATTTCTCCACGGGTAGGGGCGTCGGATAATGCTAGCTTGACAGTCATTCCGTCGGATACAGAGGTTAAGAAAGCGGTTTTTGATATGGATTCGGATAGCTCTCCAGACGGTTTCAGTGGGATTTTTTATCGCCACTTCTGGGATGTCATTTCCGTCGAGGTGATCACCGCGGTCAGGTTTTTCTTCACTAGCTCGTCCCTACCTTTGGGATTGAACGCTAGCTTCATGGCGCTCATCCCAAAGACTAAGGATGCTAATGTTATTGAGAACTTCCGCCCGATTGTTATGAGTAATTTTCTTGTCAAGATTATTACTAAGATTTTAGCTTCGCGTTTGGGTTCGTTTATTGCTGCGTATTTATCGCCTACGCAGTTCGGGTTTATTCCGGGGAGGCAGATTCACGACTGTATTGCCATGGTCTCCGAAGGATTCAATGTCTTGCATGGTAGATCGGATACAAATATGATCTTGAAGATTGACATCCGTAAGGTGTTTGATACATTGAAATGGGACTTCTTACTACACGTTTTGCGCTGCTTTGATTTCTCTGAGATCTTTATTCACTGGGTGGATGTTACTCTTGATCGTCGAATATCGATTCTCAATGGGGCGCTGTGGGGTACTTTCCCTGTTTTAGAGGAGTTAGACAAGGTGATCCTTTATCCCCGTTGCTGTTTTGCATAGCGGATGAGGTGCTTAGTAAATTTATTGAAGCTGCGGTTGAGCAAAATAGGATAGCTCTGTTCGTGGTGCCAAGACGCATCATTTTTCCACCATCTATCTTATACGCTGATGATATTGTTATTATGTGTGGAGCTTCTTCAGCCAACACCCGTATCCTTCTTCAAATTCTCAACCTTTATGCAGATATTTCGGGCCAAGCGTTCAATCCTCGGAAATCTAAAGTTTACTTTGGCTCCCGGGTCTCATCGTACGTCCATGGAAGGGTGCAAACAATTATGGGAATTCAGCCCGGGACGTTTCCCACCATATATCTAGGCGCACCGATCTTCAAGGGTGCCCCTGAGGTTGCGGATCTTCAGTCTGTCTTTGATAAGGTCATCCTCAAATTCAGACGATGGAAAGGTTCTTCTCTTTCCCTTGTTGGTCAAGTTTGCCTGGTTAATTCGGTGATTACTAGATCTTTTGTGCACACAATGATGGCTTACAAATGGCCCCGCACGTTGCTAAAGCAAATGGAAAGGGCAATGTGTAACTTCATTTGGACTGGGAATGTGAATTCAAAAGGTTCGGTGGCGGTTAGTTGGGATCGGTGCTGCACGCCTTGGACTGAAGAGGGGTTGGGCGCTCGTTCGATTGTTGCAGCTAATACGGCTATCTTGATGAAACTGGGTTGGAAGGTCATGAACTCGGACTCGGTGGTCTTCACCACCCTTAGGCAGCGCTATTTGACTGCGAATGGGGCGGTCCAGAGGTCGTTTATTCCTTTTTCTATCTGGGCTGGGATTAAACCTTTCATTTCGTCTTGCTTGGATGACTCTCGTTGGATCCCAGGGGCTAATTCCGAGGTATTATTTGGATTGATAACTGGCTGGGAATATTCTATAGCAGACAGAATTGGTATCTCAGAGGAGTATAGATATTTATTCCAGCATCGCATTTCAGACTACTTTTATGACGGGACCTGGCACTTCACCTTCTCATTTGTGGAGGCTTATTTGGATCTGGTCCGGGCTATTGTACGCGTCCCTATTGCCCCTAATTCAAGGGATACACGTGTATGGTTGAATTCGGAGGATGGTTTGGTTACCTCGAAGGCTGCTTATGATCATGTGCGTCCCCAGTATTCGGTGGTCAAGTGGGGTTCTTGGATTTGGTCGCAACACATCCCGGAACGGCGATCGGTGGTGGTGTGGCGAGCTATCCATAATCGATTGGTTGTCTTGAATTTATTACGGGCCAGGGGGAGTTTTATTGGCCCCTCGGTTTGCGTTCTTTGTCGTGACTTTGCAGAATCAGTTGACCATTTATTTGTCTCTTGTGTCTTTGCATGGGCTCTCTGGCATGGTTTTTGAGTCGTTCAACATTTACCCATTTGAGGCTAACAGCTTTAATGAATTCCTGGTGCGGCTAATGAACTTTCATTTTAGTGAGCAAGTTACTTTCCTCTGGCGTGTGGCTATCCTTTCCTGCATATTGCTCATTTGGCATATCCGGAATGAACTTGTCTTTCACAATAAAATCTGGACAGTTGACGCAACGACTATCCATCTTCAGGTACTCATTATAGAATCATCATCATTAGATCGGGGATGCATGCATAACGACCAACAGGACCTTCTCATCCTGCATAGGCTGCGAGTTCCTGGGTGGGCTAGACAAGCAACGAAGATTGTGGAAGTTAAATGGAAAAAACCCCTCCCGGGTTGGATCAAGGTAAATACGGACGACAGTTCGTCGGGGGCGCCGGGTAGGCTTACTGCTTCAGGGGTCTTCCGGAATTGTAGAGGTTTTTTTTGGGGATGTTTCGTACATCATTGTGGTTCGGGATATGCATTTGAAGATGAATTGGTCGCAACAATGTGGGCGATCCAGTATGCTTCTGGCAAGGGTTGGACGCAACTTTGGCTGGAGTCGGATTCGATGTATGTGGTGAACTTGCTGGAGAAGAGATCGACAGAGGTCCCATGGCACCACCTTAGCAATTGGCGCTACACCTTGCACCTTCTCGCTCATATGGACTTTGTGGTCTCACATATTTTTCGGGAAGGCAATCGGGTGGCAGACATGTTGAGCAAGAAGACGGAGTACGGCACATGGTGGGGCATCCCACTGGAGGAGCTTGTACATTACCTTACTGATGACTATGTTGGCCGATCCACCTATGGGTTTGTTAGCTAGTGCGTCCTGCTTCAGGTTTCTTTTCCCATTTTGGACGCCTATTCTGGGGGTACTCTTTTTCCTTCCAAGGGTTTTTCCCACAATGGTTGGTTTTACCTTGGAAGGTTTTAACGAGGTCCCAACCATTCAGCCATTTGGTCGGCTTGTGACCATTTCGCTTTCTTTTATGACATTGTTTTCACGCTTTCTTTTGGTTACCTGATCAGCCTGTGATCAGGATTACACTCTTTTCATTTTTTATATAGAATTTCGAATTTATTAAAAAAAGTGAATGCATTGTGTTTGATTTCATGTCCCTGACCCAGTTTGTATCTAAACACATTTAAAAGCTAACATTACAGCTTTGGAGATCTTCATCTGAGTATTCTGCCTTGAGATCATTAAAAATGGTGTCCCTTGCCCAGCATTTGATCAGCTTATCTCTTTCTTGTTCTTATCAGCCAGTATCATTTGCATTTGCATATGGTCTTTTGTGGTATGGACCGTATGGTGTAACAGTATATATATAGATGCTTACTTAAGCATCACATATTATTAAAATTTTCCAGTAGAACCAATGTGAGAATAACTGGTTTAATAATGTGTGGAGGCATGTGAAGACCTTAAAGGAAATGCTGATATTCTTCACCTGAGGAAACACTTATTGGTGAACTTAAAAAAATTTCTCTTTTCAGGAATCAAAGGATGATCCAGTTAAAGGTACAAATATATAGGTTGCTACCAACAATTTTATTAGCTATTCTTGGTGGGTGATTGCAGTGTTCTAAGATATGCTTGCTTAACTTGTGAATTGATACGTTTAGAGGCCTGGTTTTAGATGAACTGATTAAGTGATAAAAGCCATTAGAAAAACAAGTTTAGAGGCTTGGTTTTAGATTAACTAATTAAGTTATAAAAGCCATTAGAAAAACAAAAGCGGGGCTCAAGGTTACTGGGGCTTTTGACATCGTATATATTGTATTTTGGAATCTGTTTTTACTTATGATTCTTTGTATTTAGTTTGAAATTTTCAAAGAGAAATGGGATGTTGCTTCGTTTTTACTTATGATTCTTTCCTTTATGGTAATTCATGTAGTTTATGGACGCACTGATGCTGTTGGATTTATTTTGAGTTTTTTTATTATGTATGTCTTTAAAATTTGAATTATTTCCTGCTTTTGAGTTATAAATTTTTAATTGTATTATGCAGGTAATCAGAAGATATAGTTGTTAGTTGTACGTTTTGTACTCCTGGATGATTCAACTCATTCAGTTTTTGCATGAAGGTGGAGAAGTTAGCAATTTGGAGTCTTTTGATGCCTTCTTTAAAATACTGGGAAACTGGATATTATTAGACCCTGCCCTTTTGAAATTGGTATATTTATGTGCGTATTGTATATATTGATCATGTGTTTATTCGGACATGATTTTGGTATATTGACCCTTTTGAAGTTGTGTAGTTTAGTATGCGTCGTTTGGACTTGTTGATACTAATGTTATCATTTTGGAAATTATTTTGATGTAGATTGGATGAATTAGCATTAATGATATGTTGTTTCTTGCTTTGATGTTTGATAGTAGATGGTTGTTAATTGCTTTGATGGTGGAATGGTTGTTTCTTGCTTTGTGAGGGAGATGATTGTTGATGCAAAACCATTTTAATAAAATGGCAGGGAATTTTTTTTAAATGAAAAATTGACTTTGTTTAGAATATTCGACATCGATTTTAAACTGACATTAAAACATATAAACATGTTAAATGTGAATGACGTCAGTTTATGGCCGATTTCTAAAAAGTTTAAGACATCGGTTTCTAACCGATTTTGTTCCTAACAAAATCGATGTTCAACCCAAAACTATAACATCATTTTTGTTAGAAACAAAATCGGTTAAAAACCGATGTGTTAAGATCTTATAACATCGGTGCTCAACCGATCTAAAAGATAGTCAACAACATCGATCAAAAACTGATGACGCTTCGGAAAAAGCTAGCAAATTCCAAGTTAACAACATCGGTTTACAAACGATGTCTTTTTAATATAACAACATCGTTTTTTATATGCTTAAAACCAATGTTGAATAGGCATATATTTAACATCACCGATTACGACATCGGTCGATTTTCACATAGACATCGGCTAAAAAACCGATGTCAATGACCGTTTTTCTTGTAGTGACAATTAGTTATACAATGATGCACTGTTAGATATAAAATGGTGCACAATTAAGTTATTAAATGGGAAGATAGTTACACCATTTTGTCTTTATAGTTCCTTTGGATAATGTACAATTAGTTTTACAATGATGCACTGTTAGATATAAAATAATGTACAGTCAGTTATTAAATGGTGTCAATTCAGCTATTAAAATGGTGCACAGTTTCAGTTATGGAAACGTGATATTAATCAATCCCTTGATTGTAGGGGCGTGATTTATGACATTTTGTTAGTTACTATTATGCCCTTTCCACCTATTAATTAATTGATATATCAGTTATTTTTAATAACATTATGGACCATTGAATAAAATGTGTAGATGGATGGGATCAATCCACATTTTAAATAAAATGTGTATATATGGGGAGGATCCAATGAGACCACATTTTATGGTGAGACAGTGTGGACTGATCTCAACCATCCCCTATATACATCAAAGGCTAGGATAATAATACATTAACCAATTAATTAAATCCCCAATAAGGGTAAAGTTGTCATACAAAACGTGTGGGGACCGTCCAATATGGAATCAGTTATGGGGAGAGAGAAAATCACGCTCATGTTTGCGATGCAGTATACTGTACATTTAACATACATTTACTGTATATTTAACATTATTATACTATATATTTAACATATATGTACTACATATTAAAATTGTCAAACAAAAATATGTGGGGACCGTGAATTAAGGAATCAGTTATACAGAGAGAGAGAGAGAGAGAGAGAATCACACTCATTATTATACTGTATATTTAACATATATTTACTGTATATTTAACATATAAGTACTGCATATTAAAATTGTCAAACAAAAACATGTGGGACCGTGAATTAAGGAATCAGTTTTAGAGAGAGAGAGAGAGAGTCACGCTCATTAACATGTGGGGATCGTGAATTAAGGAATCAATTTTTATAGAGAGAGCTCATTAATCATGTGGGGATCGTGAATTAAGGAATCAATTATAGAGAGAGATAATCGCGCTCATTATTATACTGTATATTTAACATATATTTATTGTATATTTAACAATATTATACTGTATATTTAGCATATATGTACTGCATATTAAAATTGTCAAACAAAAACATGTGGGGACCGTGAATTATGGAATCAATTATAGAGAGAGAAAGAATCACGCTCATTATTATATGTATATTTAACATATATTTACTGTATATTTAACACTATTATACTGCATATTTAACATATAAGTATTGCATATTAAAATTGTCAAACAAAAACATGTGGGACCGTGAATTAAGGAATCAGTTATAGAGAGAGAGAACCACGCTCATTAACATGTGGGGACCGTGAATTAAGGAATCAGTTATAGAGAGAGATAATCGCGCTCATTATTATACTGTATATTTAACATATATGTATTGTATATTTAACACTATTATACTATATATTTAGCATATATGTACTGCATTTAAAATTGTCAAACAAAAACATGTGGGGACCGTGAATTAAGGAATCAATTATAGAGAGAGAAAGAATTACGCTCATTATTATAATATATATTTAACATATATTTAATGTATATTTAACACTATTATATTGTATATTTAACACATATGTACTATATATTAAAATTGTCAAAAAAAACATATGGGGACCATGAATTAAGGAATCAGTTATATGACAAATGACTAATCTACCCTTATTCGAATTAAAATAAAAAAAGGCTTAAAAATCAATTAAATCTCATCCTTTAAAAAATTAAATAAATGGACAGGATTAGTCCACACTATCTTACCCTAGAAACGTGGTCTTATATATATATACACATATATATATATAGGGAGAGGGTTATATGAGATCACCTCATAGGGTAAGTCCATAAGGACCAATCCTAGCCACATATCTAGATTTTTCAATGGTTGTGATTTTAGAGCTAAAAATTCAGATTAAATGTTGGTAATTAGATAAAGGGTTAAATTAGTCATCCTACAAAATTATCCAATATTCATGGGATTCCGTTCACATTATGATCACACAATCTATCCAAATCTCACATCAAATTCAACGTGAATAAACTCATCTTCCTTAATCACCCTCCTTCTTCTTCAACTAACTACTGTGAGAATCATTCATCCTTCTTCTTCAACGCACTATTGTGTGAAAAAAGTTACAGACAATTTGTCATAGTTGCTAGAGCTTGACTTCAGTTCGAAGTTTGCTTATGAAGATGTAATTTGTTGCTTGTGTAGATGTGTCATTGTGTTTTTAATTTTTATATACCATTAGCTACATAAGCAAGTCATAAGCAACAAATTCATACTACATAAGCAACAAATATACACTACGTATGCACCACGAATATATTACCTACATAAGCAAGTTATAGCAACAAACTCATACTACATAAGCAACAAGTCTATACTACATAAGCAACGAAAATACACTACGTATGCACCACGGATACATTAACTACATAAGCAAGTCATAAGCAACAAACTCATACTACATAAGCAACAAGTCTATATTAGATAATCAACAAATATACACTACGTATGCACCACGAATACATTAACTACATAAGCAAGTCATAAGCAACAAAACCATACTACATAAGCGATAAACACATACTATATAAGCAACGAATATACACTACACATGCATCACAGATACATTAACTACATAAGCAAGTCATAAGCAACAACCCTATACTACATAAGCAACAGAGAAATTTTTTTGAAACTGAAACACTGGAGAGAGAGAACGCGTGAAGAGTGGGTGAAATCACGTGAAAGAGTGAATGAAATCTTAGTAACTGATTCTAAAGTGCCAAATTACCACCCTACCCTTTTTAATTGCTGAAACAAAAAAAATAAACATAAAAAAGCCCTAAAAATCTGGACCACCCAAAATTGTTGATCTATGGTTAAGATGTGTCCCCATGAACTCATCCCAAGTAGGAGGACCTATTTGATCCATATCCTATATATATATATATATAAATATATATATGGAACAAAAAAACCAGGCAAAAAGTAGCATGTCATCTATATGTGGCAAATTATTTTGCCCTCATTATACAAGGTAGAAAATTTCTACATACAAAATGTACCACAGAGAGATACATTCTTTAGGCTATAGTCTGTAAACTTACAAGTACAAAACTGACATACACTTCATACATAAGTCCTTAATTTCTCCAATTCTTCAACTCTCCAAATGCTACATTTAACACACAAAGAGTTTTTCTCAAAAAAAAAAAAAAAAAACACAAAGAGTTAGGGTACCCCTTAAGGTTCAAAAAGTAAAGGGATCCCTTAAATACCACAATTTGCTAATCATTTGTAAACCTTATCAAACTTACTTCATATATATTTTTAGGTATTGCAAACAATATTTACATATTACATAGGGACTAACTATTAAATATTAAAAATGTTGCTCAAAAGAAAGAGCGCTTAACCGGAGCTCGTCCAACTGCTCTCATCAAATTTGCTACTTCCAGAATTCTGGCAACTTTTGTACCCCTTTTGGCCTCAGCAGATGCCCTTCTTTCCTCTGCTTTTCTGTGAGCTTTTGCAATAGTATTCTGCATTTTCTCCTGGGCTTTTGCTCTTTTCTCCTCTAGCTTTCTCTATAATAAAAAAAAAAAAAAAAAATTGTTGTACACTTCCATTTAGGTTATGTCAAGAATTGAAACAAGGAAATAGAAGAATATCTCATCTGGCTGAAGTTTATGTTCATTAAAACAGACTTAAAATAATTAAATTGTACTTGAAAATTATAAGAGAATACATGCATAATTTTTAATGTGGCTACTCGAATCCAATTAAAAAACAACTTATCTGCTTAAATATTCCTTCCTAAAGTCGAAAACAAGTGGTAATTCAAGATCTAAGTTACTACTTGTAGCTTTATTGACCAAGGAATTAATTCATATGAACAAAACTTACAGCTTGTTTGGGAACACTTTTATAACAGGCCTTTGAATCTAAAAATTTATTTTTCATAATAATAATTGTTTGGCGATTAACTTAAATTAGGTAAGTAAAAACCAAAAAGTTCGCTCTAAAGAAGGCAAAATTGAAGACTTTTTCAAAAGTCAGTTATTAAGAAATTAATTTTATATATCAAGTGCTCTAAAATATGTATTAGAACTACTATGTACAAAAGTTGATCCAAAACATACATTTAAAAATTCCATGAGAACATTATCCATCTTCGATTCGGTTTCAATAAGAGCATAATAATATATTCCCAACCCTACAATTTTGACATTACTCCAAAAAAGAAGAAAACAGAACAGGGGAAAACAATAAAGAAAACAGAGCATAATAAGTTGATTCGGTTTCAAGCAGATGCTTTTTGCATTTAGCATAAGACATACACATACATTTATTGACAATTAGTTTAAAGATTCTGCGGAACACCTTTTATTCTCACTCAATTTACTCAAATGATAATAGTCACGGAGAAGTTCAAACTAATTGTGTTATTAATCAATAAAGAAGATCACCACTAAATTTCAACTGGAGTTTTTCTAGATCAAGTCTGTCTGCTTCAAGTTTACATGAAGTTTACATGAATTAGGCTAAAAGATCACACCAACCAATTACAATTATTTAGCAAAACAAAAAGATAAAGACTTTTCATCAGATTGAAATGCTGAAGACATAATACAAGTGTTTGCAATAAAAAAAGTGATTCTTGTTTTTTTTGCATCTAGGAGCCAAGAATCATATTTTTTTAAGAGTATGCAAACACTCCCAATATAATCAAGAAACTGTCATAAAACTGGGATGCATGCATTCTCATTTCTTGCTATATAATGAAAATCATATAAAGTACCTCAACTTTCTTCATCCAAGAACTGGCCTTCTGGACTTGCTCACCCTCCCAACCATTGATTACAGCATCCTCCCGCTTAAACCGATTATTAATCTTGGCAATCTTCGCGTTTTGCCAAGCGTTAATCTTCGATTCCACCTCCTCTTTTTTAACTCGCTGTACCGACACTTCACCGCCGTTATGGTTAGTAGCAAGTGTGAGTCTATCGCCACCACCACCAAAACCACTATTAACGCCGCCCCTAGGCGGTTGCGTGGGGCCCAGTGGATTGTTATCCGGCACAATCGCCAAGGGGTTGGTCTCTTCGTGGAAACTTTCCTCCTCCCTTATTCTGTCCAAGTTACTCGGGCCCGATTCGTGTTCTGTGCCGATGGTGGATCCTGCCAGGACCAGAGCACTAAACTCCCTGCTCATGGTAGTGAAATTATCACCGCCCTCCGTGGCCGATGATGCCATGGAGAGGGATGATGATCTATGGCTACTCGTTTCCCAAGCCTCCCGGCGCGGGCCCCGCGGTGGTGTCAGGGCATGGATGTCCCTGATGATTGGAGATTCATCATCATCACCGTCTTGATGGTCATAATTTTCTTGAAGATTGTTACTGCTCGGCCTTGTGCTGATTATGGTTAAGGCTCTTTGATCATTCAACATTTAGCAAAAGCTTCTTTTTAGTTGTTTGCAAGTGTAAGTGTAAGTGTGTGTGTTTCTCAGTTGTGACAAAAATAGGAGTGGAGAGGAAAGAGGAAAAGTGGTTGGAAGGAAGAGAAATAAAATCTTTTAGTCATTGAATGATCAAATGAGTGGGAAGGCATATGAACCACACATGCATGCAGGAAATTAAAGTGGAGTTCAACAATTACGTTTTTTGGAAATTGATTGCTCTCATAAATTTGATATTTTTGATATGCCAAGAGTTGCAACGTTGTTATTGTGGCACTAATTGGTGTTTCACAACTATTCTTTTGCTCAATTTTATTATTTGGTCCTTCTATTTTTTGTTTATTTAAACTTAGCCCTTACACTTACTTTAATCTAATTTCACAACTATTAATTTCGTTGATAAAACTTTAGCACTAGTAGTTTCATGTCCCCAAAAAAAGGATCATAGTTTAGTTTCCAAATTGCGGAAGTTTAATGTTACTTGGCTAATGATATTCCCTCCTATTCATAATAAGTGTCACTTTTGCGCATAGGAAAAAATCTTCAAGTCATTTTCACATTTTCAAGGCTAGTGAGAAATTTTTTTCCCATCACCCTTAAATTTATTGTTTTCCAAAAAAAGTAACATTCTAAGGTTATATTTGGTATTTTAACACACTTTTTAATATGTGCATTTTTCCCTAAAAAGACACTTATTTTGAATAGGATTGAGTATTAATTAAGAAGTTCAGCTAGCATTAATCCGAGTCAAGAGCCTTTCTCTTATGACTCGAAGAGATAAGTACTCTTACAACTGACATTAAATAGTTACTCGATGACTGAAAGAATGTAAAACTCTGATAATACGTACAAGTCATTGATAGTTTAATGTGACGAAGTACCACTAACAAATTCAATTATCACTTACAAAGAAACTTAGCTTTAATGTATGAAAGTATAGACAGAAAACAAACCAACAAATTGTGGCCAAAGTTTGCAACTGGAAAAAGAAAAAAAAAAGGAAGCGGCCAAATGTAAATTATGTAGTATTTAGAGGGGCTTGACTGCAAAAAGATCATATTCAACTTTTGTCTTTTATGATTGTCGGCCAAAAGGATTTTGTTTTTGGAGGAGCCCACGAAATTAGGTAATTTCTAGTGGATTAGTCACAATCTTTACACGCGGCACATTCTTATAGACTAACAAATTTATTCAATAAACATGGCAAATTCTTATTGGTTTTATTTTCCTTCATGGGTCCCACAATGTTTTCCACATTTATCAAGGACACGTGTACGATTGAATTAGGATTTAGGGGTTGGAAACGATTAGGTTACTAGATGCTCACGTCTCGTGCAATAATCAACATTATCATGAACTAATATATTAATTTTATTCATTTGTCTACTGATTTTGACATTTGAGAAAAATCAAACAAGCTGCTAATCAGATCCAAAAAATGGTGAGATTTCATTGTTCTACAATTATAAATTCTTATATTCAAATGTGAGAATTTTCTCATTTTTATTCCGCTGAATAATTTATTCAAAACTGCGATTATTTATGAAAATTTTCAAAATATACATTAGGACAAAACACGTTATACCCCTAAACTTGACCTAATGTAACAAACACCCCCTGAACTTTGACAATATAATGCTTATCCCAATCAAAGTATGTGGGCAAAATTACCCTTAATAACCATTATTTTTTAGCATGTTTTAATAATTGTACATTAATTTTGATTTTATATTCTTTATTTTAATTGTTTTGATATTTGAGTTCAATGTATTTAACTCTTTCAAATAATACGAATAAAAGACAATAAAAGTATTACTATTTAATAAATAAACTTTCAATATTATAAAAATATGAATAAATTTATATTCTAAAATCTAATTTTAGTTATATATTTTTTACACTTCTTAATTTATTTATTATTTATTTAATATAATTCGTAGCCCAAAACATAGCATCAATAAATTGACATCTTTAATGAATAATAGATATTATTATTGAAACAAATTAAAAACACACCCAATTAGTCCTATTATAATAATTTAGACACAAGTCTTGTTATTTGAGCAAAGATTTATCAAAATATTTTAATATTATCAAAAAAATATGTATTACTTATTCTTTCGTACTAAATTGGTATATATACATTATATTAGAAATATAAATTATTAATAGTTTTTAAAAGAATATGTATGTATATTTCAAAATACCAAATTACTTTTATTCGTATTATTTGAAAGAATGCTCATCTATTATTAAAATATTTTTAATATTTAACTAGATAAGTTACTAGTTGCTTTTTCTTAAATTAATTTAAATAATGAGTATAAAATCAAAGTTAAGATACAGTTATTAAAACATGTTAAACATAATTGTTATTAAGGGTATATTTGTCCACATACTTTGATTGAGAGGGTAAACGTTACATTGGCAAGTTCAGGGGGTGTTTGGACAATGTGTCAAGTTCGGGGGGTAAAATAGATTTAGCCCATTATATTATTCACTCGCTTTTTTTTTCAGCAATCACTTCTACTCATTTTTTAAAAAAAAAATAAAGAAAAACAAATCAAATCACTAATCATTATTTCATATTTTTCAACAAATTCATTATTCACTCACTCAGATATTTCTAAAATATCAATCATTCAAATTATTATTTTACTATTTTTATATCAAGTCAATTTTCATTATTACACTAATATCCAATCATACTCTAAAAATGCATTCTTTTTTTTTCAAAATTTTATTTGTCACCATTCTCTAGCAGAAGAAAAAAAGTTCAAAATAAAAGATTATCCAATGGCACCATCATCTTTTCAATTTTTGATCTGTGTGAAATATTACATTACAATCAGATACATCACTAAATGTATTTTCATATATTGATATACTCAATTATTTTATTAAAACACAATCCCAAAAAAAAAAAAAACATTGCTATTTATCTTTCTTGACCTGTATTGGGATTAAGAAGAACAAGAATTTTGGTTGATAATAATGGAAGTGTTACTGTGTGAAGGTGGAATGTGACATATGTGCACTATATTTTCTTGTCTTTTTTGGTAAAAAAAATAGTGATACAGGTGTTTGTCATTTAATTGGAACATGGTTTGTGAAAAGGATGTGTATAGTGAAAGGTAATGTATTGAAATATAGTGATGCATGCACAAAGATTTCATAAGCTTTAATTTAAATAAAATATTCAAGAAAGTTCCCTTGGACCAAATGATGGAAAATTGTTGTATGTACCCTTTTCTTCATTATCTTTCCTTCGTTAGATCTTCACTTTTTGGAAGGACAGAAACACCTTATTATCTATGCTTATTATAAGTGTATGAGTGCTGTAGTGTTAGTGGTTTTATTGATGCATTTTATTGGTTAATAATTTCATGACTAAGTACCATGATATTAGGACAAAGGAGGCACTTTGATTTGCTAGCAAGGGCGGAGCCAGGACGAATTAGTAGGGTGAGCCGATATACGAAAATGGGGTGGGCCGGATAGAAAATCCAAGAAAAAATAATACAAATTATAACTAATTTTTTTTTAAAAAAAAATTCTAACTAAATTTTTTTTTTTAAAAAAAAGGGCTGGGTCAGGGCCCAGATTGGCCCAGCCCTATCTACGCCCTTGTTTGCTAGCTAATTTCATAAGTAATAATATTATGGGTGGGATTTTCTATTCTAAAAGTTTCATCTCGTATTTCATTGCATATATCATTATCATGAGTATAAATGAATATCATTTTAGAATAGACAATCTCATATGATGATATTAGGACAAAAGAAGCAAAGTTATACCCTTTGTTGGTAAAAAATTTGACGAGGAAAATAAAATAGGACAACGCTAAAGAGACATATTCTGCCCTTATTTCAGGGACATAAATGAAAAAAAAAAATCAAATAAAAAATAGTTCTTAAAGTTACAAGACTACCTTTAATGGGTTTTGGCTCCAAATCAGTGTTTTAAATACCGTACCGGTGATCAAACCGGCCAAGCCACCGGTATGTGGTTCAACCGGTCGGACCGGTTCAACCGCCGGTTTTACCGGTTTTAATAAAAAATATTTATTTGAAATTATATTATATAAAATATGAATATAATTTATTAATATAGAAGGGAAAGTTGTATATGTTTAGTTAAAACGAAAAAATGTATATATTTAGCTCAAAAATGACATAAATATATTAAATATTAAGTTATAAATTCTATTTTTATAAAAAAAAGTGAAAAAAATACAAAAACTAAAGAAAAAAAGCAAATTCCGGTTCAACCGGTTTTAGGCCGGTATGGCCGGTATTGTCCGGTATTGACCGGTATTGACCGGTTTAACCGTTAAAACGGTTATTAGGACCTTCTACCGTCACGGTCCGACCACCACGGATCCCGTATAACCGGTTGAACCGCCGCGTGCGGTGCGATTTTTTTGAACAGTGCTCCAAATAAATTTATTTTCGCTCCATTACGCATGTAATTATTACTTTTGACGAAGTGACATTTAACTTGTCGCCTCATCTTACATAAAAAATTACTTTATCTTTGAATACACAATCTTTGCATCTTAATTAAATATTGCATAAAATAAAAAAAAAAATGCATATTCACGACATGTAAAATAATTATTCAAAACACTAACTCCGCGTTTGAGAATAAGTATTTACCATTGAATTATTGACAATCTTTTATTTGTGCGGGAGTTTTACAGTAGAGTTTGATGGGTGTTTTCTCCTTCCTAATGGGCTCTTATAAGTTACTTTTTGGGATAATTTCATGTTGGAAATTTTGGTTTTGATAAAGTGGGTGTCGACCCGACTTTGACCAATTTTTCGGTGGCTAAATATTTAATTCTGGAGGAATTAAATTATATATTATTAATCTACGTTCCGAGTAGATGTTCGTAGTATTTTTTATTTCTCAAAACCGAATTTGGTGGTGAGAAATTAATACACGAAGGTAGCCACATAAATGGGCATTATGTAAAGATTATGTAAAGGAGATGAAAGGCTTACGCCTTATCCCACATGGAATAAAAATCATAGTTTATCCTAGTTTATTTACTAGAAGGTGTTATTTGTTGTATAAACTATAACACAAGTGGATGATCACAAGTGGGCCACACGCGCGCGCGCCGCCCGGCGGCTGGGCACGGGCATGGGCCCGGCACATGGCATGGGCCGGGCGGCCCTATCGGGGCCGAGGTCCTGTCCACTAAAGTTTTGCCACTCAAAAATGGGCTTGGCCCAGATTCGGTCGAGTATTGTTGGGTTGAAGCTTGAAGCCATGAATCGGACATTGTAGGTGTCCAGTTCGTGTGATTTGTTGGAGTTAGTAACTCTACAAATAGTGATCAGGTGAAAACCCACTACTTGTGCATGTTATGGAGTAGTGGGGTGTAACATTTGGGATGTTACAATTGGATTAATGCCCACTAACTTTTTATCTCCTGCAGGTATTGGTTGGTTGTCTATAAAATCATTGTTGTGCATTGCGATTTTATACGAAAAAATTCATAGCATTTCATACACCTCCAAAAGCTATTTCTAAATTGCACTAAGTCCAAGAACTTGATCTTGACTTTTCTAGTTCGAAGGTGTTACGTGTTAGTGGTGCTACTACTACCAGAAGAAGACGTAAGCCGTTTCATCTTTGGAAGCAATACGTCAAACCGTGAGCACTAATGACGTAATTGCTTTGCGGAAAGAGATTCGTCTCGACTAAACTTACGAAAGTTCTATCTTTTTAATAGCTAGTTCGATTTCTTGTAATCTTACGCTTTACGTAATTTGCCATTTGAAGAGATTCCCGATCCTGTAACTTTGTAATATTCAACAATCGCAAAGCAATTAGTCAACTTCACGATGGCAAGCACAAGCGAACCCCGATCATCCCTCCCGCTCAAGAGAAACCCGAAAAATTCATGGGTTTCGACTTGAAGAGGTGGCAAAAAAATGCCGTTTACCCGACTACCCTAAGTCCTGGCGAAGTATCGACCGAGGGCGCTCCCGTTGTTCTTTGAGAACGAAACGAATCTTTGAAAAACGCGCTGCGTTTGATGCATGGGGCCAGTGATTTCTGTCAGCGTAACTATGTCCTTAACGGACTTAGTGATGCACTTTCGATGTGTATTGTCTTTGTGAAATCCTCCAAAGAATTGTGGGATTCTTTGGAGAAGAAAAGACAAAAACCGAGGATCTTTGGCACAAAGAAATTTGTTGTCGGTAAGTTCTTGGATTTTGTGATGGTTGATTCTAAAACCGTGATGGAACAAGTTCGAAGTTCCATTGATCCTACATGAAATCTCTGCCGAGGAATGGCTTTGCCTTAGGAAGCATTCAAGTGGCCGCCTTGATTGAGAAATTGCCCCCAGTTGGAGGGATTTCAAGAATTATCTCAAGCATAAGCGAAAGGAGATGGGGCTAGAGGATCGATTGTCAAACTCGAATGAGGAAGACAATAGGAGGATTGACTCTAAGTCCAAGCTTGTCCCTATGGAGTCAAAAGCCAACTTGATGGAGCATGGCTCGTCAAGTAACTCGAAGAAAAGGCCTAACGATAAAGCGCAAGAAACCGCAAATGGAAAATTCCAGGGGAGCTTGCTACAAGCTGTGGCAAAAACGAACCATATGGCAAAGGATCGCCGTCGGCCAAAGAAAAAAAAACCAAACCGCAGATCCAATGCCAATGTGGTTGAAGAAAGGGAGCTGACAAGTTGACATGTCGGCGGTGGTGTTTGAAGCGATTTGGTGGATAACCCGAAAGAATGGTTTGTGGATACCGGTGCCACTTGCCATATGCGTTACGATAAGGATGCATTCTCTTCTTACATCCCATCGACCGGAAGGAAGCTCCATATGGGGAATCACGCCTCTTCGATGTTGTTGGCGTTGGAACGGTGGTCTAAAGCCGACTTCGGGAAAGGAGTTGAAGGCGAAGGATGTCTTTGCATGTCCCGGACATCCACAAAAATCAGTTTCGGGTTCGCTTTGTCAACCATGGGTTTAGACTAGTTTTTGAGTCCGAAAAGTTTGTCTTAGCAAATTTGGACAGTTCCTTGGTAGGGTTATCTAGACAAAGGACTGTTCAAAATGAATGAATGTAATATTTGTCGCCGTTTTGGCGAGAATATGAATAAGAATGAATCTTCTTCTTTTATATTCTTTGAGTGCTCTAATTTATGGCATATTAGATTAGGACATGTAAATCAATGCTATAAAAAGGTTGGTAAATTTAGAATTGATTAATTTACCTCAAGTAAACTCACAAAGAAAATGTGAAGTTTGTGTTGAAGCTAAAATGGCTAAATTACCGTTTCATTCGGTTGAAAGGAGCACTTCACCTTTAGAGTTGATACACACTTGATGTGTGTGATCTAAAATTTGTGCAAACTAAAGGTGGTAAAAAAATATTTCATCACATTTATTGATGATTGCACAAGGTTTTGCTACTTATACTTGTTAAGAAGCAAAGATGAAGCATTAGAGGCTTTTAAAAATTATAAAAATGAAGTTGAAAATCAACTTGGCGGCGGATTAAAATAATTCGGAGTGATAGAGGTGGCGAATATGTTGCACCATTTGAAGAACTATGTACCCGATCGGGCATAATTCATCAAACAACAAAGCACCATATTCACCACGATCTGCATGTTCTTTGAACGCAAAAACCGGACTCTAAAAGAGATGATGAATGCCATGTTGATAAGTTCCGGATTACCCCGAGAATATGTGGGGAAAGGGCGTTTTAACGACCAACCACATATTGAATAAAATACCACTTAAAGGGAAAGATAAGACACCTTACGAATTGTGGAAAAATCGTAAGCCTTCTTATAAATACCTTAAAGTGTGGGGGTGTTTGGCTAAGGTAGCAATACGAACCAAAACAAGTTAAAATTGGACCAAAGACAGATTGATTGTGTCTTTGTGGGATATGCATACCAAAGTAGTGCATATAGGTTTATGATACATAAGTCGGAAAATCCGAAATGATCAAGGTACCATAATCGAATCAAGGAATCTTTGTATTCTTTGAGGATGTCTACCCTTGTAGAGGAAAATTAGAAGTGAGTACTAATAAAAGAACTCACGAATCGCAAGTGGTTCAACACCAATTAGTGAAGAACCGAGACGCATAAGAGGTCTAAGACGGCTAAGTCTTTTGGGCCTGATTACATAACATTTATGTTAGATGGTGAGCCAAACTCGATTAAAGAGGCTCTAAGCGATCCGGATGCTCCGCTCGGCAAAAGCTATCAATAGTGAAATCGAGTCCATTCTGCGAGAACCATACTTGGGAGTTAGTTGATCTCCTGCTGGTCATAAACCTTTAGGATGTAAATGGATCCTAAAGAAGAAGTATAAAGCGAGATGGAACTATTGATAAGTATAAAGCACGGCTTGTAGCCAAAGGCTTTAAACAAAAAGAAGGATATGACTTCTTTGACACCTATTCTCCAGTAACGAGGATTGCGTCTATTCGGGTGCTTCTTGCGATTGCTGCTTTGCACAATCTAGAGATTCATCAGATGGACGTCTAGACGGCGTTTACGAATGGAGAGATAGATCTTTGAAATATACATGGAACAACCTGAAGGGTTTGTTGCACCCGGTCAAGAAAAGAAGGTGTGCAAGTTAATAAGATCCTTGTACGGACTGAAACAAGCTCCAAAACAATGGCATCTTAAGTTTGACAATACGATGTTGTCAAATGGATTTAAAATCAATGAGTGTGATAAATGCGTATATGTCAAAGGGACATCAGAAGCATTTGTCATAGTTTGTCTATACGTAGACGATTTGTTAATCATGGGCAGTAGTCATGATACTATCATGGAGACTAAAAGAATGTTAAAGAGGAACTTTGACATGAAGGATATGGGGACTTCTTGATGTAATCCTTGGGATAAAAATCGCAGAAACTCTAATGGAATTATCTTGTCACGATCCCACTATGTGGAGAAAGTGCTCAAGAAATTCAATGCTTTTGACATTCACCGTCAAAGACGCCCATTGATTTAAGTATAAATCTGGTTTGCTAATAAAAGCAGAACCAAAGTGGCTCAAATGGAATACTCACGTATAATAGGCGATCGATGTACATCACAAATTGTACACGTCCGGACTTGGCCTACCCTGTAAATATGTTGAGTAGGTTCACGAGCAATCCAAGCCATGAGCATTGGAAAGTGTTAACCAGGGTGTTAAAATACTTGAAGTATACCTTAGATTATGGGCTATACTACTTAAGATATCCAAATTGTACTTGAAGGATATAGTGATGCTAGTTGGATCTCGATTCGAAAGATTCTTATTCAACTAGTGGATACATATTCACCATTGGAGGTGGTGCGGTATCGTGGAAGTCCACGAAGCAAACATGTATAGCTCGGTCCACCATGGAATGCGAGTTTATAGCTTTGGATAAAGTTGGTGAAGAGAAGCGAGTGGCTTGAAACTTTCGGAAGATATTCCATGTTGGAGGAAGCTTTGTGCATTCGTGATGATTCACCGTGTGATAGCCAAGCGGCTATAGGAAGGGCACGAGCAATATGTATAACGTAAGTCTAGACATATTAAATCGGAGACACAATACCGTTAGGCAGTTGATCTCAAATAGTGTGATGTCAATTGACTACGTAAAGTCAAAAGACAATTTGGCGAGATCCTTTGACAAAAGGATCAATCGAGATCAATTGGGTAAATTGCTAGAGGGAATGGGCTTGAAGTCCACAAAGTAAAAATAACTATCATAGTGGTAACCCAACCATGATGACCGGAGATCCCAAGAACTTGGTTCAATGGGAAAACTAAACTATGAAGGTTATGTTGTAACACTTGGAAACAATGTTATAACCCATCCCTAGAAAGCAAAACCAAGTGTTGAAACACCCGCAAAGTTGTGGTGAGGCTAAGTCATTTGACTTTTAATGATTCCTACACCTCGTTGAGGTTGAGTATGGCGGGATACTCGGATAGGAGATCACCTATATAAGTGAGAAGTGCGGGCCGCTTCAAAGTAACACTTATGAATCCAAAGTGGTGTCCATGGCGAAACGGACACAAAACGTGAGAAACGAGAAGGTGTTGAGACCTTATTGTGTTAATATTGTTGACTCGGTATACACCGTGGAGGAATAGTTCAAGCGCATTGCGTCCCACTAAGCCGCCAAATGTACCCGATGGTATTGACTACGGGAGGTTCAAAGCCATAAGCTATCTTTCCGAATGCAATATTGTCTCTTGAGGATCTGGTTTTGCGTGTCGCATTCATGCATACATTAATTTCCACTCATGTGGGGGATTGTTGGAAATTTTGGTTTTGATAAAGTGGGTGTCGACCCGACTTTGACCAATTTTTCGGTGGCTAAATATTTAATTCGGAGGAATTAAATTATATATTATTAATCTACGTTCGAGTAGATGTTCGTAGTATTTTTATTTCTCAAAACCGAATTTCGGTGAGTGAGAAATTAATACACGAAGTAGCCACATAAATGGGCATTATGTAAAGATTATGTAAAGGGAGATGAAAGGCTTATGCATTATCCCACATGGAATAAAAATCATAGTTTATCCTAGTTTATTTACTAGAAGGTGTTATTTGTTGTATAAACTATAACACAAGTGGATGATCACAAGTGGGCCACACGGGCGCGCGCGCCGCCGACCTCGGCTGGGCACTGGGGCTTGGGCTTGGGCTTGGGCTTGGGCATGGGCTGGGGCGGGCTTGGGCGGGCGGCCCGACCTATTGGGCCGGGTCGAGGTCCACTAAAGTTTTGCCACTCAAAAATGGGCTTGGCCCCGGTTCGAGTATTTGTTGGGTATTGAAGCCCGATGAATGCGGACATTGTAGGTGTCAGTTCGTGTGATCATTGGAGTTAGTAACTCTACGGTAGTGATCAGTTGAAAAGAACCCACTACTTGTCGGTTATGGAGTAGTGGGGTGTAACATCTGGGATGTTACAATTGGATTAATGCCCACTAACTTTTTATCTCCTGCGGGTATTGGTTGTCTATAAAATCATTCTTTGTGCATTGCGATTTTTATACGAAAAAATTCATAGCATTTCATACACCTCCAAAAGCTATTTCTAAATTACGCACTAAGTCCAAGAACTAGTCTTGACACTTTTCTAGTTCGAAGGTGTTACGTGTTAGTGGTGCTACTACGAAAGACGTAAGCGTTTCATCTTTGGAAGCAATACGTCAAACCGTGAGCACTAGCCGGGGCGTAATTGTTTTGCGGAAAGAGATTCGTCTCGACTAAACTTCGAAAGTTCTATCTTTTGTAATAGCTAGTTCGGTTTCTTGTAATCTTCTGCTTTCTGTAATTTGCCATTTGAAGAGATTCCCGATCCTGTAACTTTGTAATATTCAACATTTCAATTTTGATACCCAATCTATGCCCCAGTTTCACTTTCAATACTCATGTTTTCAACCTAATCAAGATTGATACCTAACGTTCATAAAATTAATCACGTTTGGTACCTTGTCGTTAATTCCCGTTAACTCTAACATTTAACCTATTATAGCGAGTTTCAAACTTAGAACAACTGTTCAATTTCGATTACCTAATGTTTTATGAATAATCTCTTCCAATACCCAAACTTTACTTCCTTTACAATAATGGAAATAGCCATTACGACCATATCGAATGACATGCTTAGTAAAATTAATAAATCCCTTAAAATTCATACCTTCTTTGACCGAAACAACATCGGGTTAAATGGCTCGCAACACCACCAGTCGGAAAATTACTGCCCCCAGATCGTTTGACAAACAACTCCTCACTATTCAGGGAAGATGATCTGCAAGTTATCCGACTCCTTCAGCAACTGTTCAGCACAGCATTGGTTCGTTTCCTACTCCAGGCGTACAAGTAATTCTTAAACGGGATGAATTAATGGAACATTATGAAGACATATTGAAGCAAAAAGCCCCTTTTTTATTAAGAACTTATTGAAATATTTATTACATTAGTAATCCGCTTTTGGGAGGAGAATACCGGTTTAGCCTCTCATATATGAGGCGTACACTCGTATACACATGAAACTTAAAACTAAAACACTCAAACTATTACAAAATTATCACTCTGATTTTATTGTAAGAAAACTAAGGGAAATGTTCGATGTCCTCAGCTTCCTTCAAATCCTGCATTTTATAGAGGTAAGTCCGGACTTCAAAGGCGGATTTCAAATCTTGCTGATATCTATGACGTCACTGCTTACGTCATATCCCACATTATTGCCTCGCCAGCTGTTTTTCTTTTTCTTCCGCGTGACTCAGCCCATGTGATGTTTGTCGGGGAATCTTTTAAAAATTTGGTTTGCGTGGTCCCCGAGGATAACGCATTTTAATGAGCTGGGTCATTGTCCTTTCTAGCTGCATGATCTTGTTGGTCGGGTTTGGATCGGAATCCTTTCCCAAACTCGTGTTCCTTCTATTCGGGGCATGCTTGACAGATCCGGTCGATCCAACGGCCAACATGCGCCATGTTATAGAAATTCCGGTAAGTTTCTTTGCTCGCCAGAATCTTGTTTTCCCAGAGAATTCTTCTCTTCCTCTCGAAAAGATCTTATGCGAATCCTGTTGTTGATCCAGTCATTGAATTCAGTAGGAAAGATTCGTTTGCTGAATTCTGGAAAAACTTAAACGGATATTTGACTTTGTCCATTTCTGTTAGACAAACCCAAAGACCCCATGCTCGTCGTGTAGAAGCTTCGTCTTCGGAAATTGCTCCTACTAACACTGGTCCTTCTTCCGGTGAAGCTGCATTGATATATTTTAAGGCATTTCCATCCGGTCTTCTTAGCTTGATGAAATGAAAAGCTTCATTAAAGCCTTTCTTATTTGGTTCGGAGCTGCACCGATAAAATACGATTCAAAATATCTCCTCTACGGCCAAATGTGGATTATTGGCCCGTCTAAATGGCTAATCGCTTTCCCAATCCATTTCATAATTTTGAAATTTACGGGAATCCGGGTGATACGAAGATAAATTGAAGCTAAAGCTCCAAAAGTATACCATTCTTGAACTTCATTTGGATGACTTCTGGTTTCATCCAAACTCGGGGTAATTACTTGCATGAGATATCAACTATTGTTTTTAAGGTTGATACCTCTTTTTGTAACCAATTTCTCCCATTGTCTTTGATATACCTGCATTGGAGAAATCTTAATTTCGTCAGTTTGGACCTTAGATTTGCATGTCTGTGGCCTAAGATCCAACTCTCCCTCTTTTACCCAAGATGTGCTGGGTTGACTTGAAGACTCGGGTTGTGACACCGGAGCTTCAACATTCGTTACAGTTTGTACACCCTCAAGGGATGCATCACCTGCAACACTTGTGATTATGGTACTTGAATCCCGTTCTCTATTCGCCCCTTTTTGCATCGTAGGAGATGCAGCCTGAAGGAGAGGCCCTTGCAGTGCTAAGAACAATTGTCCTTGAGCGAACTGGCATGCTCGTATTTGACTAGAAACGAATTTACGTCACTGTTGAAGTCGTCTAGAAACTTCTGCATTGAGACATAATGTCCCAAAATCTCGTTCTAGACTCTCCAGGTTTTCCCTGAGATGTCTTACTCGTTTAAGGACCTCGTCAACAACGCGTCCTTCCATCTCGTGTCAAAAAATCTGCAAGAATATTTTCATGAGATTTTATAATGACAATATCATAATCATAATATTGACATTCAGCTTGCCATCTAAGTAATCGAGCCTTTTTTGGTTTTGAATCAATTTTGTTTTTCAGAAAATCCTTGACACTTGAATTATCAATTTTTAAAGTAAACTTTTTAGCCTGTAAAAATAGAGGCCATTTTTTAAAAGCCTTTCTGACTGCAAAGAATTCTTTCTCGTTGATATGCCATCTGTTTGCTTCACTGGGTGTGAATAAAGGCCATTTTTTAAAAATAGAGGCCATGTTTTCTTCCCAACGGCTGCTACTCGTCATTCTGTCCTGTTGGAAAGACATCATTCTTGGCTCAACTCTAAGACTTCGGCTTTTGTTGAAGACTGGTTGATCTTGTATTTTCATATCGATCTCCTTGATAGTTGGAGACTCAATAATCTCTGGTAAAACCACCCTGGCAAAGTCCTCGAAAATCCTTGGGACTTCAATAAATTCCTTTCTCAAGAATACTTCTGAATGATGTGTATTCGAGGGAGCATAGGATATCTTGTATGTGATCGAGTAGGGTCTATTCCCTTCTTTCATCAAATCATCTCTCTTGAAATCTTGATGAAGGGTTAGGACTACTGAAATCTCGATCTCCCAAATTATATGCAATTCTAGGATAAACATTAAATGCCAATTTCCCAGCATACAAATTTCATGTAACCGCTCCAAGGCATGAATCCTTGAGGTTTGAGATTCGCTTGTCAAAGATAGCCAGATTGAGTGGCGAATCTATCATTTCTTTGAATGTTGCTTTAATGATGACTCTTATGGCTCCAATATGAATCCATGAGAGTGTATTTGCAACTTCTCTTTTAACTCTACTTTTGATCTCCTGAATTTCTTTAATAGGGACCAACTGCATCTCGATCAGGTTATCGGTAAACTCCATCGGAATAGCAAATTCTCCGGTTGTTACCCTGTGGATAATTTGGTGTTTTCTGTTACGAAACTCAATTTTATCCAATGCTTTTTCCATAGCTCCAATTGTAAATCCATCATAGACTAGAAGCTTTGGATCTTCCTTCATGATTCTCATAAGAGTTTTATGAGAAACCGTAGTGTGAGAGAGGAATCGACATATCCTCCCCCGATTTGTCTGTGAAGAATTTCTTTTTCACTCGATTAAGTTTGAGTCACTTCCATCGTCGAGAATAGATCTCTTCTTCATAGATGCTTTCATCGAGGGTATATCCTAAAATTAATACAAATGTATAAGATCTTGATAATAGAACGACTTCATCGATTTCTGGTGTGGCCTCGAAATGTCGACTCCTCGCTTTTGATTGTTATGCGGGCAATCCGTTGATATATGCCCTCTTGCTCGCATGTCCAAAGCCAATTACTGATCTTTGAAACTTTCATTTGCTCTGGTGTGAGCACGCCCGAAAGTTCTCCTTCCTTGAGTTCTGCTGGTACTTGCTTGATTAAACCCGATGAAGAGGCTCTACTCCCGCTGCTTGGTCTTTGGTCTTTGCCCGTTTTGTAACCGGGCTTTTTGTTTTGACTAAAACCTTCTAGGTCTCCATGAAGACCTGCTTCTTTTCTTTGTTGCTTCCTCGGCGGTATGGATGGATTCGCTCCTTCTTCTTTCTTGCGCGCTTGGTTGACCTCCCACAATTGTTGGGATGTCATTATCCATGCAACATAGAGGAACCGCTTTGTTAATTCCTCTTAATCTCTTGTAATTCTGTCTGAGAAAGCGGCTTGGTAACACCATTCGAGATAACTTGACCTTTAGGAAAGATATTTTTAAGCCCACGCTCTACTTCCGCTCCATCCTTGTATTCCCGATAATCATTTCTCTCCGGGGGACTCGGAATCTTGGCAAAGAATAGCTGTGCAACTTCCTTTTCTTCAATCTTGGATTTCCACTGGTATTCGGTGAACAACTTGATATATTCGTCAATATGACAAATATCATGTAACTCAAGGCTATAGAGGGCTTGTTTATATCTCTTTCTTTTTTCATCCTCTAATCCCTCGAAATAACCTGTGCCGATGAACTGGATTTTGAATAGTTTTGCCATACCATCGACAATTCCTTTAAGTGATTCTCCTAATGTGACCGAACCTTTTGTACTAGCATCGGTCATATCCCAGGCAATCTTCACCGATCCTTCAAGACTCATTTCAAGGAGTAAAATGAATGAATCCTTTCTAAGATCGAGGGTTCCTGCTGAAATTCTCATAGCTGAAGCCCATTCATTAAGGAGAACTTCTCTATTTTTAAAATCTGAGATGTCCATATTTAACATCAACCCATATGGATATATTGGGTCGAGGTGCGATCTTCCATAAGGCGTCTGATAAACATTCGGCCTTTCGGTAGGTTGTCGAGTTCCTACCAGATGGTTTCGACCTCCTGTCCCTGAAAGTGGATCACTCCCGGTCGTGAAATCCCCAGCGTGTGGCATCCTCTCGTCCCGAGCTCCATGATTCAAACTCGTACTTTTTTCGACGTTAGGATTAACTGGTGGTGGTGGTGGTGGCATTGGTCTTCCTGCTGGATCATAGGTGACCAATGTTTCGTCTCCTGTGTTCATCTTTAAATCTACAATTCCTAATCCTGCGAAGGATTCTGCAAGGTCATGTTGATCTTTAAGATTCACATTTTCCATATCCATCCTTTTTAATTTTTGATGGATTTTCCTTTGATTAGAGCAATGAGCTTCTCCTCATCTGTCATTTTTCGTATAACTTCGGTTGGGTTCCCTTTTTGGTGTAAATAGGGTACTGTCCCAAAATCTATACGCTTCTTTCCTCCGGGGTCTATCCTCCAGGTTCTTGACTCGTTTCTGAATATCATGAAGGAGTTCAAAATTTTCCTTATGATATTTCACCATCGTCTCCATCTAGTTACGGATCGATGAACTTGTCTTTGGTAGATGAATATGGCGGTTGCCATAATTGCCGTCTTACGGACTTCTCTAAGATCTTCGGAGAACTTAGCTTTGTCTGGAAGTATCTCGTTCCACTCGGTACTCCATCGGGAATCACTGCTCGATGGGAATTTTCATGAACCGTTTCTTGAAGGTTCATCAAGTGAACATATAAGTGCAGTTAAGCATCCGAGCGCCTATAATATTCTCGCTCGCATTTTGCATTGCCTTAAGGTTTCCCTGTCGGCTCTGCTGTTCTTTTTTTTCTTCATATTGGTATTCCCAATATGAAACCTGGTCAAGGTGTTCTTGTGCATACATCGTCAATATTTGACGATATGTCCTGTAAGGGGTACATCTCGGGCATCGGTCCGGATCCATAATCTCGGAGTAGTTTCTCCTCACCAATTGTTAATTACATAAATCTAATAAATATAACCAAAAGTTCTTAATAAACCTGGGCTCTGATACCATTTTTGTGGCCCTAAGTAAAGAGTTGGAGTATTGAAGAGATTAGATCCTTTGAATAAGAATTGAAATATCTAGGGACCAATTTTGATAAATCAATAAACTTAGGGTACCAAAACTGATATATTCAAAAGTTTGAAAAACCTTCTACAACCAGTCAACCGGTCACTTTTAACAGTTATATTTAACGGTAGGTATCCAAATTGATTAAAACTCAAAACGTTGGGTACTAAAACTGATTAAATTGAAACCTTGGGATCAAAACCGAAAAGTAGGTATAATTGAGGTACTAAAACTGAAAATAACCCTTACTTTTTTTACTACAACTATTTATACTCAAGACTGGACACAAGATAACACATGATAAAAGATGGAGAATGTGAATATGAACAGAAACAGATCGAATTTAATGCAAGAATAATTTGGTTCTGATTCTGAAGATAGTTTATCTTGTGGCAACGCATACGATGAGGGAGAAAATGATGTTCATGATACGGAAGTTGAAATAAACAAAAATGTTGGATATTCCAACAATGCAGAACAAACAAATGAAAATGACGATTCAAGTCCTAAAACAAGCAAAGTTCGAGAACCAGTGTTAAAACAAGAATATCAATATCAGTAATTTGATTTGTGTGCATGCACTCCTGCTTAAGTACAATTTGTTTGGTTTCATTAGAGGCAATAAGTATGAACGTAATACTGAATAATTATTATTTCTATCAGATATTGACTTGTTACTATAGTAGTATAATTCTGCTACATATTAAATTAGTTATTCAAAACTATTTTAACAAGATCTTATTAATACGTATTGCAACCAAAGAAAGTACGAAGGATTATAAATATAAGATTTGAAGGAGGTCGAATTAACAAAATTGAATAAATCTACACGTAAGTAATATTAATTCACATTACGTATTTATCTTGAGAAATTATTATTTGTCATGCCGCATAACTTACTGCACGCCCTCAAGCCATCAAGTATTCTATGGTGATATTAGTACGTGTTGCTAACCACCAAGTACTAAAGGTTATAAATATAAGATTTGAAGGTGGCCGAATTAACAAATTAAATAAATCTACACGTAAATAATATTTATTCATATCACATATTTCACTTGTGAAATTATTATTCACCATGCCGCATAACTTACCGTAAGTTTTCAAGCCATCAAGTATTCTACGATGCTCTTAATAACTATTCTGATATCCTAAAGACCATTCTCATTCATATATGTAGAAAAATTATTAATTCCAAACCTTATCAATAATCATTAACTACTTTTATGTCTATATGATCTATTGTAACATATACAACAATAATCCATTTAAATCTACATATGTGTGTGTATAGTTTAACCAGATAAATATAAGATTTGAAGGAGGTCGAATTAATAAATTAAATAAATCTACACGTAAGTAATATTTATTCACATCACATATTTCTCTTGTGAAATTATGAGAAAAATTCACTTTTTATCCCATTAGATTTACCCCCTGATGATTTTAGTCCCATGTCTTGAAAATAGTCCCATAAGATTTTTCTTGTCTCACTAATGGTCCCACCGTTAAAAAATTAACAGTCAAACCTGTCAAATTAAAAGTCAAACCTGCGATTTGGGACTAAAAATGAGAACAATGAGACTAAAATCATCAGGTGCTCAGTCTAATGGGACCAAAAGTGAATTTTTCTCTAAAAACTAAATATAACTAATATCTATTTTAAAAAATATATTATCATTTTAGTTACTATTTTTTATTTATTATAATTAAAAAATTGACAAGTAAATTAAATGATAAAATTTATAATTCAACTTATATAAAATATATTTTCTGGAAAATAATTTTTAGAAAGATTTTAATTAATTTTTTTTTTGTGAATGTGTAATAAAAAAGATGAAATACATGTATCATTTATTTTAATTAGAAAATTAACAAAGTAAAATAAATGATAAAATTTATAAATCAAGTTATAAAATTTAAATTTTATGAAAAATAACTTTTAAAAGTAGATGTTAATTAAATTTGTTTTTTTGAATGTGTAATACGAAAAAAAAAATCAAATACATGCATATATAACACAGTGCATGTATGTGTATATATATAACATTTTTTTGGGAGGGGGGGTCCCTATGTTTTTGCCCAAGGATACTGGTCTTATATAACCCAATGTATGTATATGTAAAGTTTGATTTTTTTTTTTGTGGAAAGGTAAAGTTTGATTCAAAAACATAAAAAATAAAAATATATATTTAAAACTAAAACAGTAAAAAAAATGTGAGCTAGGTTAACATTACTAAAATATTTTTAATAGTATTTATAATTTAACTATACTAAAATATTTTTAATAGTATTTTTCTAAACTTTTTAAAAATAATTCCTATGTTTAAAAATTATTAAATTATTTAATATCGTAAACTTTTAAAATGTGATTTTTGTAATTATTTGTATTTTCAAAATCAAGAAGTGATTTAAACTAAAACAATATAGGAAAATTATTTGTTTTTCTAAATATTTTAAGTAAGAAAATTTATTTTAGTGAAATAAAATGCACTGGAAAAGATATTTTTAGAAAAATATTTGAAGGACAAAGTTTTTTTTTTTTTTTTTTATTTTTCAAGTGGGACATTCACAATATTAATTTAAATAAATAACTCAAAATATAAAATTTAAAATAATTTTTATCATCAATAATATTAAATTTAACCAAAAAAAAGAATAATGGGATCATTTTTGGTTAAAAATTTAACTTTGGTGTCATATGGGACTATTTTTGTTATTAAAAATCTAACTTTGGTGTTCTATGGGACCATTTTTGTCTTCAGTAACGGTTTCCGTTAGTTTTTTAACGGGGTTTCAATTTCAAAGTCCTACGGGACTATTTTTGGTGAAAAATATCGATTTGGGACTAAAAGTGAGTCTAATGGGACTAAATCATCAGGGGGTAAGTCTAATGGGACCAAAAGTGAATTCTTCTCTGTAATTATTGTTCACCATGCCGCATAACTTACCGTAAGCCCTCAAGCCATCCAGTATTCTATGGTGCTCTTAATAACTATTTTGATGTCCTAAAGGCCATTCTCATTCATATATGTAGAAATATTAATAATTCCAAACCTTATCAATAATCATTAACCAATCTCATGTCTATATGATCTATTGTAACATATACAACAATAATTAATCCATTTAAATCTACATATATGTGTGCGCATGTGTGTTTTGTGTGTATATAGTCTAACAAGATAAATATAATATTTGAAAGAGGTCGAATTAACAAATTAAATAAATCTAGACGTAAGTAATATTTATTCACATCATGATATTCTCTTGTGAAATTATTATTCACCATGCCGCATAACTTACCCCTTCGTCCTCAAGCCAATGAGTATTCTATGGTGCTATTAATATGTAGTGCTAACCACCAAGTACGAAGGATTATAAATATAAGATTTGAAGGTGGTCGAATTTACAAATTAAATAAATTTACACGTAAGTAATATTTATTCACATCACGGATTTCTCTTTTGAAATTATTATTCACCACGCCACATAACTTACCCTATGCCCTCAAGCCATCAATTATTATACGGTACTCTTAATAACTATTATGATATTCTAAAGGTCATTCTCATTCATATATGTAGCAAAATGAATAATTCCATATATTTTTATATATGTATATACAGTTTAACAAGATAATTATAAGATTTGAAGGAGGTCAAATTAACATATAAAATAAATCTACACGTAAGTAATATTTATTCACGTCACGTAGTTATCTTTGGAAATTATTATTCAACACGCCGCATAACTTACCTTACGCCCTCACACCATCAATTATTCTACGGTTCTTTTAATAATTATTCTGATATCCTAAAGGTCATTCTCATTCATATATGTAGCAAAATGAACAATTATGAACCTTATTAATAATCATTAACCACTCGCATGTCTATATGATCGAGTGTAACATATACAACAACAATCCATTTTAATCTTCATTTATGTGTATATATATAGTTTAACAAGATAAATATAAAATTCGATGGAGGTTGAATTAACAATAAGCCATTTAAATCTTCATATATGTTTATATATGTATATATAGTTTAACAAGATAATTATAAATTTTGAAGGAGGTTGAATTAAAAAATAAATAAATCTACACATGAGTAATTATACCCATCACGTATTTCTCTTGTGAAATTATTATTCACCATACCGCATAACTTACTCCTTCGTCCTCAAGCAAACAAGTATTCTATGGTGCTATTAATACGTAGTGCTAACCACCAAATACGAAGGATTATAAATATAAAACTTGAAGGAGGTCGAATTAACAAATTAAATAAATTTACACGTAAGTAATATTTATTCACATCACGTATTTCTCTTGTGAAATTATTATTCACCACGCCGCATAACTTATCATATGCCCTCAAACCATCAAGTATTCTACTATGATATTAATAAGTATTGGTAACCACCAACTACGAAGGATTATAAATATAAGATTTGAAGGAGGTCGAATTAACAAAATAAATAAAACTACACGTGAGTAATATTTATTCACATCAAGTATTTCTCTTGTGAAATTATTATTCACCATGCCACATAACTTACCGTAAGCCTCAAGCCATCAAGTATTCTACGATGCTTTTAATAACTATTCCGGTGTCCGAAAGGCCATTCTCATTCATGTATGTAGAAAAATTAATAATTACAAACCTTTCCAATAATCATTAGCCACTCCCATGTCTATATGATTTATTGTAACATATACAATAATAATCCATTTAAATCTCCATGTGTGTGTGTGTGTGGTTTAACAAGATAAATATAAGATTCGAAGGAGGTCAAATTAACAAATTAAATAAATCTACACATAAGTGATTTTTATTCACATCACGTATTTTTCTTGTGAAATTATTATTCACCATGTTTAACTTATCCCTTCATCCTCAAGCCAACAAGTATTTTATGGTGCTATTAATAAGTAGTGATAACACCAATTACGAAAGATTATAAATATAAGATTTGAATGTGGTCAAATTAACAAATTAAATAAATCTACACATAAGTAATATTTATTCACATCACGTAATTCACTTGTGAAGTTATTATTCACCACGCCGCATAACTTACCGTAAGCTCTCAAGCCATCAAGTATTCAATGGTGCTATTAACACGTAGTGTTATCCACCAAGTACGCAGGATTATAAATATAAGATTCGTAGGACGTCGAGTTAACAAATTAAATAAATCTACACGTAAGTAATATTTATTTCATCATGTATTTCTCTTGTGAAATTATTATTCACCAAGCATCATACTACCGAACGCCCTGAAGCCAACAAGTATTCGATTGTGCTCTTACTAACAAATTAGTAAATCTACATGTGAGTAATATTTATTCACATCACATATATCTCTTTGCAAATTATTATCCATATATGTAAGTGGATATATATTTATGAATGTAAGGAGCAACATGAATTAGCAATTTATCTATGTGATGTGAAGTGAGAGTAATTATTACTATCTTGGAAAAATAAAAAGTAGATTGCAGGTGGAGAGATAGAGAGTTGACAATTTGAATTTTGGCGGAAGGTAATCTGTAATTTTTAACCGAATGACCTAATACTCATTTAAACAAGTCAGTTTATTCGAAATCACATTTTTACCCATTTCTCAAGTAGATTCTGTCCCACCAGATTTACCGAATAAAATAATAGGACGGGAGAGAAAAACATTGTTCAACTTTTGTGTTTGATTGATTGATTGATTGTGGAAGATAATAATAAGAAAAATAGTGAAGACAAACGATTTGACTGGTCAGGTAGATGCAAGTGAGTGCAAAAGATCAACCATCCAAATATTCTATTATATATAGGGAGAGAGTGGATCTAATAACACCAATTTCTAGGGTGAATACGTAGTGACTAATATCAGTTATTGATGATAATGGGTTAATGATCCATATTAATCTTCAAAAATAATTCTTTATTGCCTAAATTATTAATAAAAAGGGTAAATTTGTAAAATGAGTAGATATAAATAAGACACAATATTTGGAATGGTTGCATGCAATTTTCTTTTGATGTTACGAAATTCAAACATTTGCAAATGTATTGTACGGAATGGGTGAGATTTGGACCCTTGATCTCACATCTAATAGATGAGAGGAAGTATGATATCTTGTAGTGAGAGATGGTTTTGGAATGGTTTCAATAATTTATAGAATATATTTTAATTGATTTTATTCCTTGACAGTTACATCAATTGGCGTAAAAAAGTAACAAGTCGAAGAGACGACAAATACAAGTGAACCAATTCTTTTTCTTCTTCGTTCTTCTTCTTCATTCTTAACAAATATTAACGTATTTTTCTCACAATCAGATTATTGTTAGAACACATGCCAAATATTGCAAATTTAATTATTTGACGACGAATTCGATTATGCAAGTAAAGATTCTTCATATCCCTTAATTTCATCAAGTATCAAAAAAAGAAAATGCAACAAAGAAAAACTGTCTTCATGCAACAACCAAATGAAATGAACGAAATTAAAGCTTCAATTGAGCATACACAGTACAATTGCAAAAAAGTCATTAAAACTTAATACAATTTGTGATTTGATGCATATTTAGTTAGAGATGTCGTCAACATGTTGTATTTCGTGTTTGGGGGTCGTCATATTACACGAGTATTACATTTTACACGAATCCAAATACGACACGCTTAATTATGCTTGTCAAGATACACAATACGAACACAACCTGTTAATAACACAAGTAATCTCGACACGACATCATCATCATCAACTGCACCTTATCCCATTATGTGGGGTCGGTGGTGTGAAGTTTATAGTGTCAATTAATTGTCTAAAATTAGTTAATACTACAAATTCATACAAAAAGCAAAGTGGCAAAGTTTTACGTTGGATGCCCTTCCTGACGCAACCTTCATACGAATTGATACGAAGGAGAAATGAGATGAAATTTCAAAACCATCATCATCATAGGTTTTTCCACTTGCATGAAAAATACGACGAGACGGCGATGAGTTGAGATAGTTGCTCTAGTCATGTCCCATTACATGATTGATATTGTAAAATCAACATGTACATCATGGACCATGACCACCCGACACGACATGAAATACCTTTATAATTTAAAGTTTGTCACCAAAAAATTTTAAAAAAATATAAGAGAGAGAGAGAGAGAGAGATAGAGAGAAGCTAAAATTACAAATAAAATACATTAAATTGCTAAAAAATGCATTCAATAATATGTTCAAAACATCATACGACCAACTAAAACATCACAAAATATAAAAATAACATGTCCACTATACAACTAAATGAGTTTAATTGGTTAATCGTGTTGACACGCGGATCGATCTGACCTGACCTATTTTTTTTCCATGTTAACAGTGTTCGACCCAAATTTGACCCATACTGGAGAAGGGTTGCACATATACCTGCTAAATTCATGTCGGGTTATCGTGTTGCGTTAAAAATTAACGCTCCTATGTTTAGTATTCTTTGAGCGCATTGATGTTTTAAAAGAATTGTATACGTAGGTATGATACAGTAATGCATATCCTAAAGTATACATTAGATATTTTCATACATATTTACTATATAGTAATGATTATTAGAATATCCATCTTGCTTTTCTTACTTCCGTCTTGTAGTTGTTTGATATGTTGATACATATTTACTATATAATTAATGCTTGTTTAGAACATTCTTCCTACTTTGCAACCTAGGATTTGAATTAGGAAAAAGAAAAATTTCTCAACTTGCCAATTCTGAGTTCAATTCCGAAAATCCTCTTATCATAGCTACAATGGAAACACAATTTGTCAAGCATCTCATGTGTAGGGAGACTACAATATTGTCCTTCCTGACTTATCCAATAAATTACAAGAACACCCTTAAAATCAATAAATTAATATCTCACTACCTACAATTAAGGATTAAATCTCCGCCATTGAATCTTATTTTCTAATGGTTGAAGTTAGTCCCTACGAACTCATCCTAGGAATTGGTTCTCATTTGATCCAGTTCCGATATGCTTGTTATAAATGAATATGATTTCATCAATTGCAAAACATCTGTAAAGTTAAAAAAAATAATATTCATATTACAAGTGTACAGAGTATTATGATTATCCTTTTCTAACCTTTCTGTAAGATGATAATCTCTTCTGACTTTTTGTTTTCTTGATCTTTTCCTCAACAATTTAAACAATCAGAATTATTATCCATTTCATTTTCTTTTCCTTTCCTCACTGGAATCCTTATACCAAACAAGGTGTGAAGAGTTGGGATCAAAATCATACACTTGAGAGTTCAGTAACCAGACAATACAATTTAGGAATTTAGGAGTTTGAGGGCTAAATTTATAATATTTGCTAAACTAAAAAGCAAAGAATATTTCTCAAAAGTATATTTTCAATTAAATTGTCCCCGAATGGGCCTTTACCAACTAGCAGGCTACAAGCCACATGTTTTTAATTGATTGCCATTACCCAATTGTTATTGGCCATACATAATGGCTTTCATGAAATGCTCACCTAAGAATCAAGGACTAATGCATTGCATGAGGTGACTATGGGATTATGGACTGAGCAAAACTAGTGTGGCCCAATTCTGTTTTGGACTTTGCATCAGATTATGGGGCTAATTTAGACCCAAATCCTTTTAGATCCATCATACAGGCCCATTCGAGTAATCTTATTTCACCGCCAATCCAAATAATCCGTTCACGCATATTATCTTTCACGATAAACCTTTTATTGTTTATATATATTTTTTAATAAGTTGGTAGTGGTTGGAGGGAGAGGATAAATTTCAAGGAAATTGAAAGATACATGATTTGAAACCTGGTCAACATTCTTATAAAAGGTGGACGATTTTAGAAAATATTTTTTTTTAAACAATGTTAGAAAGGGTTTATTATTCAAATAATCTCTTTTTCTGAAATAGGTGAAATTTGATCTCATTTCAATAGCTTGGTTACAATTGCTCAACTCAATCGAGCTACAACCAATTCCCAAAAAATTATGTTTTTCCATGGATTGTTTTATCGAAATTCTTTAGCTTGCGTCAGTCTGGTAAAATCATCAAATTATATTTCAGCTAATTACTTAGTTTTCCTAAACTTTATCCATAATACATAACAAAAAGTTAGAATTTTACTAGATAGAATATTTTAATAAAATGATATTTATTTCTAAAAATTTAATGTTGCTCATCAAAATTAAAAATTGCATGGAATTATTAAAAATATTATCAAATTTAGTTGTTTACATAAAGTTGTACTGAAAAGTTTGTCCATGAAAATAAGATTATTGTATTATTTTCACAAAAACCCAAATAAAGAAAATAAATCCCAAATAAACAGCAGCCGCTATTTCTCCTTTGTTAGTGACGACGCTCTTTGAAGAGTGTACGTATAACAACAGCCTCTCACTTCAACTTCATCTTCAAACCATAGCCCAATCTTCCATTACCCATTCTCTCTCTCTCTCTATATCTCTCATTTCCACAGCAGTGAAAGAGTAAGAGAGAAAGAAGAGCAATGGAGATGGCTATTGGTTCACATCCCACTTCCAAACTCACCCCTAAAACCGCTCTGTCTTTATCATCAAGAAATCTTGAACCCACTAAAGCAAACTCCATTTACAGTGCTTCTTGGATGAAAAGACAATTTCTTGGAAATTCTTTATCTATTAAGACAAAGGCGAAGAATTCGAGAATCCCTCTTCGTAATACTGTCAAATGCTCTGTTTCTCAAGCCACAGACACTACCACTGGTAACCTAATTAGTACTGATGATCTTTTGTCTAATTTTCTTGATTTTTTGTTCTTTTTATGTTGTTTTTCACTTTTGTTGTCTTCGCGTGTGTGTGTGTGTGTGTGGTGTGTTCTTTCTACTTTATATGCTTGCTTGTTCATGGACTGTGTGAGTTTGATATCTTCAACGGGATTCTATGGCTAGAAACATTCGTTTGTGTTAATTTCTTTACTGTGTTCAGTTTTTGTACTTCTTGGGTTTTAATTAATAGCAAGTATTACTATTCCAATGGACACTTCATTCTTCAGTGTGCATGTAATGATCAATTTGTGTAGGTTTATTGACAAAGGTATACATGAATTATTGGCAAAGGTAAACATGAATCTGTATGAAAAAGACATTCTTGAGCCTTGCATTTTATTATGGGAAACAATGGTGTTGGGTAATTGCATCCTCATTAAATCGCAACATAAATTTCAATATGTACTGCCTATTGTCATTTTTGCTTCTATCAATTGGAGCATCACTATATTATTATAAATGACTGAACTCCATTAGGTCCTGATATCTTTTTCATTTGATTGTCTCAGAGAAAAAGCAGTTGATAAGGAGAAATGACGTACGAAATATAGCAATTGTTGCACATGTAGATCATGGGAAAACCACTCTGGTGGATGCTATGTTGAGGCAAGCTAAGGTAGGTATTCTAGCGATCTTAAAAGAGGAGTTTTGCTTAGTAAAACAATTTAAAAATGCAAAAAGAAAAAAATAATGAAATTATTTGCTTTTTAAACGCTACTAAATGGATTCAATCTCATCATAACGTGTCTCTGATTCACTCTATAACTTTTTGGTTTGTGATTTATGTTATCAAATGATTAATTGAAATTAAAATGTGTTATCTGTCTTAACCACTTGGAAATTGTTGTTGTAGTTGTTGCCTAATGGTGACCTGGTTTTGGTAGTTAACCTGAAGTAATGAATTTTTTTTCTTATTATGTTTTGTTGTGCAGGTTTTTCGTGATAACCAATTTGTACAGGAGAGGATAATGGATTCAAATGATCTAGAGCGTGAAAGGGGAATAACAATACTTAGCAAAAATACTTCTATTACGTATAATGATACAAAAATTAATATCATTGATACTCCAGGTCATTCTGACTTTGGAGGTGAAGTGGAGCGCATTCTCAACATGGTGGAAGGAGTTCTTTTAGTGGTATGAAAAATCACATTATCACTTCGTTTGTAGAATATGGATCATTATTTGGAAATATAGCTGTTGTTATATGGTGAATTGTGTGCAACTCCTAAATAGCTGTCCATGCCATGTAAATAAATGGGGTTATTTGAAAACGAAATTTTAACTTAAATTACTGTTTTATTATTTTATGCTGATAGTAATTTTTCATAATTATGTCTTTCTCATTTTTGATTGATATGTGGGTTGTTTGTAAAATCCACCCTTACTCTTTCCTCCCTAAAAACTGTTGTCATTCATTTGATATTTTCTTTTTTCTATCATTCTTTGGTTCTTCCCTCGCCTTCCTCGAAACTGAGAAACTTTTTATGCTTTTGATAAGATGGCATTGCTGACAAAGAGATGTGGCTATGATTTGTAGGTGGATTCTGTTGAGGGTCCAATGCCACAGACGAGATTCGTTTTGAAGAAGGCTCTTGAATTTGGCCACGCAGTTGTTGTTGTCGTCAATAAAATTGATAGGCCTTCTGCTCGTCCAGATTATGTCATTAATTCGACATTCGAATTGTTCATTGAACTAAATGCATCAGATGAACAGGTATTTATGCTTCAAAAATTTTATTAATCTGCATAAATCTCTATTAAGCCTATGTGTAAATCATGGATTCAAATTGTTCTTACTCTAATGCTTGAGTAAATCCCTAACTATATGATTGTACTTGACATGTATAAAAGATAATTAGTATATCTTTATCACGTGTATGTGTGTGTGTGTATATATATTTGCTAAACCTTGTGCATGGTAAACTTTTTTGTGAAATTGTAAAGTCTTAACTAGAGAACAAACCAAAAAGATCACCATGGATTATTGCCCACAGCAAAGCTTAGTAATGTTGTTGGTTATTCTTCTTATTGCAGTGTGATTTCCAAGTTATCTATGCGAGTGGCCTCAAAGGAAAGGCAGGACTTTCACCTGAAAATTTGGCTGAGGATCTTGGGCCACTTTTTGAGACCATAGTCAGATGCATACCTGGACCGCAAATTGACAAAGACGGTGCTCTTCAAATGCTTGTTAGTGGTGGTTTTTTATGTTAATTTTTACTTTTTATTCATTTTATGCATCTTTTAGTTCTTACCCATATAAATTTTGGATGTGGCATTCTTAGTTTTGAACAAAGGAACTTATTATAATATTTAACTGAAAGACAAAATCCACATGGTGCCTTTTGGTTCTTACCCATGTAAACTATCATTGTTGACCAACAGTAAAGGTTACTTGCCTAGCATATCATAGTTGCTCTTAAAGTTCCTTACAATAAACTGCTCCTGGATGTCAATATTTGAGGGGAAAAAAACTATGTTGCTCTTTAGCTCATATTGATGTATTTAATTTGACAAATGTCAAATGAGCATGGTTTAATTTTAATCCTATGTTGTATGTTTTACTTAATTACTCTATCTTTTGCAGGCTACAAATATTGAATATGACGAACACAAAGGTCGCATTGCTATTGGACGTTTGCATGCTGGGGTATTGCGCAAAGGAATGGATGTGCGGGTAGGCTTAATGAAGACTTTATACTGAATATATTTGAACTTTCTCATGAAAAATTAAATAATAAATCTTTACATTCTGGAGCCTTGGGGTGGTTCGATTGATTCATAATCACAAGAAACCTTGTTGTCGTGAGAAATACGGGATTCTGAATCAATTATATCTTAGAGAAGTTGAGAGTACTTCACATCTTCATGTTGTTTTGGAATCTTCCAGTTTTGTAGAGATATTGTGAATCCTTCCCTTTACTTTCTCTGTTTAATGAAATTGAAATTAAAGAAGAACAAAAAAATGTTGAATATTCTCACAATCAGCTGTCTTGTGTTGATATCCTTGACAAGGATATAGATAAGACTAATCTTTATTTTTATTTTTGGTTCAGGTTTGTTCCTCCGAAGATGAATGCAGATTTGCTAGAGTAAGTGAACTTTTCGTGTACGAAAAGTTCTTTAGAGTTCCTGTAGAAACAGTAGAGGCTGGTGACATTTGTGCTGTTTGCGGTATCGACAATATTCAGGTAGGATCAAATTCTTATGTGAAGTTTTCACGCATAATTCTTTCTTAAACTCCCTATAATAAATATATTTGACCAATCCAGATTGGAGAGACAATTGCTGACAAAGTTTCTGGAAAGCCATTACCCTCTATAAAGGTGGAAGAACCTACAGTGAGAATGGCTTTCTCAATCAACACTTCACCTTTTGTGGGCCGTGAGGTATATGATTGACAGTAGTCATCCTCTTATGGATAACAGTCATGAATGAAAAATCAACGGCTGCTAATATCTATTCTCTAATTTAAAATCTATTCATGAAACTTTTGTGATCTATATATGTATTTCCAGAGTCCTGTTGATGCTTGTTCGTGCTTTTTTTTTTCTCCGCACTGAGATCTGTTTTTATGGAATTTAGGGGAAGTACGTCACTGGTAGAAATCTGAGAGATCGGCTCTTCCGTGAGCTTGAGCGAAATTTGGCAATGAAAGTTGAAGATGGTGAAACTTCAGATACATTTATTGTTAGTGGACGTGGTACTCTGCATATCACCATATTGATCGAAAACATGTAAGAGAGGAGTCCTCGTTGTAACCAGTGTTTAACATCTTTTAAACATTTTCTGATATGCGTAAATTTCACAGGCGTAGAGAAGGATATGAGTTCATGGTGGGGCCACCCAAAGTTATCAACAAAAAAGTGGACGACAAGTTGCTCGAACCATATGAGGTGATTGTTTATTTTTTCGATACATATGTACACCCCTTGCGGTAGAATTACATGGAAGTATTTTAGTTGCCAAGACCGAATTAGAAATTTTCTTTCAATCTCAAGAGTTACAGTTACAACTTGAAAGCTCAAAACATGAAAGTTATACATGTAGAAACTTTTGATATTTCTTTGTCCATGTTATCTTTACTTTTGAAAGAAAATAAAATAAAATCCAATGGGTGTTTCTGCAGATTGCTATTGTGGAGGTACCGGAAGAATATGTGGGGCCCGTAGTGGAACTTCTTGGTAGAAGGCGCGGACATATGGTTGATATGCAAGGAACTGGGTATTTACATATATCTCCCTTTGTGCTTTCTAAAATAATTTTCCAGGAGAAATCTCTTGCTTTTAGTGTTGTACTTTCTAAAAGGTTTGCGTGCTTTTTCTGCTCTAACCATTGGTGTTTATGGGCTTGGATATTGTTTGTTGTGTTGCCTGGATTTAAACATTTTTTTAACAATATATTGATTTTCTCAACATGGGACAATCTTATTTTCAATGTGATGATTTTTTCCTTCAAGAATCCCAATTTTCTTATCTACTTATACTTTTTGCTCACATCATTAGTCTTAGGTGAGGAATAAACTTGTTTATATTTTTCTACCTTGCTTTTATTCTCATCTGCAACTGAAACCAAATGATATATTGTTATTAGGTCGGAAGGCACAACGCTGATGAAATATAAGATACCTACCCGAGGCCTTCTTGGATTGCGAAACTCAATTCTTACTGTATCTCGAGGCACAGCAGTTCTCAATACAATATTTGATGAATATGGACCTTGGGCTGGTGACATTAATACCCGTGATCAGGGTTCATTGGTAATTTCTTACCTGGATTAGGACTAACCTTTCTGACATTCAGAACATATTCGGATGTTGTCATTTTGTTGTTGTTATGTCCTCTTTGTGTATGTTTTCTTTTTATCTTTTAATTCAGCAGTTATCCGTATTCATTTTGTAGTATGTGAATGAATATGCTTATTCCCTTCTTTAAGGGTGAATTACAGAAACTACCCCTGAGGTTTAGCTTAATTACGAAAAAAACCCAGGTATCTTTTAAAATGACGTAAAACCCCCTGACATTTTGTTTTTGGCCTACAAAACTACACCCTCAAGAAGCCTTAAGAGGGGGCGGGGGGTATTGTATTTGTTAAGTAAATATAAACCTCATGGGGGTACTTGTAATTTTGTAAGGTAACTGTAGTTTTTTGTAATTAGACTAAACCTCAAGGATAGTATTCCATTTTTGTTTTTTTTTTGACAAGAATTATCCCATTCTTTTTAATTGTGTTCAAAAGGGCTAAAAATTGCAAATAACTTTACCTTCCTTTTCTTTTATAAGGTTGCTTTTGAGGATGGAACAAGTACGTCTTACGCTCTCGCAAGTTCACAAGACAGAGGCCAGATGTTTATTGGACCTGGAGTTGATGTGTATAAAGGTCAAATAGTGGGCATTCATCAGCGCCCTGGTGACTTATCCTTGAACGTGTGCAAGAAAAAAGCTGCGACGAACATTCGTTCAAATAAAGAACAAACAGGTGACAGAACTACCTAGTCTGCTTTTAAAAAAGTTAGAATGGGATTATGAATATCGTGTGGTTTAGCTTAATTTGTTTACAATGCAACCATAGAATTTCTGAATAATTACAATAAATGCAAAGGCATAAAAACGGCTTTCTTTCTTTAAATGTTTCCATTTAGTGTAGGAAGTTAGGGTAAATTACAAAAACTAACCCTAATGTTTTGTCTAATTACAAAAAAAAATAACCCAGTTATCCTTCAAAGTTACGGATACCCCCTTCAATAGGTGCAATTTGTAAAATAGAAATAAAATGTGAGGGATGTTTGTAATTTTGAACGATAATGGTTTTTTTTTGTGTAATTAGACTAAACTTCAAGGTAGGTTTTGTAATTAACCCTTAAGTCAACATACTTGTAGATAATCCAGAAATTTGGGATTGTGAGATAGTGTGTAAGATAATGTTGATGTTATTCTGTGTGCTTTTTTATGTTTATTGTTGTTAGTTTATCGCATCAAGTATTCTATTGACTGAATTTTTCGTTCGTGCTTGTAGTGGTTCTGGATACTCCATTAGAATTCAGTTTGGATGACTGCATAGAATACATTCAAGAAGATGAACTCGTTGAAGTTACACCCTCAAGCATCCGTATGTGTAAGAACCCTAAGTTTGTCAAGAAATCTCGCTGAAAATCGATTTCAAACGAGTAATGAGAGCCTTTCGTCCTTTGCATCTCTGGCCAACTCTCATTTGGCAAATTTATAATGTCCCAATGCAATTGTGGGCATGTTATTGCATCTTGCTTCCCGAGCAACCAATTGTTCGTTCGATGGCTACTACTTTGTTGATGCTTCGACACTTGAAGTTCTTGTACGGTCGACCAATAGGTATACAAAGGTAAGGAGATTTTTGGAACTTGATTTCTTGAGGTGGCTAATAGCATAGTAACATTCTCATTTTACTGCTAAGGGATTTGTCCTATTTAGCATTACAGCATATGCAGATATACATGTTGCCAAATTTTCATCTTTCTGTTTAAGATTACCGAAAAGGCTTCTTAAGGACCTTTTCTTATGGTGCATTTTGTTCTTCAATATTGTATAATACATATTTATACATGACTTCTGATATTGAATTGTGGAGTTTCAATTATTCTTGGCATAATTGAAAATACTACTATTGAGGTTTAACCTAATTACAAAAAAACGCAAATACCCCATTGATATATGTTTTTATTTTACAAAATGCAGCTATTGAGGGTTAATTTGTAAAATAAATACAAACCTGAGGGTGGTATTTGTAATGGCTCAAGGGTGGTATTTGTAATGCCTCTTGGTTGATAATTAGTTCAGGCGATGGGGGTGCAATTATGTAAACCGATCCAATTCCAATCCTCATCTGAACGGTCATTGACGAATTTATCCCTCATGTGCATAGATAGTATTACATTTCTATTTTTCATTTGGTAATTTGGTCATTTCGAAAATTTATTTAGCTTTATCATCAATGTCAAACAAAATATGTTATCCTACTAAAAATAATAACACACCAGAATCATATTCTACAAACACGTTATTGAAGTCAATTATATTATTCAATCCAAACTTATCAAAATATTTTATCAATCTAATCAACAATAGTAAACTAGCCCCAAAGAAACTATTTGTAACTTTAGTAGATGATCGATTTTTTTAGTAATTAGGCTAAACCTAGTTAGTAATTTTTTTAATTATTCCTGGTAGAAAGAGTCAAAAAGTATTAAAAAGACCAGATCCTTTTGGTTACATTCCAAGTGAAGAAGAAAGTTTTGTGGTCATGTTCAAAGTCTAGAAGAAAATTATATACCTCTATAATAACCACTAGAGCCCATTTGAGTGCCAAGAAAACATCAAGTAGGAGTATCTTTCAGAATTCCATTTTTTTTCTATTAACATATTCAGGAATTAGTCAGATATTCCTTCTTCTATGTGTGTAAACTGTAGTCAAATTTGTGGGCTTATTCTTCTCTTCATTCAGATTTTGACATTTATTATGATGAAAATGTGATTTTAGCTTCACCTAATATACATACATTGACTTTTATATGATTGTTTTAGTTTATCACGAGAACCCGTTGTTGATATTTGTTTTTAATTTCATGAATTGGCTGTGATTTATTTCCATTTTAAAAAAATTATTTATGTGGTCTTCCTTTGTCAACTTATACAGTTAAATTATATAAAATAAGATAATTCGTTACCCATAATCATCTTTTTGTTGTCGAATAGTCAACCTTTTTTTTTGGTTGACAATTATTTTTTAGAAAATTCGGTCCTTTATTACAGAGACTCGAACCCAAAACCCTTCATTGAAGAGTAATATCCGTGGTCATTGGGCTAGCTCCACTGTTTTTTTGTTGACAATTTAGCAATTGTTTAACCCAAAATTGAAAAGTTTGACTCGTCCAAACCAGATTGGTTGTATTGTAGTAGCTAGAAACGCGTTAACGAGTAAAGTAATTTCAAATATAATAAAATTCAATTGAAAAGTTAAAAAAATGTAATAATACATAAATGTTGGAAGTCAAATCGCCGAGTTTGACCAGATAGCCGGCGCTTGCTTTTGAAGAATCCTTATAAGCTTTCTAAGAAGCTACCACATCATTTGATCACATGGTTATTAACATGGCCTATCAAAAATAAACAACAATATTTATAATTTCTCCTCTAAATATATATATATATATATATATATATATATATAGGAATAGGATCAACTGAGACCACATAATTAAAATGAGACAGTGTGGACTAATCCTGGCCACACATCTCAAATTTTAGATGGCTGTGATCTTTCCAATTTAATATTTATTTTCCTTTTATTTTTAAGTTGAAAGGGCATATTAGTCATGTTAGTTTTCACCCCTAATTATGTGGTCCCCCAAATCGCTATTATTCTCAGCCCCAATTCTTCTAGTCATCATCGACGCCCTCCTCCCCTCCGCCTTCTTGTCCGTCGCCCTCTCACTGTCGTCTCTTAATCTCCAAACCATTTCCAATCTAAGGCTTCGAGACTTGTACCTTTAGGGGTGGTCGACGAGATCGAAGGCGATTCTCCGATCTAAGTTTCCATTTGGAGATTTTCCGGAAGAGTTTCGATTCAATTTCCATGTTTTTGTCATCTCTGTTATTATGGATTTTTCCGGGTTACTGGGGGCTTTTTGTTGAGCAATTGGTGGAGAATTGAGGTTGACTTCTGTTTCTGGTTGATGGAGTGGTGTAGTCATTGTTGTAGATGGAGGATTGGTGAAGAAGACGATGCTGACATGGATGGAGTATTGTACACTTATATGTTTTTCGATGTATACTTAGATGTGTTTTGATGTATAAGTAGTTAATTTTTTATGTATGTATTTATGTTGATGTATACTTATATGTGTTTTGTTGTACACTTATATGTGTTTTGTTGTATACTTATTTTTTTGTTTGACAATTGTAATATGCAGTACAAATATGTTAAATATATAGCATAATAGTGTTAAATATACATTAAATATATGCTAAATATGCAGTACAATAATATGCGTGATTTTCTCTCTCTCTACAATTGATTTACTTAATCCACGGTCCCCACGTGTTAATGAACGTGATTCTCTCTCTATATATAACTGATTCCTTGATTCACGGTCCCCACATGTTTTTGTTTGATCATTTTAATATGCAGTAAAATTATGTTAAACATACAGTAAAATAGTGTTAAGTATACAACAAATATATGATAAGTGTACAAAAGATAATTTGCATGTAGCGGAAGCACATGCGCGATTTTCTCTCTCCAGCGCGATTTTCTCTCTCTCCACGTGATTTTCTCTCTCCTAGTAACTGATTCCATATTTGGATGGTCCCCCACATGTTTGTTTTGACAATTATACCCTTATTTTGCATTAATTAAATGTTTAATGTAATTTTAACCCCTATTTATCTTAGCCATTGATATAGATAAGGGAGGGTTGAGATGAGTCCACACTGTCTCACTATAATATCTGGTCTCATTTTAACCCTCCCTATATATATATATATATATATATATATATATAGGATTTGGTTCAAATGAGACCACCCTCCCTAGGTGAGACCGTGAGACAGTTTAGACTCATCTTACCCATTGATCTTAAAAAATGAAGGGATGTGATTAATTCAGTTTTTTTAATTATATCATAATTTTCGCTGATTTTAAGGGCAAGGTTATAATATTGTAATTCAAATTAGTGGTCCCAGCGGGTTTTAGGGACTGAGATTGAAACTGCTGGATTTGGTGGTGAAATTTAAGGAAGCAGTTTTTTTCCAAATATTTTTATTTTACAGTATAGTTAGGGTTCTTCTACTGCATAATTAGACATCAAATAATGCATATTTAGTTGTTTTGTTGGCACTGCTTTTTCTAAAAACAAGACATAATTGAATATAACGTCTCGCATATTTCGTTATTCTACACTTTCGCATAAATAGGTTCAATGTAATGTATATTTAGTTATGAAAATGAGATGTTGCTTTTGGAAATTATAAAAATGGGATGTTACATAATGTACTGCATATTCAGTTATTCCACACTGCATATATAGTTTCTAGAGAATGCATAGTTAGTTGATTTTGTTGCATGACGTCTTGCATAGTTGGATATACTGTACTACATATTAGTTTTTTTACGCTGCATAGATAGTTTGCATATAATGCATATTTAATTGATTTTTGTTGCATATTTTCAAATATGTAATATCCTACAGATCGATGCATCGTTTCATAAGTATCTATACATCATTTCATAAGTATCTATACATCATTTCATAAGTATCTATGCATCGTCTTATTCGTGAAAATTACAGTTTTTTAAGAGTTTATGTTAATGGTCAGTTTCGAGTTCTCTATCGATGACTACACCATTGATGCTGTTGGATAAAGTTTTTTCCACGGCTGATGATTCATTATCATGTTTCGAACTCACTGTTCGTTATTTCTCTATAATATTGCACCGATTTTCTTGCCTTTTCTTTGTAATTTTCATGAACTGTATGTAATTTTCGAGTTCTTCGCAGTTTTTCTTATTTGCGTTAATGGAGGAATTAGAGAGAGAGAGAGAGAGAGAGAGAGAGAGAGAGAGAGAGAGAGAGAGAGAGAGAGAGAGAGAGAGACGTGAGAATGGGGTGGGGGGGAGAGACAACACGTGAGATTGGGGGGAGATGTATGAGAGAGAAAGAGGTTTGATTTCATGTTTGTAACTACCTTGTTATGTTATTTTACCCTACTACCCTTATGTTGATTAAATTAATATTTTAATATATTTTTTTATCCCTTAAATCATACCCATTGATTAATAGTGGGGGATAGTTGAGATTAGTCCATTGTATCTCACCTAAAGACATGGTCTCACTTGATCCTCCCCATATATATATATATATATAATGTTATAATGAAACGTACATTTTATCTAATAAAATATGAGCTACGTTGTGATTATTCTGATCTGTAAATGTGAAAACTCGTACCATAATATGTACTTGATTTTGTAAGGTTTTTTTTTTTTTTTGATAAATGACTTTGTAAACCCTACTCCATCAAATTGCTACACGGGGCATATGTGGGCTATGAAATTTGTTAGGTATTCATACTGAATAATATCCGTGTGAATTTTGTTAGGTACTCATACTTAATAGCATACATGCTCATATTGAATAACATCCGTATGAGTTCAATTTCGAGAGCTGATCAACTATGATTAGATTTTGAGAGATCGAACATACTTGTTCTTTTTACCAATGATAGGTGTGAGTTTTGCATGTATTTTGGAGCATATTTATGACTATAATGATGGGTAAACATGCATATACTCGTGTAAAATGTTACGTATTCACTTCTTGTGGAAAAGATATTACACTTTGCTTGTTTTATAGGATTTTCATGATATTTGAAGCAAATTGAGTACAAATATGAACCTTGCAAAGTGGAAACATTGAGAATGGAGTGAGTATACGAAAAGTGAAGCTTGAAGGAGCGGAAGATGAGCGTATAAGAAGAATACAGAGGGCAAACGGGTTGGGCGTGCCATAGGCATCACCCGTGTGCCCCTGAAGAAAGGTTGTCTGAGGCTACGGCATGGCGCACGGGTAGCCCGTGCTCATACGCACCACCCGTGCGCCACTGGTGAATTGCAATATCCATACGGCATCACGCACGGGTAGCCCGTGCAAGAAGCACACGACCCGTGCGTGTTTGGTGAAAATCAAAGGCTTCGCTACGGGGTGACGCACGGGTAGCCCGTGCAGGGGCGCACGACCCGTGTGTCTTCGCTGGAATCCCATAATCTGCAGTATCTTGCCCTAAACTTGAAAGTGGGTATAAAAAGGCTTTTTGGGGGGCGCACACAAGGACATTCTGGCATTTTTTGGGATCTACAACACAAGACAAGAGTATATTCTTGGAAGAAGACATCAAGGGATAATCGGGTTGCATCGGAGCTCAAGGAACGGAGATCATTCGAGAGATTGTCGACTTTCCTAAGTTTTTCTTGCTTCTCTTGTAGTTTTTGTCTTTCATTTTTAGTTGTCATGGCTATGAACAATTTGTATATGGATTGTTTAGAAATCATGTGTGGCTAAACTCTTTAGATTTTCGGGTTTTGGAAGTAGATTAATGAACTCTTGTTGGATGTTTTAATTCTAGTTGAAGTTATTATCTTGAAGCCTATTTGAGTATTTTGAGCTTATTCTTGTTTTATCACTTGATCAATGATTTAACTTGTTGGATATATTGATTCATAATTCGAGAGATGAGTTTCAATATTAGATCTTGAGTACTCAACACAAATATTTGCATGAATCGAGAGGTTTGTAAATATATGTGAAGACATTTGATCTTTTGAACTTTTGGGAGTTGAGTACTTTATGTTGAGTAGAGATGCTAGCATAAGTATTTCAATCTACATTTTATATGCATCTCGAGAGGGAGGATAAAATATCTTTGTGATCGTCTTATAGGAATATTGATAATAACTTGGCTTGGATTAAATCGTACAATAAGAGGGTCGTTAGTCGAAACCTTAACTCGGAAATCCATTTCATCATCTTGATACTTCTATCAATTGTGTTATCTTAATTTTGTGTTTTAGTAGTCCAACTTGTCGTAATCTCACAACAACAATCATTAAATTCCGATTGTCTAAATAAAAATAAATCTATCTTAGTTCAATACTTAGTACACAAATTTATTAGTCTCCGTGGATACGACCTTGCTACCCTATTCTATAAACTACACCGTACACTTGCGGTGAAGCTAAAAACGAAGGCGAACAAGTTTTTGGCGCCGTTGTCGGGGACTAATACAATTTTTGGTGCTAATATTGCGGTAGATAGAATTATTCTTAATTTAGACATTTTTATTTATTATTTTGGTTTTGACTTTAATTCTACATTATTTGACTTGTGTCTTTTAGTTTGGTCCAGGTAGTGCATGAACACGCGCTCGAGGTGAGGGGATTTAATACCGCTCATACCGGAAGTTGAGGCTTTCCCGAGAAGAATCAGTGCTACCACTGTAAGTCCAAGCGGCTACGATAATCTAGAGGGGGGGTGAATAGATTATCTCCATCTTTTCGATTTCGCCCTCTTTTTTTATAACCAAATGCTCAAATACAATAATAAAGGTGCGGAATGTAAACAACACACGTCGATTTAAAGAGGTTCAACCCACCTAGGGCCTAATCCTCTACCACCCCAGTATATCCGGGATGGATTTCGAAAAGAGAAAAAGATTTTATTAATAATTACCAAAATTATTACAACAAAATCTTACACCAACACCTTGAAGAGCACCACACTCTTCCTCAACACCACCTTTGAGATTACCACAATCTCACTTGAAGATTACCACAATCTCCAAACGGCACCTTGTGAAGATTACCACAATCTTCACCCTTGAAGAGCACCACACTCTTCAACACCTCAACAAGAAGATTACCACAATCTCCTTACACCTAACACCTAGTTCACCCAAGTGTGTTCTTACCACAAGAACACTCACAAGGATATCTTGTGTTTGAATGACGACCACAAATTCAAGATTACAACTCGATAATGAATAATACAATTGAGTGCAAGTGTAATCAAGAATAGCCTAGACCTCAAGAATGTGAAAGTGAATAGCTAGGCAAATTACAACAAGAAATAAGACAAATGATGTAAGAACAAGTGTATTCTTGAGTGTATCTTGTTGTGTTGTAGTTTTCTCTCTTATTTTGTTGCTTCAATTCTTCCTCTATTTATAGGAGATGATTGATACTTGATAGGCTCCTCTTGGAATCGATATCTACAAAAATTGCAATTAAAATCAAGATTATAGTCTGTTAGAAATCAATCCCACAATTTAAGGGAAAGTTGTCTGTTTGCACAACGGTTAGAATTTTCTTTGTCAAAGCATAGAGGCGGCCGTCGCACGAGAAATAGAAGTTTGAAACATATCGCAGCAAATTAACACAGGCGACCGGTCGAGTGCACCTCGACCGGTCGAAGGCTAGGGCGACGGTTGACTGACCAAAAACTGAAAGAACAAAGTTTCGTTTCGATGTTTTGCTCCAGTGCACGTCCGCCTCTTTTGGTCGACCGCCTAAATGCAATGTTGTCCGATTTTTGACGAAAATAAACCTCAAGAAATACTCCGAAAAATTCGTAAAAATATTTTAAACCGATCGGGAGTATTTAGGACAACATTATAAATATTGTTTTGAAGAAATAAAATATTTACACAAAAAGTGTTGTTCGATATAAATTCCAATAAATACTCCGAAAAATAGTAGAGACATTTTAGATCAATTGGGAGTATTAGGACAACATAGTTTCAATGTAAAAACCCATTGACTTAAAAACATTAAATGTGTTGTCCAAATTTATATCGAAAATAAACTTGAGGAAATACTCCGAAAAATATTAAAACCATTTTAAATCATTTAGGAGTATTTGGACAACCTTTAAAACCATTGTTTTGGTGTAAAATCAAAATCATCAAAATCATGATAAACCATTTATCAAACAATCTCCCCTTTTTGATGATTACAAACCAAAACAATTTTAACGAGGTCGATTTTGAAAACAAAACAATTTTACCTAGGTTAAAGAGAACTATCCGTTGTGAGCGACAACATTCCATGCAATAAAAACACAAGGATGGGAGTAGAGATATTCAAACACATATAGCAAATGCTCCCCCTATCAACATGCACAACAAGAGTTATATAGAAGCAACTTAAACATAAGCTAAAATATTAGCTTTTCGATATTGAGCTTAAGTATCAATAACTTAAAAGCTCCCCACAAGATACATCATTAGAACCGTATATAAGTCCATACTACAACCAATGGACCATGATTCATACATAACCATAATGCACCAAGTGGACTAAATATGATCCACAACTTATGGCTTTATGAAGCCATAGCTTATAGCTTCTTTTCGTTAAGCTTATCTTAGCTTTTATGAGCTAATGAGCTTATAACCTGTTTCTCCCCCTTTGGAATCATCAAAAAGAATGTTAGCACGATAAATACATCATATATTCTTATCAAAGTGCGCAAGTAAACCGATGTATCGAGCCATTTGAACATTGAAGCTTTTAAACCAAATAGAAGAGTCGAATCATACGACTTGTAGAAGCTTATGAAAAAATCATTTGATTTGCAAAAACATGATCTCTATAAATATATGAGACTTTTGAAATCGAGAGAGTCATGTAGGTGATGAATTTTTCATTGAAACGTTTTATCGAACACTTGGCGGGCGTCAAAAATAGAAAAAGTTATATATAGCCCTTGTAAGTGAAATCAAGCCAAGTTTTTCATCACCAAATACAATTTAACAAATATCATTCATCAACAATCAATAAGCTCATCACAAACATATATGAATTACATCAAGAAAAATACATATAAGCCACAAACTCAAGGGTTCAACCCAATTGAGCTAAAGAGAGTGAAATTCTTACCATTCAATCGAAAAAAAAAACAAGCAACAATGATGATAACCGAGCTAGGTAGTCCCCAAAATATATAATTCATGCATCAAAACTTATTTGAAGTGAATTGTGTGTGAAATTTGCAAAGGGGACGAAAAATGGCCAAAATATGTTAGAGTTGCGAATGCTGAAGACAAAACCATTTTTATCCAAGATTTTGCTTAGGGCGACCGGTCGACGTTGAGGGCGACCGGTTGCCCTCAACCCCTTCAGCCCACTGTCTGTCAGTTTTTCCAAAAATCCAAATTTTCAACCAAAAACCCGATTTTTAAAAACGTGTAAAATGCAAATGTAAGCTTCATTCAATATGCATTATGTCATAATCAAGCTCGAAATGAGATAAAATACTCGGCGGTAAATGAACAAATGTCCGCGAGTTAACTTTGAGACGAGATTTAAACACATCTCAAGTATTTATTAAAAACGCAATCCCTTAGAAAGATTTTTGAATCTCAATATGTTTAGTTCGATTATGACGAACTATATTTTGAATAATTTTCACCGGACTTGTTGTGCCGAAAAATAAGAACGTTTTAAAGCTTTGGATAAACAAGTCATAAGAAGAAGTGCTTTTCAAATATTTGAAAATTTCTTTTAATGGCACTTTAATGAGATTCGTTAGGATAGTTTTTGAAGTCGAGCATATAGACATAAGGCATATGGATTGTCGAGTCTATTGTAATAATACAAGAAAACATACCTCGAATTTGTTTGTCAACCGATATGCCTTTCTCAACCTTTGTCAATTTTTAGCCATAGAGGTTGAGATGGTTCTTTCTTTCTTCAATGCTTAACTCCTTCAAGAGTTCTTTTTGAAATATAGCCATCTTCTTGGTCCAAGCAAGAAATTGAGCTCCCCCATCATACTTATTTCAAGCTCACCTAGTATCAACTTAGAAAAACATATCTTGCACAAATATTCATTAATAGCACCAAAAATATTCTCATAAATGTGCACAAGTAAACAATCTTGCCCTTTATTAAAAACAAAGAGAGTAGTATCAACTTTACCTCTTGTAAAATCATTTAGCAAAAATAGCTAAGTCTATCATACCATACATGGTGTACTTGTTTTAAACCATACAAGGTCTTTTATAAAAATCATTTGGCCTAAAATTTTAAACTCCGATAGACTTCTATTTGAATGAAACCATTTAGAAAATTGGATTTAACATCCATTCGGTAAAGCTTGAAATTTTCTTAAAACAAGAATGGGCAAGTAAAGTGCAAATATTACATCAAAATCAATACCTTCTTCTTGAAAATACCTTCGAGCTACTAACCTTGCCTTAGTTCGACCAATGTTGCCTTGGTCATCGAGTTTGTTCCGGAATACCCTTTTTGTCTTCTTCATTACTATCATCATAGGACATCCAATTGATCTAAGGTGTTCATAATAGAACATTTACTTCCAAATATTTTGAGGTAACAATATTTGGAGTACTTCATTTCTCATCTACACAACTTGACAAACTCATTACCGGCATCGCTTATATAAGCAAGAAAGAATAATCCAAGTGTAAAAACATGCCTCAATCATCAATCACAAAATATCTTGAATAAGAGCATAGTAGAAATAGACACTATAATATAGACCATGAAGCAAGAAACACATACTATGCATTTAGAATATCATCAAGAATCTAATAAATCATGCAAGTTCAAATAAGCTTAAGAAAGCTACAAAAGGTCTCTTTAGAAATTTGAAAATCCGATAGCATATAGTTGAGACCTCATTAAAAAGAAGTATTTGAACAAGAGTTGATAAAGCAAATATGTGCAATCAAATATTGAATAGTGCCTTTCAAAAAATCTAAAAGTCCTCTTAATGGCACTTGTATAAATTACTATGAAAAACAAGCACATAGGCACATGGCAATACATATATCGAGTCTATAAGAGTAAGAATAACACAAGTAAACGTACCTCGATAATTTATGCCTTTCTTGACAAATAATGACGTAAATGGCCATTTGTGAAAATATGTAATTCCTATATAATTCTTAAAACAAATCTAGCACAAATCATAATGATAAAAGTGTAGGCTAAGAGATATCACAAGTAAGCACATGCCATAAAAATCCATAAGAGATGATAACACACTTTAGTCTACAAAAATGCACAAGAGTTTTAAAAACATCATATAAGGTCTTCTTTTTCAAAAATATTTTAAAAGCACAAATATATATTGAAGACCTTAATTAAAAAAATAAATACTTGAAACTCATTTTGCAATTAAGACACAAATAAAAACATGCATAGAAATAAGATAAAATGCATATTTAAATGGGGAGATACGGATTACCAATTACGCCATTTTCATGGGTTGTGCCGTTCCCATTGTTGATGATATCTTCCCTTTGAGAAGTCACTTTGTTGATGATGGCTCCTTTGATTACTCCATTTCCAATATTTTTGTCCTTCCCATTGTTGATAGTCTCTTCTTCTTTGAAAATCATCTTGTTGATGATGTCTTTGCCATTTCCATGGATTGTGTTCTTCCCATTTTTGATTATATCCTCTTCTTGGAAATTGGCTTTGTCGAAAATAGTTTCTCCTTCTTTGATCAAATGAAACGGTCATTTGATGTCTTTCTTGCGGTATAAATTTTCTTTGATCATTATTTCACGGGTACCTAATATGACATTGTTTTGTGGTACCCTCATGTGTTTGGGTCCTTTGGGATTAGTCTTGAGACTTTTAGGTCTCCAACAATAATTAGAGCTATTTCTAGCCCGACAAGTATTTACCATATGACCCTTTTTACCACAATAAAAGCATGTAATAATTCTAGGAGCATAATGACCAACGTGCTTAGAGACTTGATTCTTTTTCATGTGATTGACACCCTTAGGCTTATGATCAAGTTCTAGTTTCGAATTATCACAACAATCAACAATATTGGTTATTCTATCGGTACTCAAGTTGGATTTAGATAAATCATTTTTCAAGCAATTTATATCCTCAACAAGAGTACTATTTTCTTTCTCAAGGTTTCTAACCTTGTCAAGAGTGGTGGTGTGAGCACATGATAGAGATTCATAGGAAGTAAATAAACTATCCTTATCATTTTTCAAAACAATGAATTCCTTTTTCAAGTTTTTGTATTTAACAAGTAAGTTTTGGAATTCATTTTGTAGCTCATCATAATCATTTTGTAAATCACTATATTCATTTTGCAATTCATGGTCATAAGAAGTAGAGGGTTTAGAACTTACCTCGTTTTCTTCTTCGATGCCCATGAGGCATTGTTCAACTTGTTCATCATGGGAGGTTGTAGAAGGCTTATCCCATGTTGTTGGATTTGATGTTGTATCCATTTGTGAAGTAGATGCTTTTGAGTTGCTCCTTTCATTTGCATATACTTCATAGATGGCTTCTAATTTTTGCCATGCTTCATGTGCCGATTGAATACCTACAACATGATCAAATTCCAAAGTGGTAAGTGAACAAAGTAAAATATTAAGAGCTTTACCATTTAAAGAGATGATTTTCTTCTCTTCATCATTGAGCTTTTTGAAGCCTTTTGAGGTGTGTGGTGTATTTTTCATCGGAATGGATTCTCCATTTATGACGGTGTTCCAAATGTCGAACCCGCAACCTTGTAAGTAGCATTCCATTCTTTCTTTCCAAAATATAAAATTTTTGGAATCAAACCGAGGTCGCTTGGTGGTGGAGGTGCCGGATAGATGAGCTTCGTTCGTAGCCGACGATCGTTTCTCTTCACTCGCGATGTGAAACGAGCTTGCCAAAGAGTTTGGCTTTGATACCACTTGTAAGTCCAAGCGGCTACGATAATCTAGAGGGGGGGTGAATAGATTATCTCCATCTTTTCGATTTCGCCCTCTTTTTTTATAACCAAATGCTCAAACACAATAATAAAGGTGCGGAATGTAAACAACACACGTCGATTTAAAGAGGTTCAACCCACCTAGGGCCTAATCCTCTACCACCCCAAAGATATCCTCAGGGATGGATTTCGAAAAGAGAAAAAGATTTTATTAATATTTACCAAAATTATTACAACAAAATCTTACACCAACACCTTGAAGAGCACCACACTCTTCCTCAACACCACCTTTGAGATTACCACAATCTCACTTGAAGATTACCACAATCTCCAAACGGCACCTTGTGAAGATTACCACAATCTTCACCCTTGAAGAGCACCACACTCTTCAACACCTCAACAAGAAGATTACCACAATCTCCTTACACCTAACACCTAGTTCACCCAAGTGTGTTCTTACCACAAGAACACTCACAAGGATATCTTGTGTTTGAATGACGACCACAAATTCAAGATTACAACTCGATAATGAATAATACAATTGAGTGCAAGTGTAATCAAGAATAGCCTAGACCTCAAGAATGTGAAAGTGAATAGCTAGGCAAATTACAACAAGAAATAAGACAATGTAAGAACAAGTGTATTCTTGAGTGTATCTTGTTGTGTTGTAGTTTTCTCTCTTATTTTGTTGCTTCAATTCTTCCTCTATTTATAGGAGATGATTGATACTTGATAGGCTCCTCTTGGAATCTGATATCTACAAAAAATTGCAATTAAAATCAAGATTATAGCTGTTAGAAATCAATCCCACAATTTAAGGGAAAGTTGTCTGTTTTGACAACGGTTAGAATTTTGTTTGTCAAAGCATAGGGCGACCGTCGCATTTAAATAGAAGTTTGAAACATATCGCAGAAATTAACACGGCGGCGACCGGTCGAAGTGCACCTCGACCGGTCGAAGGCTAGGCGACCGGTTGCAGACCGACCAAAACTGAAAGAACAAAGTTTACGTTTTGATGTTTTGCTCCCAGTGCACGCCGCCTCTTTGGTCGACTCGGCCGATCGCCTAAATGCAATGTTGTCCAATTTTTGACGAAAATAAACCTCAAGAAATACTCCGAAAAATTCGTAAAAACATTTTAAACCGATCGGGAGTATTTAGGACAACATTAGAAATATAGTTTTGAAGAAATAAAATATTTACACAAAAAGTGTTGTTCGATATAAATTCCAATAAATACTCCGAAAAATAGTAGAGACATTTTAGATCAATTGGGAGTATTAGGACAACATAGTTTCAATGTAAAAACCCATTGACTTAAAAACATTAAATGTATTGTCCAATTTTATATCGAAAATAAACTTGAGGAAATACTCCGAAAAATATTAAAACCATTTTAAATCATTTAGGAGTATTTGGACAACCTTTAAAACCATTGTTTTGGTGTAAAATCAAAATCATCAAAATCATGATAAACCATTTATCAAACAACCACTAGACGGGCTGAAAGACAACAAAATCCAATAATGGGGGATTTTGATGAAGAACACAGGGGTAACAATGGGATCAACAGGATCAATGAGTTACCAATACCGGGTAACAATGGAGTAAACGAGTTACCGATATCGGCTCAACAGCAAGCCATTCGTGATTACTTTTGACCACAAACGAATCGTAATTACGGTGGTATTGCCCATATTCCGATCAATGCCAACAACTTCGAGCTCAAACCGGCACTGATCAATATGGTACAACAGAACCAGTTTGGGGGGTTCGCAACTGAAGATCCTAACTCTCACCTTGCACATTTTATCCAAATATGAATTACGATCAAAATGAATGGAGTCTCGGATGATGCCATAAGATTGCGCCTATTCCCATTCTCTTTGAGGGATAAGGCGAGAAATTGGTTGGGTACTTTGACGCAAGGCAGTGTGAGCACATGGGACGAACTGAGTTAAAAGTTCTTGTTTAAATTCTTTCCACCAAGCAAAACTCTACAGCTCAAAAGCGAGATTACTCAATTTCGACAGTTCGACTCCGAACCTTTGTACGAGGCTTGGGAAAGGTTTAGGGATTTGTTACGAAGATGTCCACAACATGGGTTCCCGGAAGATCAACAGTTATGTTTCTTCTACAATGGTTTAATGGGGCAAACGAGGGCCTTTGTTGATGCCGCAGCGGGAGGAGCATTGTTGGCAAGGTTTCCACAAGATGCCTTGAACCTTCTTGAAGAAATGGCTATGAATAGTTACCAGTGGCCGTCTGAAAGATCCAATGTACAACGAGTAGCAGAGATTTCAGATGCAGACCCAAATAAAGCGTTGACAGCATAAGTAGCGGCTTTGACAACTCAATTGAGTGTATTGACGAAAGGGCCAGACGCAAGCACGAGTACGGGTAGTGAAGCTCTTCTATATCCGATGGAGGAGGTAAATTATGTGAATAACCGGAATTTCAACAATTTCCGGAACAATTCAAACCCTACACGAAGAATGTGTTGCAACCTCCGCCGGGATTTAATGCTTCAAATGGAGGTGGAAATGTGGAAGATAAATCATCGTTGGAGGATGCACTCACCTCCTTCATAAATCAATCGAATGCATTCATGAGTGACACGAGGAGTCGCTTCGCTAGGCAAGATTCTAGGATGGATAAGATGGAACTACAAATGACCCAAGTGACAAGCTCAATAAAGAATCTTGAAACTCAAGTGGGTCAATTGGCTATAATTGTGGGTGGTCAACATCACAAGGGTCAATTTCCGAGTAATACGGAGATGAATCCTAAAGAACAATGCAAGGCGATTCGCTTACGAAGCGGTACGGAATATGAGGGGCCTAAAGAAAAATCTGGGAATCTGAAGATTTCAGACGAAGCATCTAAGCCGGGAGAGGTCGAATCGGTGATGAAAGATGGTATTGAAGAAGATGGGGAAAAAGATAGGCAAGAGGCGGAACAAACAGGGGCTGAGAAGCTAAAATCATCGTCTAACTCTAATATATCTAAGTTGTCTATATCTCTTCCCTTTCCCCAAAGATTTCAAAAGAAAAAGCTTGATGATCAATTTGCAAAATTCCTTGATATATTTAAGAAATTGCATATTAACATTCCTTTTGCAGACGCATTAGAGCAAATGCCAAATTATGCAAAATTTCTTAAGGATGTTATGTCGAAGAAGAGGAAGATGACAAGCTTTGAAACGGTGAATTTGACTGAAGAATGTAGCGCAATCATCCAAAGAAAGCTACCACAAAATCGAAAGATCCGGGAGTTTCACTATCCCTTGTGCTATTGGTGGTAATTTTTTTAATAAAGCGTTATGTGATTTGGGGGCAAGTATTAATTTGATGCCTTTGTCCATTTTCAGGAAGCTTGGACTAGGCGAAGTGAAGCCAACCACGGTGACATTGCAACTTGCAGACCGGTCACTTACTTACCCAAAGGGAATTATAGAAGACGTGCTGGTAAAAGTTGATAAATTTATATTCCCTGTGGATTTCTTGGTTCTTGATATGGAAGAAGATCGAGACGTTCTACATATACTTGGACGTCCATTCCTTGCTACTGGTAAAGCCTTAATAGATGTGCAAAACGGAGAGCTCACAATACGTGTTAATGATGAGCACGTTTTATTTTCTATATATAAGGCAATGAAATTTCATGATACGGTGGAAAATTGTAATTTTTTGGATATAGTTAGTTCGTGCATTGAGGATTATGTTGATCATGCATTGTCTACAGATGATTTGGAATTTGGGCTAACACACTCGTGCTCGATGTCGAGCATTGTGCTTGATTTTGATAACCAATATTTGTACGACTATGTTTGTGCCTTAGATCATATGCAGGAACTACCTAGGAGCGCAAGAGGCGAAAATGCAAAGTCAGAAAACAGGGAGCAAAACCTCCAGGTATGCACGACCCGTGCGTCGACGCACGGGCAACCCGTGCGTGATGCCGAAAGAAATGTTGGAAGTCCTGAAGAGCACACGACCCGTGTGCCAGAGCACGGGCAACCCGTGCTTGATGCCGAATGAAAGCTTAAGGGACAGGGGATCACGCACGACCCGCGTGCTGGAGCACGGGCAGCCCGTGCGTGACCCTGAAATTGAAACATCGACCCCGGAACTCAAGCAATTACCCGAACACCTCAAATATGCATTTCTAGGGACGGATAATGCATACCCGGTAATCGTTTCATCTCTTCTAACTCCCACTCAACTTGATAAATTGTTAAGGGTTTTACGAAAACATAAGTCGGCACTCGGATGGTCTATAACTGATTTAAAAGGCATAAGCCCATCCATTGTAATGCATAAAATTCGGATGGAAGATGTTTATAAACCATCAGTGCAAAACCAAAGACGATTAAACCCTATCATGCAAGATGTGGTTAGGAAGGAAGTGTTGAAATGGTTAGATGCGGGGATCATTTATGCCATCTCTGATAGTTCATGGGTAAGTCCCGTACAAGTGGTACCGAAAAAAGGGGGTAACAGTCGTGAATAATGAGAATGAAGAACAAATTGCTACCAGAATCGTTACCGGGTGGCGAATATGTATTGATTATAGAAAACTTAATGATGCCACTCGAAAAGATCATTTCCCTCTCCCCTTTATTGATATGATGTTGGATCGTCTGGCAGGTTACGATTATTATTGCTTTTTAGATGGTTATTCCGGATACAATCAAATCATGATTGCACCGGAAGACCAGGAAAAAATGACATTTACGTGTCCTTATGGCACATTTGCATTTCGTCGCATGCCATTTGGGTTATGCAATGCACCTGCCACTTTCCAACGTTGTATGATGGCTATATTTCATGATCTAATTGAAAAGGTTATGGAGGTATTTATGGATGATTTCTCTGTGTTTGGTGATTCTTTTGATAACTGCCTTCACAATCTTTCCTTAGTCTTACAGTGATGTGAAAAGACTAATCTTGTACTCAATTGGGAAAAGTGCCATTTTATGGTACGCGATGGTATTGTACTTGGACATCGAGTCTCTTCCGCAGGTTTAGAAGTCGATCGGGCAAAGATTGTAGCAATAGAGAAATTACCACCTCCTACAAATGAGAAAGCCATTCAAAGCTTCTTGGGCCATGCCGGATTTTATATAAGGTTTATCCGTGACTTTTCTAAAATTTCTAAGCCTTTGAGCCAATTGCTAGAAAAAGATGTTGCTTTCAATTTTTTCAATGATTGTTTGCAGGCGTTCGAAACGTTGAAGAAGGCATTGGTGACCGCACCTATACTTGTCGCCCCAGATTGGAGTCAACCGTTTGAGTTGATGTGTGATGCGAGCAACTTTGCGGTAGGGGCTGTTCTCGGTCAAAAGAGGGAAAAATTGTTCAGATCCATCTACTATGCGAGTAGAACATTGGATAGTGCTCAACAGAATTACACCACAACCGAGAAGGAGATGTTGGCGATTGTTTTCGCATTTGATAAATTCCGATCATACTTGATTGGGACGAAAACGATTGTGCACACCGACCATGTGGCCATCAAATACCTATTTGATAAGAAGGATGCGAAACCAAGGTTGATTCGGTGGATCTTATTATTGCAAGAGTTTGATGTAGAAATCAAGGATCGGAAAGGATGTGAGAATGTGGTGGCAGACCACTTGTCTCGAATAGAAAATCACGAAGGAGCACAAGGAAGCACGAGATTAATAAAAGAGGAATTTCCTGATGAACGATTACTCATGCTTGAGGCAAAGTTTCCATGGTACGCGGACTTTGTCAACTACTTGGCTGCAGGAGTTCTACCTCCGGATCTATCGCCGTATCAAAAGAAGAAGTTCTTACATGATGTAAAGTTCTACATGTGGGATTGTTCGATGTGTGGGAGATTGATTTTATGGACCCATTTCCATCATCTTCGGGTTATCAATATATTTTACTCGCAGTGGAATATGTATCCCGTTGGGTAGAGGCGATTCCTTCCAAAACAAATGATGCTCAAGTTGTAATGTGTTTCCTTAAGAAAAATATATTTACTAGATTCGGCACTCCAAGAGCTTTAATTAGTGATGGAGGGTCGCATTTTGTAAATAAATTGATGAGCAACTTGTTGGCAAAATATGGGGTGAAACATAAAGTTGCATTGGCCTATCACCCGCAAGCCAATGGACAAGCGAGTATGCTAACATGGAGATCAAACAAATCCTTGAAAAGACGGTGAACATCAACCGAAAAGATTGGGCGTTAAAATTGGATGATGCTCTGTGGGCATACCGGACAGCATATAAGACACCGTTGGGCACATCCCCCTATCAACTTGTTTTTGGGAAATCATGTTGATAAGGGTCTTTTTATGCATGTTTTATGTGTATATTTAAGTATGATTTGAGTTATTTTATTGTTAGTTTCATAAATTTTTGATTGTACATAGTTCACATTACTCCGAGGTGCTTTTATTGGTGTAGATTGATGATTTGGAGCTGTTTTTGGTGAATTTTGGGCCATGGTTTCATGTCAAAACATACCCGGGGTTTCGGATGCAAAAACACTCAAAATCCCAAGCTAAACGCGCGTCATTTCGGGCCTTTTCGACCAAACACGGGCGGGGTGTGTTTTTAAGCACGGCCGTGCTTTTAGAAGTAAAAACGAGCAATTTTTCGACCCGACGCAAAACACGACCGTGTTTCGCGAAAATCCAAAAACACGCGGCCTGCCCGTGCTTATAAAGCACGGCGTGCTTTTCGTCCCGTGACCGGTTTTTTTCTTTGGCGGAAATTATGGAGACTTTCCCTTTTTGCTTTTTGACAACCTTTGAGCAACTTTTACACCTCATTTTGATGCACCAAGCTCTATTATTCCCTCAATTGTCATGTGGACACAATGATTCAACCAACTCAACCATGAATGTGCACACAATGATTCAACCAACAACCATGGAAGTGGAGCATTTGTTAGCATTATTGATGTGTTCTTTCACAAAGATGGTGCCTATAAAAGCCAAGAGTTTGAGTTGGAAATGGGAATTCATGTAGTATTCATTGATAGAGAGATTCATTGTATATTCATTGTATATTCTAAGTTTCAAAGCAAAATACATTGAGAGGATAAAAGAGAGGTAGAGTTGGAAGTTGAAGAGCAATAGAGGAGAAGGCTTGGAGCTCAACATCATTGCAATCAACCAAGGAGGAAGTCTTGTATTGGTCTTGAATAAGAGCTAAGTACACCATGTTCATTTTATTCATATCTTCTTGTGTAGTATACTCTTTTGTCAAAGCCATGTGTAGCTAAATTTCTAGTGTTTGAATGTAATGAACTCTAGAATGAATTTGTGATTAAGGTTTGTATGTTTTTAATAAAATCTTCATGTTTTGTGTGATTCACTTATATTATGCTTTATTCATTCAAATTGGTATATGCGCAATATTGATTTGAAGTTTATTTTTCATCCGGGAAATCGAGAGATTCATGGTGAAATAGAACCTATATAAGTGAAAAGAGTTGCATGCAATCCTAGATATAGACGACATAAATCTTCCGGATTAGGGTCAAACCTAATATGGGAATTCACAAATCGTTATAATGTTATCTTGGGGTTTTAACTAGAAAGATATTTCGATTAATCAACTTGAGATTAGAAGTTATTCGCTCGATAGAGGTTTAACTTAAATCGAATTTCTACGTCCATGAAATATGAGATTTTACTAAAAGAGGTTGGTTTTTGCTAAGGGATTATGGTTGTATTTTTATCTTGTTAAATCACAAAAACATTCTAGAGGGATTTACATTCAAACACATTTCTAGCTCTTGATTTCTTAATTCTACAATTTATTTTTATTTGATCTTTTGTAAGTTGCAATTATTTTAAAATTCTCTATTTTTCATTTTCATTAAACAAACAAAACTCTGAAAATTGCTAGATTAAATAACAAAAAGACGGTAATTATTAGTACTTACAATCCTCGTGGGAATGACACTCGGTACTCAATAATCTATACTACAAAACGATAGGTGCACTTGCCTATGGTTTTCTAGAGTAGCTTTTGAGCCATCACATGTCACTTACCGGTGGAGTTGGAACACAAAGCATTTTGGGCGGTCAAGAAGTTAAATATGGATTTTCAAAAAGCCGGCGAAGATAGGTTGCTCTATTTGAATCAGATGGAAGAGTTTCGGGATGAAGCATACGAAAACTCCCGAATTTATAAAGAGAGAACAAAAAATGGCACGACAAGATGATAAAAAAATGAGAGTTTTTACCGGGAGAACCGGTACTCTTGTACAATTCACGCCTTAAATTTTTCCCTGGAAAACTCAAGTCTAGGTGGTCGGGGCCATTTGTGATCAAGAAGGTATTGAATCCTCCCGGAGTTGTAGAATTACTGACAAAAGACGGTGAAACCTTCATGGTAAACGGCCAGAGGATTAAGCATTACTTCCACCGAGGTAACCAAGAGGAGGTGACTTCTATCTCTTTGCGAGACCCGTAATGGAACAACGGACATGCGTCAAGCTAAAGACGTTAAATATAGTGCTTGTTGGGAGGCAACCCAACGGTTTTTCGTGTGGATTTCATTTCTTGTGTGTTTTTGTTTCAATTTTGCGTGATTTGTGTGATTTGGTATATGTGTTTTGTTTTAATTTGTGTGATTTGTATGTTATTTGAAAAAAAAAAAGATTACTTACCTGAATGGCTATACAGGTATGCACGGGTAGCCCGTGCCATGGGCACTACCCGTGCGTACCTGGAAGGAAATTGAGCATGCTTCGGCATCACACACGGGTTACCCGTGCGCCTAGCGCACGACCCGTGTGTGTCTACAGGGAGGGAATTTTGCTACGGCATGGCGCACGAGTTACCCGTGCGCCGGCACACCACCTGTGCACCTTACAGGAACCAGGTAAAACAGAGCAGTTTAAACACTGCTCTTCCTTCTTTCAACATTACCCAACGCACGCCCCTCCCCATACTTTCAATATCTTCCAAATTTCCTCAGGTTTTGAACCAAATTCTCCCATTTAATCACTACCCCATCACATTAGAACTACATTTTGCCTTGAATTCTAGTTGGATTGAAGAAATTTGAAAAAGATAAGCACCTAGGGTTCAAATATTCTCTTTGAGTTAAACTTGGAGAATTCCGGTAAGAACCTCGTTTTCCCTTGTGAATTTCTTGTCAATTATGTAATGGGGATCATGATTAGTGCTTGTTTTGATATTTTTGCTATGAATTGTATGAATTACTCTTTGAGGCAAATTATCAAACACTTTGTGAGCTTGTGTAATTGAGGTGAATTTGAATGAAATATTGATGAATGCGGCATGATAATAATTTTCTAATATGGCCATAATTCTTACTTGCTTGGGGTTAGTTGATCGATCAAAGTGGAGTCGGGAAGTGAATTTGCATCACCTCATATTTTAGCTTCAATCCCCTACTTTGTTGTTTCCATTTATGATATTGGGATGCTAATGGAATTCATTTCAGGTACAAATCCTTCATGGCTGAGAGAAGGAATCCCCAGGGTGGAAGGATACGTGTGCACGGAGCGGCCCAAAGAAATGAGGCACCGCAAGAAGTAGACCCGAACAGTCCCGCAGCATATGGTGTGGTATTGACAAGTGCGAACGACATAGAGAGGTGGAATCGCTTAGTTGGTCGCCAAGTAGCTCCATCCCGATACGCCGATGATGACTGTACCCACACTTTGGGGATACATGAGGACGTTTGGCGTCTTTTCGCAAAGGTCGGGTGGACCAATTTTATGAGTCGTAGGTGGCCGACGTTCAAACGCTATACGTTGGAATTTTTGAGTACTGTGGAAGTACTCAAACAAGGAGGAGCTTTCGAGCCATTTGAGATACACTTTCAGTTGGGGAATGAACGGCGGCGTTTATCTATCTCCTAATTGAATACCATTTTCGAAGTTCCCACGAATGCTCGTTTTTGGCCAATGGAACATTATGATCAATATGATTTTTGGAGAATGTTGGTCGAAACACCACAAACAGGGCCTATGTTGTATGCCGCACGGACTGCTAAAGCCTCTTGGATCCGAAATCCAGTGTTCAGATACATACAACGTGTGACTGCGTCATCCGTCTTCGCCAGGGAAAATATTGGGGGAATGACAACGAGGGAGTTGTATCTATTATGGTGTATGCTCACAAATACACCCTACAACACCGCCGCCTACTTCGCAGAGCAAGTTGAGCAATTGGTAAGGCGGGAAGGGGGTACGATTTCTATAGGGGGCCTCATTACCCCTATTGCCCGGCATTTCAACGTTGATTTCCGAGGCTTGGAGCCTATTCCGGGCAGCACTCGGATTAATTTGGCATCGTTGCACCACATGAAGTTCATAGCAAACGAAGACAACACATTGATGCTTCTACAGAAGAAAGGTGCTGCATTTCCGTTGCCCAACCCGACATATACCACAGTCGATACATTGGCGGACACCACCAACTTCCTAATGAACTCTGACGCACATAACCGAATTACAGAGGCTATAGATGCGAGGAAGAGGCGCCGAGTTCAAGGTTTCCCAGATGAGGAAGATATGGTTGCGGAAGAAGAGGAGCTACGAAGAAGAGAAATGGGGGTGGAACCTCCTCTCCCTCAACTTGGATATGACATCCCCGAGTCCCCACATGGTGGTGCTTACCCCCGATGCTCACATAGCAGGGATCGTCCCAGTACATCTCATGGTGGCGAATCCCAGCGCGGTAATGATTTTTAGGATATGCTATTTGCATTTGGGGAGGACTTGCGTCGTCAAGGAGACGAGTTAAGGCAACAAGGGGAGGATTTGAGGCAGCATCGGGCTGATTTTCTCGTGTTCCGCGAGAACTATGACCGGCGTTCCGAGGAGACGTGGTAAGTGCTCCAACAGTTACAAATGTGGCATATTTCACAAGGCCACTTTCCACCACATCCTCCGCAGTGATTCAGATATATCCCCACTTTTCGTTATTGAAATTCTATTTTTCCCCTTAGGACAATATAATTTCATTCAAGTTTGGGGGGAGAGATAGCATGTTAATATTCGAAGAGTGTGGATATGAAAAAAAAAATTCTTGCATTTTGTGTTTTCATATAGCTGCATATAGAGCATTTTAGGTTGCATTGCATTAGAGCACGTTTATGGCTTTAGCACGTCTATTGCTTTCTTAGTGGTTAGAGATTGAGTTGACCTGGCTTGTTGCAACTTGTTATTTGTGTGGTGATTTTGGAAGATTTGTATTATTGGAATTGGATGATGAGTATGAGTTGATTGAGCCTTGAATAGATAACATTGAGCATGTTAATATGAAAACTTGGTTTGATGCTTTGAATTGCATATTGACAAGCCTGTGAGCTTTGAGCCTTTATTGCTTATATCTTGGGCAGTCTTGTTGTGATTTGAGGGTATCATTCATGTTGTCAGAATTCTAGAACTTGCTCGGGTATCTCTGTCGAGGCCACATGTTGTATGCAAATTGTGAATGTGATAAAAGGCCATCTTTGCTAGCCTTTCAAGCCTTTTGTTGTCCTAAAGATGATGAAATTCCTAGTTAGCCAAGTTGAGCCTATTGCCTATTCCTTTGATAACCACAAGATTTAAGCTTTGAACTTCATTCCGTCACCCTAAACTCGAGTGTATAATGTTGAGTAAAGGGAATGAATGGAGTTGAAGGAGTGGGAATTGAAGAGTGAGATAATGGGCATAATTGGTTGATTAGAGCAGAAGAGGAAGAAAAGGAGATGTAAAAGAAGAGTTGAAAATTCACAAGTAAAAATATATATATATATAATGTGAATATTCATAGAAACAAACTTAGGGGCGAAGGATTGTAATTTAAGGCGATTCGCAAAAGAAAGAAAGAAAGAGATGGAAATAAGGAAAGTTGATAAAAATAAGGGAAGATTGGAGTAGCATATGTAACTATTATGAAGAAGATTGATATGCTCACCAGTTATATGCTCGAGTTTGAGTCACTTTGTCCAAAATTTCATACCCTAACCAAAGAGCCTTCATTACAACCAAATAAGAAAGTCCTTTTTGATTCACGAAGTGCATACATTCTAGTGGCGGAGATATGAGACGAATTGCAAGCTTATGGTAATTTTGCGACATTGAATTGATTCGAGCGTAAACACGTCCCATATTCTCGTGAGATGAGAGTATACACATAACTTTGAGAGTTGGAATTCAGAGCATTTCACTTTGTTTTACTTGAGGCGTGCTCTTTGATCAGATATTTGAGGCTTGATTGGGTTGTTGCTCAACATTCATGACGAACAATATGGATCTTCTTTTAGGTCCTTTGTGTGCGCTTTTATTCTTATCTCCCTGTTGTGCTTTATCGTGTTTTCAAAATTGTTGATCGGGACGGTCAACGGTTTAAGTTTGGGGGATTTTGATAGGTGTGAGTTTTGCATGTATTTTGGAGCATATTTATGACTATAATGATGGGTAAACATGCATATACTCGTGTAAAATGTTACGTATTCACTCCTTGTGGAAAAGATATTACACTTTGCTTGTTTTATAGGATTTTCATGATATTTGAAGCAAATTGAGTACAAATATGAATCTTGCAAAGTGGAAACATTGAGAATGGAGTGAGTATACGAAAAGTGAAGCTTGAAGGAGCGGAAGATGAGCGTATAAGAAGAATACAGAGAGCACACGGGTTGGGCGTGCCATAGGCATCACCCATGTGCCCCTAAAGAAAGGTTGTCTGAGGCTACGGCATGGCGCACAGGTAGCCCATGCTCATACGCACCACCCGTGCGCCACTGGTGAATTGCAATATCCATACGGCATCACGCACGGGTAGCCCGTGCAAGGGGCACACGACCCGTGCGTGTTTGGTGAAAATCAAAGGCTTCGCTACGGGGTGACGCACGGGTAGCCCGTGCAAGGGCGCACGACCCGTGCGTCTTCGCTGGAATCCCATAATCTGCAGCATCTTGCCCTAAACTTGAAAGTGGGTATAAAAAGGCTTTTTGGGGGGCGCACACAAGGACATTCTGGCATTTTTTGGGATCTACAACACAAGACAAGAGTATATTCTTGGAAGAAGACATCAAGGGATAATCGGGTTGCATCGGAGCTCAAGGAACGGAGATCATTCGAGAGATTGTTGACTTTCCTAAGTTTTTCTTGCTTCTCTTGTAGTTTTCGTCTTTCATTTTTAGTTGTCATGGCTATGAACAATTTGTATATAGATTGTTTAGAAATCATGTGTGGCTAAACTCTTTAGATTTTCGGGTTTTGGAAGTAGATTAATGAACTCTTGTTGGATGTTTTAATTCTAGTTGAAGTTATTATCTTGAAGCCTATTTGAGTATTTTGAGCTTATTCTTGTTTTATCACTTGATCAATGATTTAACTTGTTGGATATATTGATTCATAATTCGAGAGATGAGTTTCAATATTAGATCTTGAGTACTCAACACAAATATTTGCATGAATCGAGAGGTTTGTAAATATATGTGAAGACATTTGATCTTTTGAACTTTTGGGAGTTGAGTACTTCATGTTGAGTAGAGATGCTAGCATAAGTATTTCAATCTACATTTTATATGCATCTCGAGAGGGAGGATAAAATATCTTTGTGATCGTCTTATAGGAATATTGATAATAACTTGGCTTGGATTAAATCGTACAATAAGAGGGTCGTTAGTCGAAACCTTAACTCGGAAATCCATTTCATCATCTTGATACTTCTATCAATTGTGTTATCTTAATTTTGTGTTTTAGTAGTCCAACTTGTCGTAATCTCACAACAACAATCATTAAATTCCGATTGTCTAAATAAAAATAAATCTATCTTAGTTCAATACTTAGTACACAAATTTATTAGTCTTCGTGGATACGACCTTGCTACCCTATTCTATAAACTACACCGTACACTTGCGGTGAAGCTAAAAACGAAGGCGAACAAGTTTTTGGCGCCGTTGCCGGGGACTAATACAATTTTTGGTGCTAATATTGCGGTAGATAGAATTATTCTTAATTTAGACATTTTTATTTATTATTTTGGTTTTGACTTTAATTCTACATTATTTGACTTGTGTCTTTTAGTTTGGTCCAGGTAGTGCATGAACACGCGCTCTAGGCGAGGGGATTTAATACCGCTCATACCGAAAGTTGAGGCTTTCGCGAGAAGAATCAGTGCTACCACTAGACGGGCTGAAAGACAACAAAATCCAATAATGGGGGATTTTGATGAAGAACACAGAGGTAACAATGGGATCAACAGGATCAATGAGTTACCAATACCGGTAACAATGGAGTAAACGAGTTACCGATACCGCTCAACAAATGAAGCCATTCGTGATTACTTTCGACCACAAACGAATCGTAATTACGGTGGTATTGCCCATATTCCGATCAATGCCAACAACTTTGAGCTCAAACCTAAGACCGATCAATATGGTACAACAGAACCAGTTTGGGGGGTTCGCAACTGAAGATCCTAACTCTCACCTTGCACATTTTATCCAAATATGCAATACGATCAAAATGAATGGAGTCTCGGATGACGCCATAAGATTGCGCCTATTCCCATTCTCTTTGAGGGATAAGGCGAGAAATTGGTTGGGTACTTTGACGCAAGGCAGTGTGAGCACATGGGACGAACTGAGCCAAAAGTTCTTGTTTAAATTCTTTCCACCAAGCAAAACTTTGCAGCTCAAAAGCGAGATTACTCAATTTCGACAGTTCGACTCCGAACCTTTGTACGAGGCTTGGGAAAGGTTTAGGGATTTGTTACGAAGATGTCCACAACATGGGTTCCCGGAAGATCAACAGTTATGTTTCTTCTACAATCGTTTAATGGGGCAAACGAGGGCCTTTGTTGATGCCGCAACGGGAGGAGCATTGTTGGCAAGGTTTCCACAAGATGCCTTGAACCTTCTTGAAGAAATGGCTATGAATAGTTACCAGTGGCCGTCTGAAAGATCCAATGTACAACGAGTAGCAGAGATTTCGGATGCAGACCCAATTAAAGCGTTGACGGCACAAGTAGCGGCTTTGACAACTCAATTGAGTGTATTGACGAAAGGGCCAGGCGCAAGCACGAGTACGGGTAGTGAAGCTCTTCTATATCCAATGGAAGAGGTAAATTATGTGAATAACCGGAATTTCAACAATTTCCGGAACAATTCAAACCCTACACATTACCATCCGGGGTTGAGAAACCATGAAAAATTTTCATATGCCAATACGAAGAATGTGTTGCAACCTCCGTCGGGATTTAATGCTTCAAATGGAGGTGGAAATGTGGAAGGAAAATCATCGTTGGAGGATGCACTCACCTCCTTCATAAATCAATCGAATGCATTCATGAGTGACACGAGGAGTCACTTCGCTAGATTCTAGGATGGATAAGATGGAACTACAAATGACCCGAGTGACAAGCTCAATAAAGAATCTTGAAACTCAAGTGGGTCAATTGGCTACAATTGTGGGTGGTCAACATCACAAGGGTCAATTTCCGAGTAATACGGAGATGAATCCTAAAGAACAATGCAAGGCGATCCGCTTACGAAGCGGTACGGAATATGAGGGGCCTAAAGAAAAATCTGGGAATCTGAAGATTTCAGACGAAGCATCTAAGCCGGGAGAGGTCGAATCGTGATGAAAGGTGGTATTGAAGAAGATGGGGAAAAAGATAGGCAAGAGGCAGAACAAACAGGGGTTGAGAAGTTAAAATCATCGTCAAACTCTAATATATCTAAGTTGCCTATATCTCTTCCTTTTCCCCAAAGATTTCAAAAGAAAAAGCTTGATGATCAATTTGCAAAATTCCTTGATATATTTAAGAAATTGCATATTAACATTCCTTTTACAGACGCATTAGAGCAAATGCCAAATTATGTTAAACATACAGTAAAATAGTGTTAAGTATACATCAAATATATGATAAGTGTACAGCATACTGCATGGCAGAGCACATGCGCGAATTTCTCTCTCCAACGCGATTTTCTCTCTCCCCACGTGATTTTCTCTCTCCTAGTAACTGATTCCATATTTGGATGGTCCCCCACATGTTTGTTTTGACAATTATACCCTTATTTTGCATTAATTAAATGTTTAATGTAATTTTAACCCCTATTTATCTTAGCCATTGATATAGATAAAGGGAGGGTTGAGATGAGTCCACACTGTCTCACTATAATATCTGGTCTCATTTTAACCTCCCCTATATATATATATATATATATATATATATAGGATTTGGTTCAAATGAGACCACCCTCCCTAGGTGAGACCGTGAGACAGTGTGGACTCATCTTACCCATTGATCTTAAAAAATGAAGGGATGTGATTAATTCAGTTTTTTTTTAATTATATCATAATTTTCGCTGATTTTAAGGGTAAGGTTATAATATTGTAATTCAAATTAGTGGTCCCAGCGGGTTTTAGGGACTAAGATTGAAACTGCCGGATTTGGTGGCGAAATTTAAGGAAGCAGTTTTTTTCCAAATATTTTTATTTTACAGTATAGTTAGGGTTCTTCTACTGCATAATTAGACTTCAAATAATGCATATTTAGTTGTTTTGTTGGCATTGTTTTACGAAAACAAGACATAATTGAATATATTGCATATTTCGTTATTATACACTACATAAATAGGTTCAATGTAATGTATATTTAGTTATGAAAATGAGATGTTGCTTTTGGAAATTATAAAAATGGGATGTTACATAATGTACTGCATATTCAGTTATTCCACACTGCATATATAGTTTCTAGAGAATGCATAGTTAGTTGATTTTGTTGCATAGTTTATGACGTCTTGCATAGTTGGATATACTGTACTACATATTAGTTTTTTTACGCTGCATAGATAGTTTGCATATAATGCATATTTAATTGATTTTTGTTGCATATTTTCAAATATGTAATATCCTACAGATCTATGCATCGTTCCATAAGTATCTATACATCATTTCATAAGTATCTATGCATCGTCTTATTCGTGAAAATTACAGTTTTTTAAGAGTTAATGTTAATGGTCAGTTTCGAGTTCTCTATCGATGACTACACCATTGATGATGTTGGATAAAGTTTTTTCCACGACTGATGATTCATCATCATGTTTCGAACTCACTGTTCGTTATTTCTCTGTAATATTGCACCGATTTTTCTTGCCTTTTCTTTGTAATTTTCATGAACTGTATGTAATTTTCGAGTTCTTCGCAGTTTTTCTTATTTGCGTTAATGGAGGAATTAGAGAGAGAGAGAGAGAGAGAGAGACGTGAGAATGGGGTGGGGGGGGAGAGACAACACGTGAGATTGGGGGGAGATGTATGAGAGAGAAAGAGGTTTGATTTCATGTTTGTAACTACCTTGTTATGTTATTTTACCCTACTACCCTTATGTTGATTAAATTAATATTTTAATATATTTTTTTATCCCTTAAATCATACCCATTGATTAATAGTGGGGGATGGTTGGGATTAGTCCATTGTGTCTCACCTAAAGACATGGTCTCACTTGATCCTCCACATATATATATATATATAATGTTATAATGAAACGTACATTTTATCTAATAAAATATGAGCTACGTTGTGATTATTCTGATCTGTAAATATGAAAACTCGTACCATAATATGTACTTGATTTTGTAAGGGGTTTTTTTTTTTTTGATAAATGACTTTGTAAACCTACTCCATCAAATTGCTCAACGGGGCATATGTGGGCTATGAAATTTGTTAGGTATTCATACTGAATAATATCCGTGTGAATTTTGTTAGGTACTCATACTTAATAGCATACATGCTCATATTGAATAACATCCGTATGAGTTCGATTTCGAGAGCTGATCAACTATGATTAGATTTTGAGAGATCGAACATACTTGTTCTCTTTACCAACACTGGTCAGCCCGTGCACATCATGCGGTTTATCTTGGTGGCAGTGATGAGGAGTCAAGTTGTCTTGAGCATAGTCAGACATAAGCACAAAAGTTGAGTTATAAAAAAAAATAAAGTGTACACATTTAAGTGCTTTTTGGTCAAGTTGGCTCACAACAAACGTGCGTTAAAAGAATAGTAAGTTATTAGAAAATATAATTTAAATTACTTGATTTGTGAGAAACAATAAATATAGGAAAAATATCAAAACTAGGGCTGTAAATGAACAACGTTTGACAAATAACTCGTGAATAAGCTCGGATAGCGTTCGTTTATGTTCATTTATTTAGTTAACAAGCATACAATGAACAATTTTAGGGCTCGTCTAATAAACAGAGTTTGAACGATTGTATACTCATTCATTAATAGCTCGTGAACAAACTTATAAGTGTTCGTTTATAAAATGTTCATGAACAAGCTCATGTAGCTTAGTTTTAAAATTGAAATTATCCCTATAGTTAAATATAAATACTGAACGCTTACATTTATGTAATTCTTATAATATAATCTATAATTTTATATAATATAAAAAAGATTAAAATTACAATATTAAAAGTTTATCATTAACATAAAAATTAAAGTTGAATTTGTTTGATCACGAACATATCATCAACACGAACTCAAAGGTAATTTTGTTTGTTTGTTTGTTCGTTTATTGTTCGCGAACAAAATTATTTGGTGTTCAGAAACACGCAATGAACACGAACTCAAATGAATGCATTCACGAACAAATTCAAATATTATAAAATTTTATCAAACGAACACGAACAAATTTAAAGAGAGCTAGCTCATATAAAATTAAACGAACATTTGACAAATAATCTAAAGCTCGACTAGGCTAAGCTTAGTTTACTAACCAAAACCAAACCTAGCTAGTTGTTAGGCTCTAGAGGGTAAATTTGCAGAGAAGGCTAGGGCCTCTTCTGCTGCTTCTTGGATAGCGTATCTTAGTGCGCTTCTAGAAGCTCGCCCAACAGCTCAATCAAAACACGTCACGTTTACATTACGATTTCAGTATGTGACGACTTTTTTGCCCATGATACTTCCACAATTTTTCCATTTCGTACCAATTATCTCTGATAAACGGTCCAGATTCTTTTATTTATTTATTGATAAAACAGACCAGAATTTTCCAAAAAAAATAAAAATAAAAATGAAAATAGTCGTTACTACTTACTACAGTGTAAGGTTATCCCAAAATCCAATCAAGCTCACTATCATATCAAACAAGTCACACGGACACACAAAATGGGTCAAATTATAATATTTCCATATTATTTCATCCAATTAATAATCTCCTATTCCTTACTTTAGTTGTCAGTTACTTTATTTTAAAGAAACATAAATTATAATTATTTCATATTATTTCATTGTAATTATGCTGATATCAATTTTTTATAGTAATACTAAAGTTGTTTTTTAATTAGTGAAAACTGAATCGAGCTCTAAGGGCGCGATTGAATATGCTTTCATTTTGAAATTTTTCATTTTGCTAGAGAATAGTGGTGAAAAAAAATTTAGAAGAAAAAAGATGAATTTTGAGAGTGTGGTTGGATGTGAGATGAAAAAGTAATGATGCAAGTTGATTTGATTTAAAAATAGTAAAATAATGATTGGTAGTTAGAAATGTGTGAGTGGTGAATAGTGAAATTTGTGGGAGAATGTGTAATAATGATTAGCTTTTTGTGAAAAAAAATGTGTAGATGTGATTGATAAGAGAAAAAATGAAAAAAAGTGAAAGTTAAAGAATAGTATATTTTCTAAAAAATTTCATAAACAATAGCATGTTTGATCAAAAAAATTCTCCAAATGGAAATAAAAATGAAATATCTCTTACATCCAATCGCGACCTAAGTATTTGTGGTACAATTCTTTATTTATACCCGTAATTTGATTTGTCTCATTTTGGTAAAATGTACATAAATGAAAATACAAAATCCATTCATCAAAACATATTAATACCATGTGAATTGTTCACTTGCTTTCAAAATGATTCAAGGGAAATTTGCAAAATGCCACATTTTCACAAATTTTTGGGAAAAATATCACTCAACCTAAATCCTTTAAATTATACTCACCTCACCCCTGTGAAATGTCCAAGATATCCCTTTGCCCAATTTGTTTTTTAATGTTTTTGACAAAACACTGTTCCTTCCTCAAATGAAACTCAGTTGACAAGGGTGGACGACATTTTTCATTTTTTCAAGCCAATTCATCCGCGATTCTCCCATTTCCTCTGAAATCTCAGTGTATTCCGGCCAAGGTGGACATCATTATTCCCGTGTCCAGTGTTTTTGACTCCAGAGTTCGAGCAGAGGTTTATGGACGAAAAGCAGAGGCATTCTTGTGGATATTTTTTCGCAATTTCTTTCGAGCTGAGGTAATTTCCAGTTGATTTCTTTCGAGCTGAGGTGTTCTGAGTTCTACTTTTCATCTAGTTTAGGTCGAAAATATCGAAAGATGTTAGCATTATTTTTTGATTAATATTTGTGGTTAATTTGGTCATTTTTCATTTGTAAATAATTGATAAATACCCAATGTAGTTGGTGTTATGGACTGAGTAATATATAATTATTTGTATTTTAGCATATGTAATGGTTTGGAAGCTGAAAATGTGATGAAATTGTAGAATTAAGTCGATTTTGTTAAAATTGGTTCTGTCACGATGAGTTTGTTGATCTCATTTATCCGTATATAGTCGATTTATGATCGGTGCGTGGTTGGTCCTTACAGTCGGTGTGTGGTGACAGTCGGCTCGCTAGTCGTTTGTAGCCGATTATGTGATCGTTTGCTTTGTAAGTTTCTGATTTCAGTTTCTTACTGTATTATTTCAGGTCCTGGTTCATGCTCAATACTAATTCTTTGTGATGGTGCATGAGAGTTCAATTCAAGTAATCATCGTTGGCGTTTCAGTGGGAAGCAAACAAAGCATGTGGTTGTCCCTGCGGATGTCACTTTTTCATAATTATTAGAAAAGGCATACCTAGTTAGTTGAGTTTTGTATTTATCTAAAAAAATATACCTCCCTCCTAAGGGTGCAATTTGTAAAATAGAAACAAAAATCAAGGAAGTATTTGTAATTTTGAAAGATAACTGGATTTTTTCATAATTAAGCTAAACTTCATGGGTAGTTTTTGTAATTAATCATTTCTTCATTGAGCAGATATACCTGCTTTGGATAATAATGTGATTAAGTTAACCCACTATAAATCATGTTATGTTAACAAACTTTGCAAAGTGGCAGCATAGTAGAGTCATCTTGCCCTTGCTTCTTTCCTTTGCGGCATGTTCCTCGAAAGCACTTATTATGTCGGACAAGTAAACTCCACCATCCGTCTTACCAAAAAACTTATTCAAAATGTTGGATGACTTTAAAATGATCATTTTCATCTGGAACGAGAGTCGTATTGTCCATATTTCAAACAAAAACAACAAAGTGTAAGGTCGAAATAACAGTCCAAATGGGGTCGTAATTTAGTCGGTACTACAAGTACATCACATAAGGATCAGCCACATGGTCGGTACACAGTCGATAACACAGTCGAAAATACATACCGTCGGAAATTAAAGGAACAAAACTAACAGAAGTTCAAAAACGCAAACAACATCCAAAACCAACACATTCCAACTGAAAAATATCACAAATAAACTTTAAAATAATACTATCATGCTTTTAGAGAATATTAAAACGACCCAAACAAACTTCCAAATACATAACATTTTCTTGGGCAAAAATGCAGATGTCTTTGGGCAAAACCCATCAATCCTAAACCCATGAAAGTCCAAAAAGCTGACCAAAAATAAAATTCAACGCAGCAACAACCAAAGATGAAAACTTGAAAGTATAATACAACACATTTTCCCGAAAAAATAAATTACAAAAAAAAAAAAATCCTACTGAAATGAAAGAAAAAACCCTAGAAAACCCTATATTTGAAGAATAATATAGCCAAAATAGAACTTACCGGAAAATGTACTTGACAATGGATGCCGAAAAAAGAATAAGAATGCAAAGGTCTCTGTCGGAAGTCCGGTCGGAAGAGGAATACTAGTCGTTCAAGGAGGGAATGCGACCACTAAAATGAGCACGCAACAGAGGTCAACCATATAGAGAATACAGGGACGACGCTAGACCACTAACTGCTTGTCGTCGAGTTGTCGATAACCACGGGAAAAAATCGAGACGGGAAGGAGAGAGGGAGATAACTGTTACCTATTGTTTTTTTCCTTAGACACATGAGAAATGACAGAGAAGCTTATTTGGGTCTTTTTCTTTCTAAAGGGGCATCTTGAATATATCACAGGGGTAATGAGGGTATAATTTAAAGAAATTAGGTTGGTTGACATTTTTCCAAAAAAATTGTGAAAAAGTGGCATTTTTGCAAATTTATCATGATTCAATACTCAATAGAGTCAAAATTGGTAAATCAGCACAAAAGGAGAAGAACCCAAAATGAAGTTAAATCGATCCAATTTAAAAGTCAAATCAATAGACTCAAGTCTGCTAATCTTCTTTTTCCTTTTTTTGTTTACCGGTCAAATGATGAGGTGTGTCCATTTGACTTTTGAGTTCATTTTTGGACAATTTGGGGAACAAGAAAAGAACATTGAAGGAAAAAAGAAATCAATTATTTTTCTTCATTTTAAGTGCAAATACCGAGTAAACTAGTCAGAAAGAAAATAAAAATAATAATTAATAGAATGAATAAATTAAAAAAAGAAATTTGGTGGGAAAGCTCCAAGAAAATGTCTCTCTCACGAGAACGAGCTGATACGTTATAATTCTCCATCTCAACATTTTCTTCAATCCCAAACCTTTTTCACTCCCTTAAATCTCCTTCCCGAGCTTCCCACGATTCTGGGCATCCCCAAGTTTTATTTAAAATTACCACAATTTTTGAAATTCCTTTTTTCATCTTATATTATTGGATAACGCAAATCGATAGTTTTCTTGGTGTTTCCACCCGAAAATTTTCAGTCTTCAAAGATCGGCAGTGTTTGTAGTTTGGGTTTTAAACCTTTTCAAATATTGAGGAAAACACACTGTTTTTTTCTTTTTTTTTTTTGGGTTCGTATTTGCTGATCGTGAAAAATTGAGTATTGATCTTTGTTGACTACTGATTCTACTTCATCCAGACACCCAATTGGCTGAAAGATCCAAGAAAGTGAAAAAAATTCGATCATAGAAAAGCTGAGATTTCGATTGATCTGTGTTTGTGTCCTGTTTGATCTTCTGAGACCATTTTGGCCGAGTGTTGAAAAAATCAGGTGAATTTACAATATTTTTTTTAAATGGGAAATTGTTGTGCAGTACCACAAACCTCTGATGAGAAAATTTGGGGAAAACACAAACCAAACCCTTTTGCTACTGATAACAGTTATCACGCAGTACCAAACGGTGGGTACAAATCTTATGTATTGAAAAATCCAACAGGGCATAATATTGAGGAGTTTTACGAGCTGGGGCGTGAGCTCGGTCGCGGTGAATTCGGAATAACATACTTATGCACTGATAAAACTACTGGTGAAGTGTTTGCCTGTAAATCAATATCGAAGAAGAAGCTTAGGACTAGAGTGGATATTGAGGATGTTAGGAGAGAAGTTGAAATCATGAAACATTTGCCTAAGCATCCAAATATTGTGAGCTTGAAGGATACTTATGAAGATGATCATGCAGTTCACTTAGTTATGGAGTTGTGTGAAGGTGGTGAGTTGTTTGATAGGATTGTTGCTAGAGGACATTATACCGAAAGGGCTGCTGCTGCTGTGACTCGGACGATTGTTGAGGTTATTCAGGTGAAGATTCTATTTGATCTGCATTTTTTGTGATGGGATTTTTGAATTATTGAATCTTGTTTGCACTTTGAATGTATGAAATTTAGTTTCTGCCGATCAAGTAGTAGAATGTACCTACTCTAGGGCTTGATCGACATATTTAAAAAAATGACTTGGTTATACAGGGTTGGATGGATGTATATATTTACTAGACATGCCTTTATATGAAGCTACTTTAATATGTGATTTAGGAAGTTAAGTAAATTTTCCTTTTCTAGTGGTGATATTTTTGCTTCATAGTCGAAACCGATTTAGTAAGCATCACATACAATTGAGCTTGCTTCTGTTTTTTTTTTTTTTTTTTTTTCTGCAGCTGTTCGTAATTTGATGTTTGGTAGCCTGCATCTTTGGATTTCTTAACTAAAGTAAAGTACTTGCTGTGCTAATTGACTACTTTTGTTCACTGTGAACTTAAAATGATGCTCAAACTTTGCATGTCTTGGTTTGTTTGGAGAATCTGATCGATTATGCGATAATGCTACTTTTGTGTCCGTTGCATGCAAATTTGTCTTACTTCAATTAATTGGTTGTGATTTTGATGCTGATTCTTTAACTTTGTTGTTTTCTATCTTCTCATTATGCCATGTTTTGTTTAAATATTTATGTTTAAAGAATAACTATAATAAGTCTAAACAGGTTTCCAATCCAATTTTCTGTTGGTTGGAAGATTACTTGCTAAGAATTGCACGTTTGCTTATCCAACGTTTGAACTAACAAGAAGAAAATGTATTTTAATTCTTTTTTGTTTTGGCTTCTTTGCAGAATTGCCATAAGCACGGGGTCATGCATCGTGATCTTAAGCCTGAAAATTTCTTGTTCGGAAATAAGAAGGAAACAGCACCACTTAAGGCCATTGATTTTGGGCTGTCAGTTTTCTTTGAGCCTGGTAATGCCTGTCACATTATTGCTTTACATCTGTCTATTCATCAAACGGGCAGTTTCTTTGTTGATTTTTCTTTCCTACCTAATTTTAATTTGAAATTCTACAGGAGAGAGATTCAATGAGATTGTAGGAAGTCCTTATTATATGGCTCCAGAGGTGCTGAAGAGAAATTATGGACCGGAAGTGGATGTTTGGAGTGCTGGAGTTATCCTCTACATCTTACTGTGTGGTGTTCCACCTTTTTGGGCTGGTCAGTTATCTCTGAATATCTCTTGAGATATACTATTACTAATGTAGTATGACATGATTCAGAGAGGTGTCTAAGCCAATGTAAAGGGATAATTCAATGACTATTTAAAAAGAAGGGATAATTCAATTAATTGACCAACTTAAATTTGGATAAGCTATGAGGCTATAGGAAATGTGCAAATAAGCATTATCTTTTTTCTTTCTTTCTTTTTTCTTCTCTCTTTTTCTTTTTGGTTCAATCTCTAAATTGCAATACGTTCTTTCTCCTAGTTTTTACATATTCTTGACACAAACCGCCATTAAATTGCAGAAACTGAACAAGGCGTTGCCCAAGCAATCATTCGTTCTGTTGTGGACTTCAAAAGAGATCCTTGGCCTAAGGTTTCTGATAAAGCAAAGGACCTTGTTAAGAAGATGCTCAACCCTGATCCCAAACAGCGGCTTACAGCACATGAAGTTCTAGGTAACATATAGCCCATTTGCAAATGATATAATTTTTGTGCCTTACAATGCTTTATCCCTTCATATTAATTTTATTAAATAATAACCTCTCGACAATTTTTGGCTGTTGGTTGCAGATCATCCTTGGTTACAAAACGCAAAGAGTGCTCCTAATGTTTCTCTGGGTGAAACTGTAAGAGCTAGGCTGAAACAATTTTCAATGATGAATAAGCTGAAGAAAAGAGCTCTAAGGGTAATGACCCTGCTTTGTGAAGTACATAAACTAATTATGTCCATTAGTTTATGGGCTAATACAAAAATACCCTTGAGGTTTAGTGTAATTACAAAAAAAAAAAACAGCTATCCTTCAAAATACAAATACCCCCTTGATATTTGTTTCTATTTTACAAATTACACTCGCAATAGACAATGTTTTTCTTAAGAAAATACAGGATGTTTGTAATATCATAACAGGGTATTTGTAATTTTGAAAGATAATTGTTTGTTTTTCCTTCTGAAACTAGGCCAAACTTTAACGGTAGTTTTTGTAATTGCCCCTCAGTTTATTAACTACGGAGGTGTATTTAGCCAATCATGTATTACACCTGGTATTCCATTGCTAAATTGCTATTCCAAATGCAGGTGATTGCTGAGCACTTGTCAGTAGAGGAAGTAGCAGGCATTAAAGAGGGATTTCAATTGATGGATACGAGCAACAAGGGCAAGATTGACATTAATGAATTGAGAGCTGGGTTACACAAGCTCGGTCATCAGATCCCTGAAACTGATCTTCAAGTTCTTATGGAAGCTGTAAGTGCCTTTTCTAGTTCTTACTGCTTACAACGAATGTTGTTTTGCTCAGAAGTTGTGCATTCTGAAAAAATACACCCTAATGCAAATCGTACGTGTCATTGTATGTTGTCTTGTCAGTAACATCAGGCCATATTACTCCATGTCTAATTTTCTTTCTGGGTTAATTACAAAAAAATGCAGTTGAGGTTTAGTCTAATTACACACACACACACAAAAAAAAAAAACCGGCTATCTTTCAAAATTACAAATACCCCCTTGATATTTGTTTCCATTTTACAAATTGCACCATCAATAGGCTGTATTTGTTAAGTGCATACAAACTTGGAGGGGGATTTTGTAATACCTCAAGGGGGTGTTTGTAATTTCGAAAAATAACTGGATTAACCTCAGCATCAATTTAGGTAATTTACCCTTTCTTTTTTTAGATGGTAGCTGTGGTTCCTAAGGAATCTCACTCTGCATGTCTAATTTTCCTTTTCAGATAAGTGCAATATTAGAGAATCATATTATTGCATACAGTACCAAATACTTTATACTGTTGATTGAGTATACAATTTGCTTGATGTTACCATGTGGAAGAAATAACAAGTTTTTCTTCGTACAGGGTGATATAGATAAGGACGGATATCTTGACGTTGGAGAGTTTGTTGCAATTTCTGTACACCTAAAGAAGATGGGCAATGATGACCATCTACGGAAAGCCTTTCAGTTTTTTGATAGAAACGAAAGTGGGTATATAGAAATCGAAGAGCTGAGGGATGCCCTTGCTGATGAGGCAGAGGCGACGAGTGAAGAGGTCATTAATGCCATTATTCAAGATGTAGACACAGACAAGGTCAGTTATCCTATCTTCTCCATTTGACATAGTTTTCTGTTTTCCTCTACCATTCGTCCTTCACCAGCTCAAGGATTCTTCTGGTTGTCTTGTTATACCTGTGTCTAATATGACATTACATGATATACATGTCTGAACCTTTAGGGAGTGTTTGCATTTACTAAAGTGATTCCCAGCTTCTGGTTGGAAAAAAATAGTTTTTAGTGTTTGCAAATGCCAACTTCTGCTTTTGATTATGCTTGATTTAATCAGAATCTAAAAGCAAGGGAATGGGTGCTTTAGATTTATGATTTTACTTTTGATTTGATTTTTACAAACAAAGAAGCACTTTTACGATTTATTTTCCTAACACTCTTAATTAATTAATTCGACTTCAAGATTCTATTTGCAAACACTACCAACTTCTGGTACAACAAATCATTTTTTTTTTTAAAGCAGAAGATTTTGCAAACACTCGCTTAGAAATAGACTCGAGACACCCTGTAATTGGACTTGAGCCCGAAACACTCATCCACAACTGTAAATTAGGGTTAATTACGAAAAATACCCTACTATCTTGTCTATCTTTCAAGATTATAGATTATAAATACCCCTTGATACTTGTTTCTATTTTACACATTGCACCTATCGAGGAGGTATTTGTTAAGAAAAACATCAAGGAGGTGTTTGTAATTCCTTAAGGGAGGATTCGTGATTTTGGGAGATAACTAGATTTTTTGTAATTAGACTAGACCTAATAGGTAATATTTGTAGTTTACCAACAAAAATTTACAAATGTACAAAATGCAAATGCTTCTCTTATCAATCTTGTCCTGCGTATAATCATATAAAGTGCAGGTATTCTTCTTGGCCGAGTTGTCCTAAAATTTGACGAATTGTATAATCATATATAGTCTAACCGATTATTCATTCTGCAGGATGGACGTATAAGTTATGAGGAGTTTGCTGCAATGATGAAGGCAGGCACAGATTGGAGAAAGGCATCCAGACAATATTCACGCGAACGGTATAATAATCTCAGCTTGAAATTGATGAAGGACGGATCGTTACAGATGAGCAATGAAGGTAGATAACTTGACGAGGACGACACGATTTGCTTAACCAATCTGTCTTTCAGTTGTCTAATTCAATTTATTTATGTTACACTTACTGCTTGTAAGATCTTTTTGGTTGGGGATAGCTAGATTTAGGTAATCATTATTCATGTTGTTATAATTTGCTTGCTTGCTGCTTTTATTTGGTCTGGGAGGGCTCAAGAAATGTGAAGGATTTTTCTTTTGATTTTCCTTTTTTTTTTTCTTTTTTCCTTGGGAAGGGGAGTGTTGTAAAATGTTTATAGTTGTATATATACTGCTACAACATATTCAATTAATCTGTCCGGAAGCTTTTGGTATTCATATTAAGTTTCTTAACTTTCTTCTTCTTCTTCTTCTTTTTTTTCCTTTTCTATTTTGTGAGTGTTTGCAAACACTAGTGCCTTTTTAAGAAGCAATTTATTATAGTAGAAGTAAAACTAGTTGAGAACCAGAGATTGATAATGTTTTTGCAAACAAAAGCTAAAAGCTGAATAAATCAAAGTTGAAGTGTTTGGGAAAAAAATATTTTTAAAATTAGCTTTCAGATAGAAAGATAAAAACACATATATAAATAATGTGTGCTTAGGAAGATAAAAAGATAATTTTGGATTATGATAAAAAGTTGAGGATAAGAATATAAAAACTAAACTCACTGCTATGTACAAAAATATTACTCCCGTCCCAAATATATGTCTATTTTCCATATTTACTAGTATTTTTTTTCATTCTTTCACTATTATGACCCTATTTAATATGCATTTTATAATTTACACTATTCATTAAATAGGGGTAACTCAAGTAAATGTTTAGCATATTTGTAGATTCCAATACTTTTTTTAATCTGTGTGAAAAATCAAATTAGACTATATATTTCAGACGGAGGGAGTAAAAGTATTTTTCCAAAATCAAGAGCACCACACTCCTATCTTTTAAATTCCGATTAAATGAAGTGGAATTAAGAATTGCCTTTTTCTTTTTCTTCCTCTTTTTGGAGTTTGCAAATACTCACTTTATAGGAAAGGAAATCAGACATCCTACATAACATTGAGAGAAGAGAGATTTGGTGAATGGTTGAAAGCTGAAGACCTCAGTGGGGGTATTAGAGCAGGAAGAGTCTTCCCAGTTAGAACTCAAGTTTCTCCATCAAAATCTGT